>CM060262.1:34504942-34819630 GCA_030684275.1 Acipenser oxyrinchus oxyrinchus | reverse complement strand
GACTTGACTTCTGACTCTGACTTCTGACTTGACTCTGACTTGACTTGACTCTGACTCTGACTCTGACTCTGACTCTGACTTGACTTGACTCTGACTTCTGACTCTGACTCTGACTTGACTCTGACTTGACTTGACTCTGACTTGACTTGACTTCTGACTCTGACTTGACTCTGACTTGACTTGACTCTGACTTCTGACTCTGACTCTGACTTGACTTCTGACTCTGACTTGACTTCTGACTTGACTTGACTCTGACTTGACTTCTGACTTGACTTGACTCTGACTTCTGACTCTGACTTGACTCTGACTTGACTTGACTCTGACTCTGACTCTGACTTGACTCTGACTCTGACTTGACTCTGACTCTGACTCTGACTCTGACTCTGACTTGACTCTGACTCTGACTTGACTTGACTCTGACTTGACTCTGACTTGACTTGACTCTGACTCTGACTCTGACTTGACTCTGACTCTGACTCTGACTTGACTTGACTCTGACTCTGACTCTGACTTGACTTGACTTGACTCTGACTTGACTCTGACTCTGACTCTGACTCTGACTTGACTCTGACTCTGACTCTGACTTGACTCTGACTCTGACTCTGACTCTGACTTGACTTGACTTGACTTGACTCTGACTTGACTTGACTTGACTCTGACTCTGACTCTGACTTGACTCTGACTCTGACTTGACTCTGACTCTGACTTCTGACTTGACTTGACTCTGACTTGACTCTGACTCTGACTTGACTTGACTCTGACTCTGACTCTGACTTGACTCTGACTTGACTTGACTCTGACTTGACTTGACTTCTGACTTGACTCTGACTTGACTCTGACTTCTGACTCTGACTTGACTCTGACTCTGACTCTGACTTGACTCTGACTCTGACTTGACTCTGACTCTGACTCTGACTCTGACTCTGACTCTGACTCTGACTTGACTTGACTCTGACTTGACTCTGACTTGACTCTGACTCTGACTCTGACTCTGACTTGACTTCTGACTCTGACTCTGACTTGACTTGACTCTGACTCTGACTCTGACTTGACTCTGACTCTGACTCTGACTCTGACTCTGACTTGACTCTGACTTCTGACTTGACTCTGACTCTGACTCTGACTCTGACTCTGACTTGACTCTGACTTGACTCTGACTTGACTGACTTGACTTGACTTGACTCTGACTCTGACTCTGACTCTGACTCTGACTTGACTCTGACTCTGACTTGACTCTGACTTGACTCTGACTCTGACTCTGACTCTGACTTGACTCTGACTCTGACTCTGACTCTGACTTGACTTGACTCTGACTCTGACTCTGACTCTGACTTGACTCTGACTCTGACTTGACTCTGACTCTGACTCTGACTTGACTCTGACTCTGACTCTGACTCTGACTCTGACTCTGACTCTGACTTGACTCTGACTCTGACTCTGACTTGACTTGACTCTGACTTGACTCTGACTCTGACTTGACTTGACTCTGACTCTGACTCTGACTCTGACTTGACTCTGACTTCTGACTCTGACTCTGACTCTGACTCTGACTCTGACTTGACTCTGACTCTGACTTGACTTGACTCTGACTCTGACTTGACTCTGACTTGACTCTGACTCTGACTTGACTCTGACTCTGACTCTGACTCTGACTCTGACTTGACTCTGACTCTGACTCTGACTCTGACTCTGACTTGACTCTGACTCTGACTCTGACTCTGACTCTGACTCTGACTCTGACTCTGACTTGACTTGACTCTGACTCTGACTCTGACTCTGACTTGACTCTGACTCTGACTTGACTCTGACTCTGACTTGACTCTGACTCTGACTCTGACTTCTGACTCTGACTTGACTCTGACTCTGACTCTGACTTGACTTGACTCTGACTCTGACTCTGACTTGACTCTGACTCTGACTCTGACTCTGACTCTGACTTGACTCTGACTCTGACTCTGACTCTGACTCTGACTTGACTCTGACTCTGACTTGACTCTGACTCTGACTCTGACTCTGACTCTGACTCTGACTCTGACTCTGACTCTGACTCTGACTCTGACTTGACTTGACTCTGACTCTGACTCTGACTGACTTGACTCTGACTCTGACTCTGACTCTGACTCTGACTCTGACTTGACTCTGACTCTGACTCTGACTCTGACTCTGACTCTGACTCTGACTCTGACTCTGACTCTGACTCTGACTCTGACTTGACTTGACTCTGACTCTGACTCTGACTCTGACTCTGACTCTGACTTGACTCTGACTCTGACTCTGACTCTGACTCTGACTCTGACTCTGACTCTGACTCTGACTCTGACTCTGACTCTGACTCTGACTCTGACTCTGACTCTGACTCTGACTCTGACTCTGACTCTGACTCTGACTCTGACTCTGACTCTGACTCTGACTTGACTCTGACTCTGACTCTGACTCTGACTCTGACTCTGACTTGACTCTGACTCTGACTCTGACTCTGACTCTGACTCTGACTCTGACTCTGACTCTGACTCTGACTCTGACTCTGACTCTGACTTCTGACTCTGACTCTGACTCTGACTCTGACTCTGACTCTGACTCTGACTCTGACTCTGACTCTGACTCTGACTTGACTCTGACTCTGACTCTGACTCTGACTCTGACTCTGACTTGACTCTGACTCTGACTCTGACTCTGACTCTGACTCTGACTCTGACTCTGACTCTGACTCTGACTCTGACTCTGACTCTGACTCTGACTCTGACTCTGACTTGACTCTGACTCTGACTTGACTCTGACTCTGACTCTGACTCTGACTCTGACTCTGACTCTGACTCTGACTCTGACTCTGACTCTGACTCTGACTCTGACTCTGACTCTGACTCTGACTCTGACTCTGACTCTGACTCTGACTCTGACTCTGACTCTGACTCTGACTCTGACTCTGACTCTGACTCTGACTCTGACTCTGACTCTGACTCTGACTCTGACTCTGACTCTGACTCTGACTCTGACTCTGACTCTGACTCTGACTCTGACTCTGACTCTGACTCTGACTCTGACTCTGACTCTGACTCTGACTCTGACTCTGACTCTGACTTGACTCTGACTCTGACTCTGACTCTGACTCTGACTCTGACTCTGACTCTGACTCTGACTCTGACTCTGACCTGACTCTGACTCTGACTCTGACTCTGACTCTGACTCTGACTCTGACTCTGACTTGACTCTGACTCTGACTCTGACTCTGACTCTGACTCTGACTCTGACTCTGACTCTGACTCTGACTCTGACCTGACTCTGACTCTGACTCTGACTTGACCTGACTCTGACTCTGACTCTGACTCTGACTCTGACTCCTGACTCTGACTCTGACTCTGACTCTGACTCTGACTCTGACTTGACTCTGACTCTGACTTGACTCTGACTCTGACTCTGACTCTGACTCTGACTCTGACTCTGACTCTGACTCTGACCTGACTCTGACTCTGACTCTGACTCTGACTCTGACTCTGACTCCTAACTCTGACTCTGACTCTAACTCTGACTCTGACTCTGACTCTAACTCTGACTCTGACTCCTAACTCTAACTCTAACTCTGACTCTAACTTCTAACTCTAACTCCTAACTCTAACTCCTAACTCCTGACTCTAACTTCTAACTCTGACTCCTAACTCTGACTCTAACTTCTAACTCTAACTCTAACTCTAACTCCTAACTTCTAACTCCTAACTCTAACTCCTAACTTCCTAACTCCTAACTCCTAACTCCTAACTCCTAACTCCTAACTCCTAACTTCTAACTCCTAACTCCTAACTTCTAACTCCTAACTTCTAACTCTAACTCTAACTCCTAACTCCTAACTCTAACTTTAACTCCTAACTCCTAACTCCTAACTTCTAACTCCTAACTCCTAACTCCTAACTCCTAACTCCTAACTTCTAACTCCTAACTCCTAACTCCTAACTCCTAACTCCTAACTTCTAACTCCTAACTCCTAACTCCTAACTCCTAACTTCTAACTCCTAACTTCTAACTCCTAACTCCTAACTCCTAACTCCTAACTTCTAACTCTAACTCCTAACTCCTAACTCCTAACTCCTAACTCCTAACTTCTAACTCCTAACTTCCTAACTCCTAACTCCTAACTCCTAACTCCTAACTTCTAACTCCTAACTCCTAACTCCTAACTCCTAACTCCTAACTCCTAACTCCTAACTCCTAACTTTAACCCTAACTCCTAACTCCTAACTCCTAACTCCTAACTCCTAACTCCTAACTCCTAACTCCTAACTTCTAACTCCTAACTCCTAACTCCTAACTCCTAACTCCTAACTCCTAACTCCTAACTCCTAACTCCTAACTCCTAACTCCTAACTCCTAACTCCTAACTCCTAACTCCTAACTCCTAACTCCTAACTCCTAACTTCCTAACTCCTAACTCCTAACTCCTAACTCCTAACTCCTAACTCCTAACTCCTAACTCCTAACTCCTAACTCCTAACTCCTAACTCCTAACTCTAACTCCTAACTCCTAACTCCTAACTTCTAACTCCTAACTCCTAACTCCTAACTCCTAACTCCTAACTCCTAACTCCTAACTCTAACTCCTAACTCCTAACTCCTAACTCCTAACTCCTAACTCCTAACTCCTAACTCCTAACTCCTAACTCCTAACTCCTAACTCCTAACTCCTAACTCCTAACTCCTAACTCCTAACTCCTAACTCCTAACTCCTAACTCCTAACTCCTAACTCCTAACTCCTAACTCCTAACTCCTAACTCCTAACTCCTAACTCCTAACTCCTAACTCCTAACTCCTAACTCCTAACTCCTAACTCCTAACTCCTAACTCCTAACTTCCTAACTCCTAACTCCTAACTCCTAACTCCTAACTCCTAACTCCTAACTCCTAACTCCTAACTCCTAACTCCTAACTCCTAACTCCTAACTCCTAACTCCTAACTCCTAACTCCTAACTTCCTAACTCCTAACTCCTAACTCCTAACTCCTAACTCCTAACTCCTAACTCCTAACTCCTAACTCCTAACTCCTAACTCCTAACTCCTAACTCCTAACTCCTAACTCCTAACTCCTAACTCCTAACTCCTAACTCCTAACTCCTAACTCCTAACTCCTAACTCCTAACTCCTAACTCCTAACTCCTAACTCCTAACTCCTAACTCCTAACTCCTAACTCCTAACTCCTAACTCCTAACTCCTAACTCCTAACTCCTAACTCCTAACTCCTAACTCCTAACTCCTAACTCCTAACTCCTAACTCCTAACTCCTAACTCCTAACTCCTAACTCCTAACTCCTAACTCCTAACTCCTAACTCCTAACTCCTAACTCCTAACTCCTAACTCCTAACTCCTAACTCCTAACTCCTAACTCCTAACTCCTAACTCCTAACTCCTAACTCCTAACTCCTAACTCCTAACTCCTAACTCCTAACTCCTAACTCCTAACTCCTAACTCCTAACTCCTAACTCCTAACTCCTAACTCCTAACTCCTAACTCCTAACTCCTAACTCCTAACTCCTAACTCCTAACTCCTAACTCCTAACTCCTAACTCCTAACTCCTAACTCCTAACTCCTAACTCCTAA
Organism: Acipenser oxyrinchus oxyrinchus; assembly: GCA_030684275.1. NCBI lineage: Eukaryota > Metazoa > Chordata > Actinopteri > Acipenseriformes > Acipenseridae > Acipenser > Acipenser oxyrinchus. The sequence continues at coordinate 34,814,041 of CM060262.1, read as the reverse complement.
CTCCTAACTCCTAACTCCTAACTCCTAACTCCTAACTCCTAACTCCTAACTCCTAACTCCTAACTCCTAACTCCTAACTCCTAACTCCTAACTCCTAACTCCTAACTCCTAACTCTAACCCTAACTCCTAACTCCTAACTCCTAACTCCTAACCCTAACTCCTAACTCCTAACTCCTAACTCCTAACTCCTAACTCCTAACTCCTAACTCCTAACTCCTAACTCCTAACTCCTAACTCCTAACTCCTAACTCCTAACTCCTAACTCCTAACTCCTAACTCCTAACTCCTAACTCCTAACTCCTAACTCCTAACTCCTAACTCCTAACTCCTAACCCTAACTCCTAACTCCTAACTCCTAACTCCTAACTCCTAACTCCTAACTCCTAACTCCTAACTCCTAACTCCTAACTCCTAACTCCTAACTCCTAACTCCTAACTCCTAACTCCTAACTCCTAACTCCTAACTCCTAACTCCTAACTCCTAACTCCTAACTCCTAACTCCTAACTCCTAACTCCTAACTCCTAACTCCTAACTCCTAACTCCTAACTCCTAACTCCTAACTCCTAACTCCTAACTCCTAACTCCTAACTCCTAACTCCTAACTCCTAACTCCTAACTCCTAACTCCTAACTCCTAACTCCTAACTCCTAACTCCTAACTCCTAACTCCTAACTCCTAACTCCTAACTCCTAACTCCTAACTCCTAACTCCTAACTCCTAACTCCTAACTCCTAACTCCTAACTCCTAACTCCTAACTCCTAACCCTAACTCCTAACTCCTAACTCCTAACTCCTAACTCCTAACTCCTAACTCCTAACTCCTAACTCCTAACTCCTAACTCCTAACTCCTAACTCCTAACTCCTAACTCCTAACTCCTAACTCCTAACTCCTAACTCCTAACTCCTAACCCTAACTCCTAACTCCTAACTCCTAACTCCTAACTCCTAACTCCTAACTCCTAACTCCTAACTCCTAACTCCTAACTCCTAACTCCTAACTCCTAACTCCTAACTCCTAACTCCTAACTCCTAACTCCTAACCCTAACTCCTAACTCCTAACCCTAACTCCTAACTCCTAACTCCTAACTCCTAACTCCTAACTCCTAACCCTAACTCCTAACTCCTAACTCCTAACTCCTAACTCCTAACTCCTAACTCCTAACTCCTAACTCCTAACTCCTAACTCCTAACTCCTAACTCCTAACTCCTAACTCCTAACTCCTAACTCCTAACTCCTAACCCTAACTCCTAACTCCTAACTCCTAACTCCTAACTCCTAACTCCTAACTCCTAACTCCTAACCCTAACTCCTAACTCCTAACTCCTAACTCCTAACCCTAACTCCTAACTCCTAACCCCTAACTCCTAACTCCTAACTCCTAACTCCTAACTCCTAACTCCTAACTCCTAACTCCTAACCCTAACCCTAACTCCTAACTCCTAACTCCTAACTCCTAACTCCTAACTCCTAACCCTAACTCCTAACTCCTAACTCCTAACTCCTAACTCCTAACTCCTAACCCTAACTCCTAACTCCTAACTCCTAACTCCTAACTCCTAACCCTAACCCTAACTCCTAACCCTAACTCCTAACTCCTAACTCCTAACCCTAACCCTAACTCCTAACTCCTAACCCTAACTCCTAACTCCTAACTCCTAACTCCTAACCCTAACTCCTAACTCCTAACTCCTAACCCTAACCCTAACTCCTAACCCTAACCCTAACTCCTAACTCCTAACCCTAACTCCTAACCCTAACCCTAACTCCTAACCCTAACCCTAACCCTAACTCCTAACCCTAACTCCTAACTCCTAACTCCTAACCCTAACTCCTAACTCCTAACCCTAACCCTAACTCCTAACTCCTAACCCTAACCCTAACCCTAACCCTAACCCTAACTCCTAACTCCTAACTCCTAACCCTAACTCCTAACTCCTAACCCTAACCCTAACTCCTAACCCTAACTCCTAACTCCTAACTCCTAACCCTAACTCCTAACCCTAACTCCTAACTCCTAACCCTAACCCTAACCCTAACCCTAACCCTAACCCTAACCCTAACTCCTAACCCTAACTCCTAACCCTAACCCTAACCCTAACTCCTAACTCCTAACCCTAACTCCTAACCCTAACCCTAACTCCTAACCCTAACCCTAACTCCTAACCCTAACCCTAACCCTAACCCTAACTCCTAACCCTAACCCTAACTCCTAACCCTAACTCCTAACCCTAACCCTAACCCTAACCCTAACCCTAACCCTAACCCTAACTCCTAACCCTAACCCTAACCCTAACCCTAACCCTAACCCTAACTCCTAACCCTAACTCCTAACCCTAACCCTAACCCTAACCCTAACTCCTAACCCTAACCCTAACCCTAACCCTAACCCTAACTCCTAACCCTAACCCTAACCCTAACTCCTAACCCTAACTCCTAACCCTAACCCTAACTCCTAACCCTAACTCCTAACCCTAACTCCTAACCCTAACCCTAACCCTAACTCCTAACCCTAACCCTAACCCTAACTCCTAACCCTAACCCTAACCCTAACCCTAACCCTAACCCTAACCCTAACCCTAACCCTAACCCTAACTCCTAACCCTAACCCTAACCCTAACCCTAACTCCTAACCCTAACCCTAACCCTAACCCTAACCCTAACCCTAACTCCTAACCCTAACCCTAACCCTAACCCTAACCCTAACCCTAACCCTAACCCTAACCCTAACTCCTAACCCTAACTCCTAACCCTAACCCTAACCCTAACCCTAACCCTAACTCCTAACCCTAACCCTAACTCCTAACCCTAACCCTAACCCTAACTCCTAACCCTAACTCCTAACCCTAACCCTAACCCTAACCCTAACCCTAACTCCTAACCCTAACCCTAACTCCTAACCCTAACTCCTAACCCTAACCCTAACCCTAACCCTAACTCCTAACCCTAACCCTAACCCTAACCCTAACCCTAACCCTAACCCTAACCCTAACCCTAACCCTAACTCCTAACCCTAACCCTAACCCTAACCCTAACCCTAACTCCTAACCCTAACCCTAACCCTAACCCTAACCCTAACCCTAACTCCTAACCCTAACCCTAACCCTAACCCTAACTCCTAACCCTAACCCTAACCCTAACCCTAACCCTAACCCTAACCCTAACTCCTAACCCTAACTCCTAACCCTAACCCTAACTCCTAACCCTAACTCCTAACCCTAACTCCTAACCCTAACCCTAACCCTAACTCCTAACCCTAACCCTAACCCTAACCCCTAACCCTAACTCCTAACCCTAACCCCTAACTCCTAACCCTAACTCCTAACCCTAACCCTAACCCTAACTCCTAACCCTAACCCTAACCCTAACCCCTAACTCCTAACCCTAACTCCTAACCCTAACCCTAACTCCTAACCCTAACTCCTAACTCCTAACTCCTAACCCTAACCCTAACTCCTAACTCCTAACCCTAACCCTAACTCCTAACTCCTAACTCCTAACCCTAACCCTAACTCCTAACCCTAACTCCTAACTCCTAACTCCTAACCCTAACCCTAACTCCTAACCCTAACTCCTAACCCTAACTCCTAACCCTAACTCCTAACCCTAACCCTAACCCTAACCCTAACTCCTAACTCCTAACCCTAACTCCTAACCCTAACTCCTAACCCTAACTCCTAACTCCTAACTCCTAACCCTAACTCCTAACCCTAACTCCTAACTCCTAACCCTAACTCCTAACTTCCTAACTCCTAACCCTAACTCCTAACCCTAACTCCTAACTCCTAACTCCTAACCCTAACTCCTAACCCTAACCCTAACTCCTAACTCCTAACCCTAACTCCTAACTCTAACCCTAACTCCTAACTCCTAACCCTAACTCCTAACTCCTAACTCCTAACTCCTAACCCTAACTCCTAACTCCTAACTCCTAACTCCTAACCCTAACTCCTAACTCCTAACCCTAACTCCTAACTCCTAACTCCTAACTCCTAACTCCTAACTCCTAACCCTAACTCCTAACCCTAACTCCTAACTCCTAACCCTAACTCCTAACTCCTAACTCCTAACTCTAACTCCTAACCCTAACTCCTAACTCCTAACTCTAACCCTAACCCTAACTCCTAACTCCTAACTCCTAACTCCTAACCCTAACCCTAACTCCTAACTCCTAACTCCTAACCCTAACTCCTAACTCCTAACTCCTAACTCCTAACCCTAACTCCTAACTCCTAACTTTAACCCTAACTCCTAACTCCTAACTCCTAACTCCTAACTCTAACTCCTAACTCCTAACTCCTAACTCCTAACTCCTAACCCTAACTCCTAACCCTAACTCCTAACTCCTAACTCCTAACTCCTAACTCCTAACTCTAACCCTAACTCCTAACCCTAACTCCTAACCCTAACTCCTAACTCCTAACTCTAACCTAACCCTAACTCCTAACTCCTAACTCCTAACTCCTAACTCCTAACCCTAACCCTAACTCCTAACTCCTAACTCTAACTCCTAACCCTAACTCCTAACTCCTAACTCCTAACCCTAACCTAACTCCTAACTCCTAACCCTAACTCCTAACCCTAACTCCTAACTCCTAACTCCTAACTCCTAACCCTAACTCCTAACTCCTAACTCCTAACTCTAACTAACTCCTAACTCCTAACTCCTAACTCCTAACTCCTAACTCCTAACTCCTAACTCCTAACTCCTAACTCCTAACTCCTAACTCCTAACTCCTAACCCTAACTCCTAACTCCTAACTCCTAACTCCTAACTCCTAACCCTAACCCTAACTCCTAACTCCTAACTCCTAACTCCTAACTCCTAACTCCTAACTCCTAACTCCTAACCCTAACTCCTAACTCCTAACTCCTAACTCCTAACTCCTAACTCCTAACTCCTAACCCTAACCCTAACCCTAACTCCTAACTCCTAACTCCTAACTCCTAACTCCTAACTCCTAACTCTAACTCCTAACTCCTAACTCCTAACTCCTAACTCCTAACTTAACCTAACCCTAACTCCTAACTCTAACCCTAACTCCTAACTCCTAACTCCTAACTCCTAACCCTAACTCCTAACTCCTAACTCCTAACTCCTAACTCCTAACTCCTAACTCCTAACTCCTAACTCTAACTCCTAACCCTAACTCCTAACTCCTAACTCCTAACTCCTAACTCTAACTCCTAACTCCTAACTCCTAACTCCTAACTCCTAACTCCTAACTCCTAACCCTAACTCCTAACTCCTAACTCCTAACTCCTAACCCTAACTCCTAACTCCTAACTCCTAACTCCTAACTCCTAACTCCTAACTCCTAACCCTAACTCCTAACCCTAACTCCTAACTCCTAACTCCTAACTCCTAACTCCTAACTCCTAACTCCTAACTCCTAACTCCTAACTCCTAACTCCTAACTCCTAACTCCTAACTCCTAACTCCTAACTCCTAACTCCTAACTCCTAACTCCTAACTCCTAACTCCTAACTCCTAACCCTAACTCCTAACTCCTAACTCCTAACTCCTAACCCTAACTCCTAACTCCTAACTCCTAACTCCTAACTCCTAACTCCTAACTCCTAACTCTAACCCTAACTCCTAACTCCTAACTCCTAACTCCTAACTCCTAACTCCTAACTCCTAACCTAACCCTAACTCCTAACTCCTAACTCCTAACCCTAACTCCTAACTCCTAACTCCTAACTCCTAACTCCTAACTCCTAACTCCTAACTCCTAACCCTAACTCCTAACTCCTAACTCCTAACTCCTAACTCCTAACTCCTAACTCCTAACTCCTAACTCCTAACTCCTAACTCCTAACTCCTAACTCCTAACCCTAACTCCTAACTCCTAACCCTAACTCCTAACTCCTAACTCCTAACTCCTAACTCCTAACTCCTAACTCCTAACTCCTAACTCCTAACTCCTAACTCCTAACTCCTAACCCTAACTCCTAACCCTAACTCCTAACTCCTAACTCCTAACTCCTAACTCCTAACTCCTAACCCTAACTCCTAACTCCTAACTCCTAACTCCTAACCCTAACTCCTAACTCCTAACTCCTAACCCTAACCCTAACTCCTAACTCCTAACTCCTAACTCCTAACTCCTAACTCCTAACTCCTAACTCCTAACTCCTAACTCCTAACTCCTAACTCCTAACTCCTAACTCCTAACTCCTAACTCCTAACTCCTAACTCCTAACCCTAACTCCTAACTCCTAACCCTAACTCCTAACTCCTAACTCCTAACTCCTAACCCTAACTCCTAACTCCTAACTCCTAACTCCTAACTCCTAACCCTAACTCCTAACTCCTAACTCCTAACTCCTAACTCCTAACTCCTAACCCTAACTCCTAACTCCTAACTCCTAACTCCTAACCCTAACCCTAACTCCTAACTCCTAACTCCTAACCCTAACTCCTAACTCCTAACCCTAACTCCTAACTCCTAACTCCTAACTCCTAACTCCTAACCCTAACCCTAACTCCTAACTCCTAACTCCTAACTCCTAACTCCTAACTCCTAACCCTAACTCCTAACTCCTAACTCCTAACTCCTAACTCCTAACTCCTAACTCCTAACTCCTAACCCTAACTCCTAACTCCTAACCCTAACTCCTAACTCCTAACTCCTAACTCCTAACTCCTAACCCTAACTCCTAACCCTAACTCCTAACTCCTAACTCCTAACTCCTAACTCCTAACCCTAACCCTAACTCCTAACTCCTAACTCCTAACTCCTAACCCTAACTCCTAACTCCTAACTCCTAACCCTAACTCCTAACCCTAACTCCTAACTCCTAACCCTAACTCCTAACTCCTAACCCTAACTCCTAACCCTAACCCTAACTCCTAACCCTAACTCCTAACTCCTAACTCCTAACTCCTAACCCTAACTCCTAACCCTAACTCCTAACCCTAACTCCTAACTCCTAACTCCTAACCCTAACCCTAACTCCTAACCCTAACTCCTAACTCCTAACTCCTAACTCCTAACCCTAACCCTAACTCCTAACTCCTAACCCTAACCCTAACCCTAACTCCTAACTCCTAACTCCTAACTCCTAACCCTAACTCCTAACTCCTAACTCCTAACTCCTAACTCCTAACTCCTAACTCCTAACCCTAACTCCTAACTCCTAACTCCTAACCCTAACTCCTAACTCCTAACTCCTAACCCTAACCCTAACTCCTAACTCCTAACTCCTAACCCTAACCCTAACTCCTAACTCCTAACTCCTAACTCCTAACTCCTAACTCCTAACTCCTAACTCCTAACTCCTAACTCCTAACTCCTAACTCCTAACTCCTAACCCTAACTCCTAACTCCTAACCCTAACTCCTAACTCCTAACCCTAACTCCTAACTCCTAACTCCTAACTCCTAACTCCTAACCCTAACTCCTAACTCCTAACCCTAACCCTAACTCCTAACTCCTAACTCCTAACTCCTAACCCTAACTCCTAACTCCTAACCCTAACCCTAACTCCTAACTCCTAACCCTAACTCCTAACTCCTAACCCTAACTCCTAACTCCTAACTCCTAACCCTAACTCCTAACTCCTAACCCTAACTCCTAACTCCTAACTCCTAACCCTAACTCCTAACTCCTAACCCTAACTCCTAACTCCTAACTCCTAACCCTAACTCCTAACTCCTAACTCCTAACCCTAACCCTAACTCCTAACTCCTAACTCCTAACTCCTAACCCTAACTCCTAACCCTAACTCCTAACTCCTAACTCCTAACTCCTAACTCCTAACCCTAACTCCTAACTCCTAACTCCTAACTCCTAACCCTAACTCCTAACTCCTAACTCCTAACCCTAACCCTAACTCCTAACTCCTAACTCCTAACTCCTAACTCCTAACTCCTAACCCTAACTCCTAACTCCTAACTCCTAACTCCTAACTCCTAACTCCTAACTCCTAACTCCTAACCCTAACTCCTAACCCTAACTCCTAACCCTAACCCTAACCCTAACTCCTAACTCCTAACCCTAACTCCTAACTCCTAACCCTAACTCCTAACTCCTAACTCCTAACCCTAACCCTAACTCCTAACTCCTAACCCTAACTCCTAACTCCTAACTCCTAACTCCTAACTCCTAACTCCTAACTCCTAACCCTAACTCCTAACTCCTAACCCTAACCCTAACTCCTAACTCCTAACTCCTAACCCTAACTCCTAACTCCTAACCCTAACTCCTAACTCCTAACTCCTAACTCCTAACTCCTAACTCCTAACTCCTAACTCCTAACTCCTAACCCTAACCCTAACTCCTAACTCCTAACTCCTAACTCCTAACTCCTAACTCCTAACTCCTAACCCTAACTCCTAACTCCTAACTCCTAACTCCTAACTCCTAACTCCTAACCCTAACTCCTAACTCCTAACTCCTAACCCTAACCCTAACTCCTAACTCCTAACTCCTAACTCCTAACTCCTAACCCTAACTCCTAACTCCTAACTCCTAACTCCTAACTCCTAACTCCTAACCCTAACTCCTAACTCCTAACTCCTAACTCCTAACTCCTAACTCCTAACCCTAACCCTAACTCCTAACCCTAACTCCTAACTCCTAACTCCTAACTCCTAACTCCTAACTCCTAACTCCTAACTCCTAACTCCTAACTCCTAACCCTAACTCCTAACTCCTAACTCCTAACTCCTAACTCCTAACTCCTAACTCCTAACTCCTAACTCCTAACTCCTAACTCCTAACTCCTAACCCTAACTCCTAACTCCTAACCCTAACTCCTAACTCCTAACCCTAACTCCTAACTCCTAACTCCTAACTCCTAACTCCTAACTCCTAACTCCTAACCCTAACCCTAACTCCTAACTCCTAACTCCTAACTCCTAACTCCTAACTCCTAACTCCTAACTCCTAACCCTAACCCTAACTCCTAACTCCTAACTCCTAACTCCTAACTCCTAACCCTAACTCCTAACTCCTAACTCCTAACTCCTAACTCCTAACCCTAACTCCTAACTCCTAACTCCTAACTCCTAACTCCTAACTCCTAACTCCTAACCCTAACCCTAACTCCTAACTCCTAACTCCTAACTCCTAACTCCTAACTCCTAACCCTAACTCCTAACTCCTAACTCCTAACTCCTAACCCTAACTCCTAACTCCTAACTCCTAACTCCTAACCCTAACCCTAACCCTAACCCTAACTCCTAACTCCTAACTCCTAACTCCTAACTCCTAACTCCTAACTCCTAACTCCTAACTCCTAACTCCTAACTCCTAACCCTAACTCCTAACTCCTAACTCCTAACTCCTAACTCCTAACTCCTAACTCCTAACCCTAACTCCTAACTCCTAACTCCTAACTCCTAACTCCTAACCCTAACTCCTAACTCCTAACTCCTAACTCCTAACTCCTAACCCTAACTCCTAACTCCTAACTCCTAACTCCTAACCCTAACTCCTAACTCCTAACTCCTAACTCCTAACTCCTAACTCCTAACTCCTAACTCCTAACTCCTAACCCTAACTCCTAACTCCTAACTCCTAACCCTAACTCCTAACTCCTAACTCCTAACTCCTAACTCCTAACTCCTAACCCTAACTCCTAACTCCTAACTCCTAACTCCTAACCCTAACTCCTAACTCCTAACTCCTAACTCCTAACTCCTAACTCCTAACTCCTAACTCCTAACTCCTAACTCCTAACTCCTAACTCCTAACTCCTAACTCCTAACTCCTAACTCCTAACTCCTAACTCCTAACTCCTAACTCCTAACTCCTAACTCCTAACTCCTAACTCCTAACTCCTAACTCCTAACTCCTAACTCCTAACTCCTAACTCCTAACTCCTAACTCCTAACTCCTAACTCCTAACTCCTAACTCCTAACTCCTAACTCCTAACTCCTAACTCCTAACTCCTAACTCCTAACTCCTAACTCCTAACTCCTAACTCCTAACTCCTAACTCCTAACTCCTAACTCCTAACTCCTAACTCCTAACTCCTAACTCCTAACTCCTAACTCCTAACTCCTAACTCCTAACTCCTAACTCCTAACCCTAACTCCTAACTCCTAACTCCTAACTCCTAACTCCTAACTCCTAACTCCTAACTCCTAACTCCTAACTCCTAACTCCTAACCCTAACCCTAACTCCTAACTCCTAACTCCTAACTCCTAACTCCTAACTCCTAACTCCTAACTCCTAACTCCTAACTCCTAACTCCTAACTCCTAACTCCTAACCCTAACTCCTAACTCCTAACTCCTAACTCCTAACTCCTAACTCCTAACTCCTAACTCCTAACTCCTAACTCCTAACCCTAACTCCTAACTCCTAACCCTAACTCCTAACTCCTAACTCCTAACTCCTAACTCCTAACTCCTAACTCCTAACTCCTAACTCCTAACTCCTAACTCCTAACCCTAACTCCTAACTCCTAACCCTAACTCCTAACTCCTAACTCCTAACTCCTAACTCCTAACTCCTAACTCCTAACTCCTAACCCTAACTCCTAACTCCTAACTCCTAACTCCTAACTCCTAACCCTAACTCCTAACCCTAACCCTAACTCCTAACTCCTAACTCCTAACCCTAACTCCTAACTCCTAACTCCTAACCCTAACCCTAACTCCTAACTCCTAACCCTAACTCCTAACTCCTAACCCTAACCCTAACTCCTAACTCCTAACTCCTAACTCCTAACTCCTAACTCCTAACTCCTAACTCCTAACTCCTAACCCTAACTCCTAACTCCTAACCCTAACTCCTAACTCCTAACCCTAACCCTAACCCTAACTCCTAACTCCTAACCCTAACTCCTAACTCCTAACCCTAACCCTAACTCCTAACCCTAACTCCTAACCCTAACTCCTAACCCTAACCCTAACTCCTAACTCCTAACCCTAACCCTAACCCTAACCCTAACCCTAACCCTAACCCTAACCCTAACCCTAACCCTAACCCATAAAGTTTATTTTATTAGATTTTCATGTTTTTGTATATCTGATCTTTTGTAAAAAAATAAGAAAAAGGTTTAATTTTTAATGTAAGTACAGTGTTTCTGCTCTGAAAATGTATGTAAAATTAAGTTTTATCCCTTTGTTTTTCATTTTTGTATTGAACCCATTTTAAAATAGAGCCATATTTTGCAGCTTCAGTGGTTGTATGTTGTCTGAAGTCTCTGTGGTTTTAGTGTTAAACAGGTTTTTTCTTGCATTTTTTTATATCGGCTTACATTTGTTGCAGTAAAAAAAACTTTCAATTTTGTGTTATTTGAAACAATAATTTGACCTGTTCAAAATAAACAAAAAGTGTAGAGAAAAATTTGTCATAGCTTTTCATTTATGGTTATTTCAATAAGACAAGTTAAATCTCAGTTTTTCACCAAAATTCCAAGGAATCTCCAAAAGGGTTCTTTAATTATTCTGGGGTCTAAAGGGTTAAAATATATATAAAAAAATAATATATATTTCCTAAAAGGTTGAAGGGCTGATAGGTCAATGGTCAAGGGTCAAGGGTCAAGAGTCAGTGGTCGGGGGTGGTCTATGTCCAATGGGAGGGCGGAGGGTGAAGAGGGCAAGAGCCACGCGTCAAAAGGCCGGCGCGGCCTTTTGACGCGCGTGGCTCGTCTTGCCCTCTTCACCCTCCGCGCCCCTCCCCATCGTCCCTCTCTTCCTCTCTCCTCCTCCTCCACTCTCCACCTCTCTCTCATCCTCCTCTCTCCTCTCTCCTTCATCAGCCTATCTCCTTCTCAGCACTGTATATACTCACCCACATTCATCTCAGCCATTTAACTCACACCAAGCCCAATCACTAGCTCAAGCCATACAGCTCTTGCTATATAATATATAAAGAGTTCCATAGTTATTTATAACTCATATAACTAGTCACAAGCCTAGTTGTGGTTTGTTTTTATTACATTATATTTCTATATTAAAATGATTAAAACTATTATATTGTCACCAAAGTGGTAATTGAGGATTATATGGTTAATGTTTTATACAATTTTAATTCTTTAAAATAAAATATATATCTATATATATATATATTACACATAGCTTTTGAGTTAACTCTCACAAATCAGTAATTTTACAATTTAGGGTAATTGGGATATATGCTAATTACACAATTCCAAGAGCTATTTATAATTCGTATAACTAGCTAAAATTCAACTTAGGGTTTGTCTTCATTAATTTACATATATTAAAATAAGTTAAAATATTATATTGTCACCAAAACGGTGTTTGGGGATTATATGTTCAATGTTTTATACAATTTTAATTATTAAAAAATATATATAATTTAAATATAAGTACCTTTCCAGTTAAGTAGCACAAATCAGTACCTATTGAATTATGGGTAATATGGAAATATACGGGATATGGACTAACCCATTGAATTAGTCTGCCGTAAACACCACAATTAACCACCAGGGGGAGATGTTCTGAAACTACATACAATCTTGTATTCAATTGTATTTTTGTCTCACCAATAATAAGTAAATGTATTTATCTTGTGTAGCTGCTCCAGCACTCTCGCTGTGTTCAGTGTATTGCTGATCCTGCACTGAGCCTCTGGCCTGAAAATCATTAAAGCTGTAAAAATCTCACCTAGCCCTTAATGTTACCTGAAAACAGAGGATAACATGTACACAAGAAAATTCTTTTTGAAGAAACAATGAAACTGAGATTTCTTACTTTGTTTTATTGCACACACACTGGAGAGCGTTGCTTCACACACTCATTGTGTAACACATTTACAATAGCTTATTTCAACACAACATTTTTAAACATTAATAAATGAGGAATTAGGGGTACAGCAAATCCATACTTTAACATTACAACCAAAAGTGCATTCATGTGACAGAGCACAACAATTAGTGTGACTCAAGAAAGTGAAGCAGTTCAACAAAAGAAGATTGTTCATTATCTTAAACACTGACAAACAATTGTTAAAATAAACAAAGCTAATTGAATGGTTGGAATCACGGTCCACAATAACAAACATACATTTTCTGTAAAATAAATTAAACAATGTCCCTCTTTAGGGGGGAATGTTTTCTCGTGATTGTGCTGATCTTAAACCTACCTTCATTGTAATAGCTAGTCAACAAGGCTGAGGTTTGCTCACAATCTTCTAAATGCTTTCATTCAAGACACCATTAAAACCAGTGAGCTCCACCACGCCATGCTTAGGGCTCCCGTTACACAGTAGGTCTGGAATTGAACAAGTTCCCGTTTAGTTTTTATATTTAAATGTAAAATGATTGGAAAGTCCAGTAAAGTAGTGTAGAGCACACGTTACAATGAAACATATAGAGCTCATGCCTGTGGGTGCCAGTGTTCCCAAGGACCTAAACACACACACACGCCAAGGAGCGCATGGTCCATCACACACGCACACACGCCAAGGAGCACATGGTCCATCACACACGCACACACGCCAAGGAGCGCATGGTCCATCACACACACACACAGCCAAGGAGAGCATGGTCCATCATACACACAGCCAAGGAGAGCATGGTCCATCATACACACAGCCAAGGAGAGCATGGTCCATCACACACACACAGACACACACACACACACACACACACACACACAGCCAAGGAGCGCATGGTCCATCACACACATACAATACAGCAAAGGAGCGCATGGTCCATTTAGGAGTAAATCATCAACAGACTTTTTAGTCACTCAACCCATTTTGAAAAAGGGTTTGTAAGTAATCAGTGTGCATTGAACCTCCTGTGTATCTGGGGAGTACAGGTACGAACATCATTAGTGTAACAGGAGCAGCACGGCGCCACAGCTCAGGCAGTACTGGAAGTGTGCAGACTGGATTAGAAAGGTCTGTAGTTCCAGTAGTACAGGTACGAGCATCATTAGTGTAACAGGAGCAGCACGGCGCCACAGCTCAGGCAGTACTGGAAGTGTGCAGACTGGATTAGAAAGGTCTGTAGTTCCAGTAGTACAGGTACAAGCATCATTAGTGTAACAGGAGCAGCACGGCGCCACAGCTCAGGCAGTACTGGAAGTGTGCAGACTGGATTAGAAAGGTCTGTAGTTCCAGTAGCTGGAGAACACAGAAATCTGAAAAAAAGGTGTTAATTAGGATTTCAGTAATTACAATGGTTTCAATAATCACATGTGGAGAGGAAAAAAGAAAAAAGAAAAGAACAAGTGGCTTTGTTTGCGGCCTCATCCAGTGCTACAAACCACACCCACCTTATCTTTAAGCTGCTGACACAGCTGCAGAGAAATGGTGAAGAAAACCAGGGTGTCGTTCAGCCAGGGGACCACACACTCCACTTTATGGACGTGGCTCACTTCAAACTTCAGGGCGTTGACCTCACTGTACACACAAAAAAACAGACACTGTCGGGTCTGATATAAGAACGAGCAAAACTGCAGCTGTACTTTTCAAAGCCCTATTTCAATGAATATGGGAAACAGCATATTCTGTAAGCTACAGTGGTCATATGTAGGAAATTATTCTGCTTTTTACATTTCATATATACAGTACATACTTACAACATTGCACCAGGATTATGTAACACTGAACTTCCAGCGGATTTAAAATTCTGTAAGAAATCAAATATAATACAAACGCCTGTATTAAAACCTGATAAGATTATATATATATATATATATATATATATATATATATATATATATATATATATATATATATATATATATATATATATATATATATATATATATTACTGTATATTCATTTAATTTATTATCAGGGAGAAAAATAAAGCTTCCCCAAGAGAACTGGTCATAGAAAAGCTGCCTTTACTTTACAGTTCAGTTAATCTAGTTCATGCATGAACATAAAGCTGTCACAGTTAATCAGTTCACTGTGACAGTTCCTAATGCTTTCCTAGCTCATTATCCACATACCTTGTTTGAATTGGGCTGCAGGAGGTGAAGCTGATAGACTGTCAGGCAAAGCTTACTGAGGTTAATGTAGAAATTTACCAGCACGTCTCCAGGCAGCGGCGGGGAGAACATTTTCTAGGGAACAAAATAAATCCAAGTGTGAAATGCGGCCGGTACATCTGACTAACTGTGCTGTTAATGTCCCTTCTTGTGATGGAGTTACCATTAGGCTGCTGGAGGCCACTTCTGGCAGGGTCATGGAGGCTGGCGTAGTGAGGCGATTGCGAGCCCTCGATAGCTGAAGCATTACTGCGTCCATCAGCTACAATTCACAGAGAACAGACGTTAGCAGTGCCACTCGTTCATCAGCTACAATTCACAGAGGAGAACAGAGGTTAGCAGTGCCACTCATTCATCAGCTACAATTCACAGAGGAGAACAGAGGTTAGCAGTGTCACTCGTTCATCAGCTACAATTCACAGAGAACAGAGGTTAGCAGTGTCACTCGTTCATCAGCTACAATTCACAGAGAACAGAGGTTAGCAGTGTCACTCGTTCATCAGCTACAATTCACAGAGAACAGAGGTTAGCAGTGTCACTCGTTCATCAGCTACAATTCACAGAGAACAGAGGTTAGCAATGCCACTCGTTCATCACCTATAATTCACAGAGGAGAACACAGGTTAGCACAGCACTGTCATTTTCAATGAAGTGTTTGTAGATCTACTGCAAACTGAGTGGACAGTTTAACCTTCAGGGCTGTTTTAAAGCAGGTATCTTCCAGCAATGCCTTGTCATGCTGAAGTCTGGACGACGCAGCCCCCTCCAGGTTCTTACTGACTCCAGGCACGTGTGGCAGCAATAACCTGGTACTGACCTTATCGACCTCAGCTCCTGTTTTGAAACGGTAGCTCTCATCTCGACTGCTTAACAACTGAAGAGCCTGGTTCACATGGTTTCGAGCATCCTGAATCTGTCGAGACAAACGCAAAATACTGCCCGACTCGCTGGAAATAATCATCACAACAGGCCAGACTGTGGAAATGTATATATACTGTGCAAGTGTATATTCAAATATCTTTCAAAACTTGTCAGATTGACGTTCCGTTATTTAACAGCATTAGGAAAAACATATTCAAATAGAAGAGGATACCACTGAAGCAAATGAAAAAGAGAAATAGAGACTTCTTGACTTTAGTTTTTATTCCAGGACTATTCCTCTTAAGGGACCTCCAGCTCTCGCTTAATCAGACCCTCAAAACCAGAAAGGATCATGAATCAAGCACGTTCACAATCATTACCTCATGAATCAAGCACGTTCACAATCATTACCTCATGAATCAAGCACGTTCACAATCATTACCTCATGAATCAAGCACGTTCACAATCATTACCTCATGAATCAAGCACGTTCACAATCATTACCTCATGAATCAAGCATGTTCAAAATCATTACCTCATGAATCAAGCATGTTCAAAATCATTACCTCATGAATCAAGCATGTTCAAAATCATTACCTCATGAATCAAGCACGTTCACAATCATTACCTCATGAATCAAGCACGTTCACAATCATTACCTCATGAATCAAGCATGTTCAAAATCATTACCTCATGAATCAAGCATGTTCAAAATCATTACCTCATGAATCAAGCATGTTCAAAATCATTACCTCATGAATCAAGCATGTTCAAAATCATTACCTCATGAATCAAGCATGTTCAAAATCATTACCTCATGAATCAAGCATGTTCACAATGATTACCTGCTGCATTTTCCACTGTTTGTCCTCTCGGAATATGAAGTGGAAAACCTGGTTACTTTTGGCCATTTTAATGTTAATGTCCTTTATAAAAAAAAGAAGAAAAAAAAAAACCCGATTAGCAGGCGTTGTATCTTACTGTAACGCTGCGGCCTCGAAGGAAACGTTTTCATTTTCACTACCAGACTGGGACACATGTAACCATCTTCATTATAGCAACGAGATCAATATTATCACAAGAAAACTTTGCTTTCCCTTGAAGCCAGGAACACGTGATTGCTGGCTAATGTATTCTAGTGTAAGTTACAGAAGATGAGCAGCATGAGTGCAGTACAAAGTGGAAGGCTTGGGCAGGACCCTCATGGTTCTACTCACTGCCTGTGTGAGAGCCTCCCCCTGCAGCGTCAGGACCCCCTTCACCTGGTCCATCCTGAAACAAGACATACATTAGAACCCTGACAATGCAGCTAAGCCAATGCAGCCACTCCCACACTTTCTATACCTGCAGCTAACCCAATGCAGCCACCCCCACACTTTCTATACCTGCAGCTAACCCAATGCAGCCACCCCCACACTTTCTATACCTGCAGCTAACCCAATGCAGCCACCCCCACACTTTCTATACCTGCAGCTAACCCAATGCAGCCACCCCCACACTTTCTATACCTGCAGCTAACCCAATGCAGCCACCCCCACACTTTCTATACCTGCAGCTAAACATCTGTATAGAATAGCTTGCATTCGATTCTGAACATTTATCTGCAAAATGCAAATCACATAACATGGTTGCCTGGTTACATATAACAAATGTACATTGTAGCTCTGTTCCAAACTGCACAACTTGAGAGTTCCACATACAAATAAATCTCACAACTATTGGCAAATTGATAGTACTGTTCTGAAAAAAAAAATAAACACAAATAACAAAAGGGTCCTCCATCTGAAAAGTGATATTAACCAACACAAAACACAAACCCTTTTGTTGCATTAGCAGGTTGTGACCCTCCTGGACTCTTGACCGGAGGGTCGTGGGTTCAATCCCAGGTGGGGGACACTTCTGCTGTACCATTGAGCAAGGTACTTTACCTAGATTGCTCCAGTAAAAACCCAACTGTATAAATGGGTAACTGTATGTAAAAATAATGTGTAAAAAATAATGTAATTGTATGTAAAAATAATGTGATATCTTGTAACAATTGAAAGTCGCCCTGGATAAGGGCGTCTGCTAAGAAATAAATAATAATAATAATAATAATAATAATAATAATAATAATAATGCAATTCCCAGCTTACATTGAGCTGCCGAGTATGAAATTCTCCTGTTTAAGATGGCTCTCGAGACCCCCTGCAGGCACAGCGAAGCGACGTGAGGCCTCCTGTGAGAGGAGATGCAGTTGATACACAGCTGGACTTGCAATGATGGTGTGATTAGTGTACATTCCCCAACTACAGCACTGTTACACAGAGGTTACAAACGTCAAGCCAAACCAGCCAAGCCAAACCCAACCCAACCCACACAGCCAAGCCAAGCCAAACCCACACAACCAAGCCAAGCCAAACCCACACAACCAAGCCAAGCCAAGCCCAACCCACACAGCCAAGCCAAGCCAAACCCACACAGCCAAGCCAAGCCAAACCCAACCCACACAGCCAAGCCAAGCCAAACCAACACAGCCACATGTTTTTCAAAGTCTGCTTATGGGCTCACACTGAACTTCAACATGAATCCTTTTGAGTGGAGGTTTAGCTGCCCTTCCCACAACCTTGGCCCCTTACACAAGTTCACACAGCAATAAGCTGGACTGATGCAGAAGAGGGGAAGTGCATTCACTTAGTAAACCGCAATGACACTGTTATTATGATTTTTTGAAATCCTATGTTGAAAAGTTTAACACCACTCTCCTGGCTCAGGCTGTAGCGGTGAGCACCCCACCCAGCTCCAATCTGTACATGTATATTCGGGTTTTAGGCAGTTTGCTGAGGATATAAAAGGACCTTTGAAAGATTAAATTATGACTTTTTTAGTTCAAGTTTAAATTGAATTGGATATGAACAACAGCTCCAGTGTGGAGCAAGCGTGGGATGTGCCAAAGTATCGCTCTGTAATACTGCTCCAGTTCACACAGCATTACCTTCAGAATATCCTGCAGCTGCTTGAGGACAGCGTGAACCTCTTCTCGCAGAAGCCATTGAAACTCTTCCTCCTGGAATAGAATGGGAACCCTCTTTGAAAAGGCAGCTACTGATTTCTCAAGCCCCGTCTACTAAAACACTGAACAGCATCAACACATTCCAGCTCACTATGAAATGTATTACTGTGCCCCGGACAACCATTCATACTGGACTAAATGAATCTCTTTCACATTAAAACTACTTTAACTAAACAACATACCAGGACACTAGGGGCTGGTTTCACAGACCCTGGGTAGCACTAATAGAGTAGCCAAGACTGCTGTTAACTGGGGCCTGTGAAACCTACTCAATGTGATTACAGAAACAGACTGCTTGTTAAGGACAGACATGAGGTGCTTCTTGTGTGCAGTTTCCAGTGTACAGTTTGTTTGCCTTACAAACTCCCCAAGGTCATAAAGCACAGTAATCATTCAAGGCTGGGCTGGTCTTATTAGAACAGGCAGTGAAAGTGTCAAACTCATAGGCTACAACTAGAAACCAAACACCACCGTGTCAAAGACAGGCATGACGTCTAGATGTTGCCCTTAGTGTCCTGGATATACCGTGCAGTTTAGAAACACCAACACCGTTTTCAATTGAACTAAACAGCTTAACGGTTATAATTGTCACTGGACAGACATTTAAAAGTGTTTTGTTATTGAATTCGTTACTCAATATATGGCAAATCGTGCCAGACAATATTGTCCATTTATTTGCCTAACCGCCATTTTTTTATAGATCTTAAATGTGTTAAATACTGAGGGGAAAGGCCACAGGAAGAATTTTTCTCATCACTACAATCATTGCTTTGTTTATTTATTTAGCAGACGATTATTTTTTAAGAGCATTGCTCTTCAGTGGTGTTGCAATCAGACGCCAGCGTGCAAAGTGGAATGAATCGAAGGATCGCAATACGACGAGATCCTTTTTTTTCATGTATTATATTTATAAATGCAATGCATCTACATTAAACCGGTGCTTTTTTAAATTTATTTCGCTAAAAACAGACATTAACACGTCGACAATGATTGCGCCCCACAAATAAAGTGTCAATATTTTTATTATTATTAACAAAATTTTCTTTCTTATTAACATTAGTATTTTGATTCGCGTTAATGTGTGCGTGTATCCTGTAATAACAGCACAGTGAATGCGCATGTTTGCTATACGGCACGATGGGTGCGTCTCTTTAATTATTAACGTGTTTTCTTGGGATTACGTTAGCGAGATTAATACACGATCATGTTAACATTTACATGTTATAAAGACTTCAAACGCGACTTCTGTAACATGTCACAATTAAACTGTGTTTAATTAAAATAAATACTACTCTGCACATATCTTATGGCATTACCATTACATTTCGTTTTATTAAACATTCTGCACATGTGCAATGTCATGCATTTGTTAATTTAGTTTTCCTCTTACCAGTACGGATCTCTCCGCTTGGCTAGCCGATGCCATCCTGACCTGTAAATAAATACTCTCTGTACAGCAATGTGATTCAATCAATGCAAACAGACGGCAGCCAGTCTTGCAGCAATGCCCGCGCACACAAATCCTTGTTTGTTGATCTCGAATTACTCCTCCTCCTCCCTTCTGAAGAACGCGACAAAAACTACTTCCGCGTTGTGCTACTGAAATAGGTCCCAGTACAACCGGCAACAACAGGCTTGGGTTTACCGCAGGGGCTACACAGCGATGATATGCATGAAATAAATACTGTGAAAATGTTTACAGCACTATTGTAGACACTGTCCTACGGAGAACCTTTCTGCGGATGACTGATATAATTTCAGAAATGTGCACCTACTATCACCCCTTGTCAAACTGCACGTAACAATGAGGCAGTTGCAACAATATACAAGCAACATAAGAGCTCCCTCAGTGCTGACCTGTACACCCCTCCCATTCAGCAAGGTGACTGGACCATCATAAGAGCTCCCTCAGTGCTGACCTGTACACCCCTCCCATTCAGTAAGGTGACTGGACCATCATAAGAGCTCCCTCAGTGCTGACCTGTACACCCCTCCCATTCAGCAAGGTGACTGGACCATCATGAGCTCCCTCAGTGCTGACCTGTACACCCCTCCCATTCAGCAAGGTGACTGGACCATCATAAGAGCTCCCTCAGTGCTGACCTGTACACCCCTCCCATTCAGCAAGGTGACTGGACCATCATAAGAGCTCCCTCAGTGCTGACCTGTACACCCATCAAGTTCAGCCCGGAGGCGCTCTCAGGCACTGCATGGCATGGTCTGTGGATTAAAGTTCACTGGGGCTAGGCTAAGCACACCCCCATCATTTCAAGCCAGGCCTCAGTGTGAAAGGATGCTGGTGAATTACCTGCAGCGCTTGGACTAACCAGTCATGAAGGGCAGCTCGGGGTTGTTGGCTTTGGTGTGTCTATAGCAGGAGGTAGAATTGGAAAGCACTGCCCAGCAGCAGACCATTGAAGGATCGCCGGGAGAGCCAGTAAGCAGGTATGGAGGTGTGGCTGATAATTAAACAGCAGCAGGTCCTCTAGGTACCTGGGCAGGGGAGTTTCAGTACCCACCTGCTTTCTCACTGCAGATAACAGGAAAGACATATGCCAGCAGCACAACTAGAAGCACCATAATATTATATAAACCAAAAAAACATGTATTTATTTATTTGTTTGATTGAGAGGATTTATTAATTGCACAAAATCATTTTTGCTTCACATTTTTCACTTACATACTGAATGAGAAACATTGCTTACGAACAAAAGCAAAACTCTTTTTACACAAAATGTTATGCATCGGCAAACCTGCTCTGAAGCAGTGGCTACTTCTTGTCAAAGCTGCTCATGTATGCCACACAGCAGCAAACAGAAGAACCAGGAAACATTGCAATAGCTGCCTGGAGTATTAAGACACCAACGACTAACGGTTTTAATTGATTGGTTTAAAATAACAATATAAAAATATTGAAGGGCTAGAGTAAAGACAGAAGCAGTGCAATCCTACTCTGGTAAGTCAGTGAGGGTCTGTTGGGTTTGTGCTAAAGACTGATCAAAGGTATCACACCAGGATGAGTGAAGTCACTGGTAAAGACTGATCAAAGGTATCACACCAGGATGAGTGAAGTCACTGGTAAAGACTGATCAAAGGAATCACACCAGGATGAGTGAAGTCACTGGTAAAGACTGATCAAAGGAATCACACCAGGATGAGTGAAGTCACTGGTAAAGACTGATCAAAGGTATCACACCAGGATGAGTGAAGTCACTGGTAAAGACTGATCAAAGGTATCACACCAGGATGAGTGAAGTCACTGGTAAAGACTGATCAAAGGAATCACACCAGGATGAGTGAAGTCACTGGTAAAGACTGATCAAAGGTATCACACCAGGATGAGTGAAGTCACTGGTAAAGACTGATCAAAGGAATCACACCAGGATGAGTGAAGTCACTGGTAAAGACTGATCAAAGGAATCACACCAGGATGAGTGAAGTCACTGGTAAAGACTGATCAAAGGAATCACACCAGGATGAGTGAAGTCACTGGTGCTGCTGACATGCAAAAGTACAGAAGCAATATGAACAGAGATCTGAGGCAGGAAGCACAAGCTGCTTTAGGACAAAACAATAAAATCCATTTATTTAACTTATCTGCTCAATGTACAGCTCCCGATTATTAGAGGTAAACAAGACTTACTAAAATTAAGAGATCTATAAAAACAATTACAAAAAGTACTTCATACTTTTTTTTTTTTTTTGCACAGGAAATGAAGCATTCTGTATCAAAATATTTATTGTGGTGCAAGCTCCGAGTATGAATTATCTTTCTCCAGTTCAAAGTAATGCAGTCTGTTTTGTTATTATATAGCCAATATTACCCATGACTTGGTTTTGCACAAGTATGACTAAATACAAAATAGGAAGGTTATTAATACTATTATTGTGATCTATTTTTCAAATGAACCCTTTTAGTGTGGTTCTATTAAAAGCTATACTGTTAAGGAGAAACATGTTCTGCTTTTATTATATATTATATATATATATATATAAATAAATATATGGATGTTTTGGCCATCAAAACAATGGTTATTACGTATGAAATATAAAAGAAAAATGCTATTTTCCTAACAACGTGTCCCTCAGAGATCACGATGTTTACCGAAAGCATGCTAGATAACGATGCCAAAACAAAGAAACCTTTTGAGGCAGGGTGAAATCTATTTCCTGGTACAGCTGTAATGAATTCAACAGAGAATCCTGGCAGAAACAAAGCCAACATTAAAACACACACAGACATCCAGAAAACAATGGCCCTGTATGTTCTCCAGCCTGTTCTCATAGTGCTACTAACACAGAATCATGCTTGACATGGTGTGAAATACAGGATCAAATCTGTCTTGAGCATCCACTTTATAGAAATAATTAACAGTCTTGGCAACTGGCCCTTAAGAAAATGATCTTGATAACTGTATCAAGTCTGGGAAATAAATTACTGAAAACATGCATTCAAGGTATTTAAATAATTGACATGTAAGACACACTAATCAAGTGTCACTCTGCTCCCCTCTATTTATTCTCTTCAAATAACTAAGCTCTGCTAATCAGGGTGAGACTTTATTAAGGCATTGCAGTGGCACTTCCTTCCTTGGTGCTTCTCCAGTCTTGTATTTCATAACAGAACGATACTCACGTAGGACAAAATAAAATGCTGAACTCTGGACCCAAATGAAATACAACTGCAGCACTGAAATATATATCTTTAACATAGCAACAAGGAAATACAGCATGTGTATGTAACAGTGGATGGTACGTGTGTGACTGGAAAAGGAACCTAAACCAGAAGAGTTTGAATTGGTTTAAAAACACAAGTAAACCATTGCATTAGGTAGGATTTCAAATTTGCCCGACACACTGCATTACTTCTCCCATCAAGCTTTAACAAGGTCAAAAGAAAAAGGAGCAGCACACAGCTGACCACTTCATTTGTCCCTTTACAGGGCAATGCTCGGGAGGCTTGGACACATCACCACTGCTTCTCCCTCTGACTCGGGGAAATAGCAGATTCATTTAGAAAAGGAAATGATCACAACAGCAAGAATGTGGTCCACACTTAATTACAACTGCAGTTTAGTGAATGTAGGCTCTGTAAACTGCAGACATATCATTATCAGACTGGTCCAACGCCTTTGCTCTTTTATAAACCTGTATGAAAAAAAAAAAAAACATGATTTAATATATTCCTTTAGAAAGAACGAACAAGCATGTGCTGTCTACACCCCTCCGCCTCCCATTC
Source organism: Acipenser oxyrinchus oxyrinchus (assembly GCA_030684275.1). Lineage (NCBI taxonomy): Eukaryota > Metazoa > Chordata > Actinopteri > Acipenseriformes > Acipenseridae > Acipenser > Acipenser oxyrinchus. Next base: position 34,789,953 of record CM060262.1, on the reverse strand, counting down.
AACCCAGTCCCCATTCAAATGGAATATGCACACGGTAGAGCTCATGAGGTATCCTGCTACACTCAATATATACTAACTTACTGTGCGAAGATACCCAATATAATCGAATGGTAGTGAATGAGGATGACGCCTCCCCAGAGAACATAGCAGTCACCTGACCCGAGCACACCGTGTGCACACCCCAGTTACTCCAGGTCACAGGCAGGCTTCACAATACAGAAAGACTCGCTTTTCACTCTACCTCATTGGCTGCAGCTGCCATTGGAGTGGGATGATTGACAGAGTCGCCCATTGCGATCGCTAACCTGAGATCTTTCTGAATGTGTTTCAAATAGTAATCAGGCTTGAAGTTGCCCTGCAAAACATCTGGAATGACAAAGAAAAGTTCCCTTACAAATATGCAAATAAAACAATGTAGTCTCACCTCTGAGAATTAAAATGCTGCAGGAAAACATTCTCCTTTAACACACGCACTACCGTGGAGGCATACTGCCATCGCTTCTTTATTGTGAAATGATGCAAACCTGCTTACAAAAGGTGTGTGAAGGAGCCCTAACAACACAAACATGCAATTACAGCACATGATGTAGTGTTTGAAATTGGAAACTGAACAGGCTTTAATGACTGTTCCTAAATACCAGCTCAAGAAAAATACAGCATGCATCAGACTGCATTCAAACACTAACACAATAAATGCATTTCCATTGCGAATTTTCACTTCCACCAGATCAGCAAACAAGTCACATAAACCCCTTTCAATAAGATGACACTCCAGTTCAATTCTCCCCAAAACATTTAATGAAATACTCACTTTGGCATTTCTGGTCCAGGAAAGTGCTTGCCATTTGCCCCTGGCTTAGAATGTCTAGAAAGGTCGTCTGTGATTGGCCAGTTACTTGTGCCAGCGTCAGCCCTTCTGCAATCGTTGCCATAAAACTTCCATGAACCATGTTGAGGATCAGCATCATCTTCGCCATGCTTCCCACTTCACCTTCAGAATGATAGAGACAGGAGCCTGTGTCAGTACCACCTCCACCAGGTTAAATACACCCCCCCCAAAGCAGCTGTCAGTAACCCTAACCCCCGCCAGGCCTCCAACACGCGGGAGTCACACTAGCTAAATACTGCAAGACGGGATCAAAATAAACCTTGCATGTGAAATTTAATACCAGCATAGAACCTTCCCAGTGTTCAACAAACCTGTTCAATTCAATAGTAAAATCATCATTACTCAACCTTTACCCTTTTCTGTTTTACTTTTTAGAAAGCAGTCCGTTTGCAATCCCCCACCCCCAAGCAGGTTCAGGTGTAAACTTTCCAGCCCCCTAAAAAGCATCTCGCCACGACGTCACTGTGTGAGCGCGCCAGGCCTGCTCCTGCTGCATGTCCATACCCAAGAAGAACGAGGTCTTTCCCATAGCCTGGAAACAGCTGCTGCAGTCTTCATACAGCGACCGGTCTCCAGCAGCTAGAATGACCAGCATCCCGTCATTGGAGAGCTGCTGGCTCCCAGAGACTGGAGCTTCTAGAAAGCGCCCCCCCCTGGACGTGATCACCTGTGAAGAAACCAGACCATTCAGCACACAAACCAGGCTGCTTTATCGACCGTGTGAGAAATACCTATCCGTGTTCTACTGCCCCTCCCGTATCTGAGAAATATCTAGCTGTGTTCTACTGCCCCTCCCGTATCTGAGAAATATCTAGCTGTGTTCTACTGCCCCTCCCGTATCTGAGAAATATCTAGCTGTGTTCTACTGCCCCTCCCATATCTGAGAAATATCTAGCTGTGTTCTACTGCCCCTCCCGTATCTGAGAAATATCTAGCTGTGTTCTACTGCCCCTCCCGTATCTGAGAAATATCTAGCTGTGTTCTACTGCCCCTCCCATATCTGAGAAATATCTAGCTGTGTTCTACTGCCCCTCCCATATCTGAGAAATATCTAGCTGTGTTCTACTGCCCCTCCCGTATCTGAGAAATATCTAGCTGTGTTCTACTGCCCCTCCCGTATCTGAGAAATATCTAGCTGTGTTCTACTGCCCCTCCCATATCTGAGAAATATCTAGCTGTGTTCTACTGCCCCTCCCGTATCTGAGAAATATCTAGCTGTGTTCTACTGCCCCTCCCGTATCTGAGAAATATCTAGCTGTGTTCTACTGCCCCTCCCATATCTGAGAAATATCTAGCTGTGTTCTACTGCCCCTCCCATATCTGAGAAATATCTAGCTGTGTTCTACTGCCCCTCCCGTATCTGAGAAATATCTAGCTGTGTTCTACTGCCCCTCCCGTATCTGAGAAATATCTAGCTGTGTTCTACTGCCCCTCCTGTATCTGAGAAATATCTAGCTGTTGAAATGACAGATTGTACTATAGGTATTTATTATTAAATTAGAAGTGTCTCTGTCTGTGAAGCAGTGCCATTAATGGAGCTTCCTGATTGGTGGATAAAGGCTGTGTGGTTTCTAGTGCACTGCAGGTGCGACCATGTGAAAAAACAAAATCAAGGTGCCGTCTTTACCTGGGATAATTCTGCAACAGTGTCAGGATCTACAGTGGACATTTCTACATAACACTTCCCTGGTCTTATTCCCTGCAGGACACCACTGGGACCAAGCACTAACTGAATAGAAAGAAACACATGTTATTTACAGGCCTTGAAGAATAGGAACCCTGAAGATTAATGATATAGATTTTTATATATTAACTTTAAACAAGGACATCAGCTTGAGAAATAGAAGCTGAATCTCTGACCAACATAATAAATAATGACAAACAAACTTGTCTGGCTCCCAGAGATATTCTTATCTTGAAGAGTAATTCCACAGAATTAATAAAGCTTAAACACTTACATCCTTGGCAGCCTTTGGGTCGGAAACACAGGAAAAAGTGACATCACACATAGAAACGACCTCGGCTGGAGTGCGCCCTAACCTTGCGCCTTCTTGTATAAACAAGTCACACTGCAAGGAACCAAGCTGCTAGTTACAAAATAAGTATTAGTACAGCAGAATTGTGATTTGTGAACACATCAGTACTGTCTGCTGGCAAGCCTGTATCTCATCACAGTGAAGCTCAGCTCAGACCTTATAAATACTGACTCAATAACACTGCAGCAAACAATCATATGATATGAATTACAGGCTTGTGACCAAAAGTGCCAGCGGACTGGAATAAAAGTGCCTTCATGTTGTGAATGGAATCTCATGTAGTGACTTGCCTTCTCCGCAGTGCGATTCCAAACCATCACAATGTGTCCCATCTTTAAAAGGTTTGCAACGATGCCACTGCCCATCAGTCCTAGTCCAAGAAATCCTATTCTGTTGTGGAGAAATACGTTTCATCAATAATAATAATAATAAATTAGTAAAATAACATGCCACCTAACATTTCATTTGTAAAGAACTGGCACACACACAGACACACAGACACAGACACACACACACAGACACACACACACACACACACACACACACACACACACACACACACACACACACAGTATAACGTCGTGACCTCGGTTCACCGCGCACCAGCGACCCCTGCAGTCTGGCCAGGCGCCTGCGGGCTTGCCTGTAAGCTGCCCAGAGCTGCGTTGTCCTCCGACGCTGTAGCTCTGAGGTGTAAAAAGAAGCGGTCAGCTGACGGCACACGCTTCGGAGGACAGCGTGTGCTCGTCTTCGCCGCTCCCAAGTCAGCACAGGGGTGGTAGCGGTGAGCTGAGCCTAAAAATAATTGGATATGCCAAATTGGGAGAAAATAATAAAATAATTGGCAATTACTAAATTTTAAAAAATTAAAAAAGGCAGATTTCCGAACATCTATAGAAAATGACATTTACACATGCATAAATAGGATAGAGAACAAAAACAACACTCAAACTGCTTTAAACACAGGGAAATTCTTTGCTTTAAAAGGAAGGAAACGTAAACAAGATGAATTAGGCAACAAGACACAGTGTTGCTATGCGGTTTGCTGTAAGCCATCTCCACGCAAAGCTTTTAAAACAAAATACAAAACAAACAGTAAATGTACAGTAACCTGCAACTGATGGCTTCTTTCTTAAATGTAGAAGTCTCTGCCTCCCTGGTTCTGCTTTCTCTGTCATGGTACTTTCGCTCTTTCTTGATATTGCCAACAGCCAATAAGAAGCTCGGTTTAAACATTGCTTCGGCTATTTTAAACAAACGGCCGGTAAGCATTGTGTTTATGAAGCTTGCTTTGTTTAATTAAAATGCATTTAAAAGCTACAACACTCTGTCAATATTTGCAACCATGTGCTATATCACAAACACATTGCACAAAAAATAAATAAAACACAAAACTTTCTCAACTAGTGTATTGAAACATCACAGCTGACTGACACGCACACAAAGCCTTTCTCTCTCAAAGGGGAACGCACCAAAATGCTGATTGCTAGAACGCTTTCTTTCTGTTTCCATCGCGGACGCTGCACTTGTGTCAGTACCATTCCTCTCGTAGCCTAATCTTAATATTTATTTATTTATTTATTTATTTATTTATTTAGCGAGGCGGTTAATTGATCAGGCCTGTTATGTGGCGGTCGAATATGCGACATTCCACTGTATATATAAAAACTACTGTACATATAAAACCAGTCATCATAACAGTGTGGTTAATTGAATCACAAACATCATGTTTAAATGATACCTTTTATCTGTGGGGGTGATGCTGCCATTCACAGCTGTACTGTCTGCAGCTTGAATTGATGTTGAGCCCGTGTCCTGTTCAGAGAAAATGCATGTTAGTCCATCCTTACAAAAGCACATAGTTGTCCTCATCTGGCTTTCGTTTTTTGTTATTGTGTCGTTAAACTTTTCATACAGCCCTTGTTATTGCTGCTGCCTCCCTTGTTCTAACAGCATGTCTTATTTGTGCATGTTTTAATAATTGTGCTGTTGAATCCTCTTTGTGAAGCTTGCAACGCCTCCTTTGTTGTAACAATGTACTTGGCGTTCCAGTCAGTACATGGTGATGCGAGTTTGTCTTTGATTGAGAACAGAAGGACAGTACTTGAATCTAACAATCAGGGATCCAAGCCCACGTACAGAGGAAGGTGATAAATTAAACTCCATTAAAAACCCAGAGATACCACGATTCTTCAGAATGTGGAAATAGACATGCTTCTTAATCAGAGCTGTGTGTAGAATCTCTAGAGGTATGAATAGTGACAACACCTACTGAGTTCATTCTTACCTCTTCGAAAATCTTCAATCGTTTGCTTATAGGCTCCAATGAAGAACCTGGCTGCAAGGAAAACAAAAAGACAGAGAGTTAGCTGACTGCAAACCCCCGGGCAGCACACAACTCCCACAAAGAGAGTTAGCATGAGAACCCAAACCTGCCGTCACACTGCAAACCCCCGGGCAGCACACAACTCCCACAAAGAGAGAGTTAGCATGAGAACGCAAACCCGCCGTCACACTGCAAACCCCAGGGCAGCACACAACTCCCACAAAGAGACAGTTAGCATGAGAACGCAAACCCGCCGTCACACTGCAAACCCCCGGGCAGGACACAACTCCCACAAGAGAGAGTTAGCATGAGAACCCAAACCCGCCGTCACACTGCAAACCCCCGGGCAGCACACAACTCCCACAAAGAGAGAGTTAGCATGAGAACCCAAACCCGCCGTCACACTGCAAACCCCCGGGCAGCACACAACTCCCACAAAGAGAGAGTTAGCATGAGAACCCAAACCCGCCGTCACACTGCAAACCCCCGGGCAGCACACAACTCCCACAAAGAGAGAGTTAGCATGAGAACCCAAACCCGCCGTCACACTGCAAACCCCCGGGCAGCACACAACTCCCACAAAGAGAGAGTTAGCATGAGAACCCAAACCCGCGTCACACTGCAAACCCCGGGCAGCACACAACTCCCACAAAGAGAGAGTTAGCATGAGAACCCAAACCCGCCGTCACACTGCAAACCCCGGCAGCACACAACTCCCACAAAGAGAGAGTTAGCATGAGAACCCAAACCCGCGTCACACTGCAAACCCCGGCAGCACACAACTCCCACAAAGAGAGAGTTAGCATGAGAACCCAAACCCGCGTCACACTGCAAACCCCGGGCAGCACACAACTCCCACAAAGAGAGAGTTAGCATGAGAACCCAAACCCGCCGTCACACTGCAAACCCCCGGGCAACACACAACTCCCACAAAGAGAGAGTTAGCATGAGAACCCAAACCCGCGTCACACTGCAAACCCCGGGCAGCACACAACTCCCACAAAGAGAGAGTTAGCATGAGAACGCAAACCCGCCGTCACACTGCAAACCCCCGGGCAGCACACAACTCCCACAAAGAGAGAGTTAGCATGAGAATGCAAACCCGCCGTCACACTGCAAACCCCCAGGCAGCACACAACTCCCACAAAGCACCCATATACAGACGTGCAAGATGCAAACATTTCCACACAAATAATGCCCAAAGGGCCAATGTGAATGTACAAAAACGCAACCTTTTTTCCTTTTAAAATAGATATATCAATAGAATTTGTTTTGTTAACAAGTGGACAGAAAGTTTAAGATTCAAGCCGCTCCCTGCCTCCAGGAGGGATTGAGGTACATGTGCTACCGCAGACAGACCCGTATCAAGTACCAGAACAAGGATCAGCTGCAAGGCTTGTGAGCAAGCTTTCAGAGGGACCCTTAGCACCGCTGGATAGAGAGGCTGGACTTCCAAACAACAATCACGTCTCTTACCTTCTCAGACTGGCTGAGCAGAAAGTGATGGAAGTGAGGGTCCTCCTTTACTTGCTACAATGGAAAAAAGTTCAATCTGAAACATTTCTCGAAATAGTTCTACTAATCTAATACAATGGATCAAACGTTAGGCACACAACAACTGAAAGAATACAAAAATCTGAAAGTCATTTTTACAATCAATGTTAGTTTTGCTTATCAGCAGGAGTCAAGCGCTCCCCCTTGGTAGTGCAGTGCTGGAGAGATCAAGGACAAATGAACTACCTGTGGTGCTAGGTTAGAGAGGCCCCTAAGGGAAGAACAGTGGTTTGGATTTACATTGTATTTAAATTATAGCCTCATAGAGTCAGAGCTATGGGTATCCTAATAAAAGAAATATTTTCAGAAACCTACATTACTCTGCCACTTGAAACCTGACACTGTTCCTGACATCGTTCTGTGTACTGTGGAAGGCTCTGGGTCTGATAATTCCTATACAAAAACAAAGAAAGAAATTCAATCATGAGTAATATTAAACACAAAGACATGTAGTTTAATATAACAGGGGCTGTGCTCCGTCATGAGTAATATTAAACACAAAGACATGTAGTTTAATATAACAGGGGCTGTGCTCAATCATGAGTAATATTAAACACAAAGACATGTAGTTTAATATAACAGGGGCTGTGCTCAATCATGAGTAATATTAAACACAAAGACATGTAGTTTAATATAACAGGGGCTGTGCTCAATCATGAGTAATATTAAACACAAAGACATGTAGTTTAATATAACAGGGGCTGTGCTCAATCATGAGTAATATTAAACACAAAGACATGTAGTTTAATATAACAGGGGCTGTGCTCAATCATGAGTAATATTAAACACAAAGACATGTAGTTTAATATAACAGGGGCTGTGCTCAATCATGAGTAATATTAAACACAAAGACATGTAGTTTAATATAACTGGGGCTGTGCTCCGTCATGAGTAATATTAAACACAAAGACATGTAGTTTAATATAACAGGGGCTGTGCTCCGTCATGAGTAATATTAAACACAAAGACATGTAGTTTAATATAACAGGGGCTGTGCTCAATCAGACTCCGATTTCACAAACCGACCTTCTCATCCTTGGGAGGGCGGCCGCGTTTCTTTGGGCTGAGATCGTCACTCTCTCCTGCCTGGGATGATTTAAGAGTGCTTGTGGAATTTTTTCTGCCTCTCGCCTCAGCAGAGCTGGATTTGGTTTTATCATCGGAATTGCTTTTACTGTTCTCTTCTGCAGAGTTGTGTGATGCCTAAAACATAAAAAACAACTGACATCTCGGTCTCTCAATTTCACTGCAACACAATTCCCAGCCATGAGACACTACTTATTAACATGTTGAGAGAAAACTGAATGCAGGACACCTGCAGCATATCATGCACAGAGAGTAACACACATGTATTAAATACTGGGGTGTTCTGCACTTGCCAAGAATAAACCAATATTGCACAGTCACAATTAAACTCATGGTTTGATCACATTGAAGGGGAGTTACTTTGCTGCACAGATCCCCGCTCTGTCTCACCTGCTCCCTTCCCCTGGCTTTCTTGAGGAACTCTTCCACTGCATCCACCGCCTGCTGGAAGCGCTTGCCTTTATTGATCTTGATCATGTCTTCCTTGTGGGGATGGTATGGCTTGAGCTGCTCCACCTTTATCCAAGCACTGAAAACCACAAAAGGAAATGCTTGGTATATTGAACATGCAACTGCTTGCTGTGTCAATGTGGTGCTGGCATCTCAGAGGAGTTCACAGATCAACAAATACTTACTGATCTTCAGTTCCAAAGAACTTCACAAAGAAACATTTTTTGCCACTTGGTTTTTTCAAATCCTTGGGAGGGCTTACAATCTGACAACAACAAAAACAAAGAGAACCAATCTCTAAAAAAAAAAGAGTAACAACAGTGTCCATGATATCAAGTACAACTAATGCTTGTGAAAACGTGTTTATAAACATAATTCCCATGAATTGAATTGCGTTCCTGCCTCCAAAACTAGCGCCAGTGGTTTAGTAGCTCTGTATAACATGCACAGCTCCAGTGCTTATCATCGTCATTGCTAGAGCTACTCTTCCCTGTCCTCGGGCAGCTGGGTTTTAGTTTATTTAAGAAGCAACTGACTTCGGGCAAATTCCTCCAAACAAAATGATAATTTCCGGAGTTGAAGTGTGGCACTGCCCAGTCTGTTCTAGCAATTACACATATTCAAACAAACAAGGGATGCTAACACTGTAATTCCTAGAGTATTCAGTGTGTCACTTTATCAAGAATACTTATGTTATAAACTTTGGTTTCGTTTCAGTGCAAGTAGTATACTGTACATTTATATAGGCGATAACGTAACTTCATTTCATTGATATGATAATAAATACCACTCACCTTTCCTGGCCAGGGTGGGTACCGACCAAGCTTACCCCTGGAGAAAAAGAAGAACGTTCAGAAAGTAAACATATATCTAACTCATTTGTATCACATGGTTTTGTGTAGCCCAAATAAATTGAACACAGCACCACAGTACCACACTAATTAAACAGTGTTATTGTACCGCACGAATTGAACACAGCACCACAGTACCACACTAATTAAACAGTGTTATTGTACCGCACGAATTGAACACAGCACCACAGTACCACACTAATTAAACAGTGTTATTGTACCGCACGAATTGAACACAGCACCACAGTACCACACTAATTAAACAGTGTTATTGTACCGCACGAATTGAACACAGCACCACAGTACCACACTAATTAAACAGTGTTATTGTACCGCACGAATTGAACACAGCACCACAGTACCACACTAATTAAACAGTGTTATTGTACCGCACGAATTGAACACAGCACCACAGTACCACACTAATTAAACAGTGTTATTGTACCGCACGAATTGAACACAGTATCAGTACCGCGCTAATTAGGTGGCCTGTGTAAGACCAAGTCACACAGCTTTGAATAAACAGTCCACTGTTCCCAGTAAACACAGAACACGACAGCTGTCCACGCAGATGCTTCAACGTGTCGGATTTATTCTGGGTCGATTTCCAGCATCAACATCATCGGGGATCAAACAGCTGTTTGTCTGCTTTACTTTAGGCCAGATACAAAAGCACTGTTTGGTGGACGGAGGAAGCAATACATCACGTAAAATCACCTGGACGAATTCTACTTCTTAACGCAATCCAAGTGCTGAAACCCAAAGTGAATACATTCACTCACAGTGTTACGTGCGGGCCTCACACCCGTCTGCTCTGTGCTGTTGTCAAACTAGATTCAGTAATGGCCATTTCACAAGTTATTCCCAGGGCGGTTTGTTTTTGTTTTTTTAAAATCAAAACAAACCTCCATTAAACCGATCACATGCACCACGGGATCTGTAAAAAACAGTTTCGGTATTAATTTAATATACACATACATAATATGAACCATTTAATAAAAATAAAAACAATTCTCACCACACCAGATCTCCGATCCGTAAATGTACTGTCGCCATTTTACAAATGAAGGTAAACGTCGCACAGGATCCTGGGAAAGAGAACACACCCACTCACATCACATGACCAGCACTGGCTTCAGAATGCCAGATCCTGGGAAAGAGAACACACCCACTCACATCACATGACCCAGCACTGGCTTCAGAATGCCAGATCCTGGGAAAGAGAACACACCCACTCACATCACATGACCCAGCACTGGCTTCAGAATGCCAGATCCTGGGAAAGAGAACACACCCACTCACATCACATGACCAGCACTGGCTTCAGAATGCCAGATCCTGGGAAAGAGAACACACCCACTCACATCACATGACCCAGCACTGGCTTCAGAATGCCAGATCCTGGGAAAGAGAACACACCCACTCACATCACATGACCCAGCACTGGCTTCAGAATGCCAGATCCTGGGAAAGAGAACACACCCACTCACATCACATGACCCAGCACTGGCTTCAGAATGCCAGATCCTGGGAAAGAGAACACACCCACTCACATCACATGACCAGCACTGGCTTCAGAATGCCAGATCCTGGGAAAGAGAACACACCCACTCACATCACATGACCAGCACTGGCTTCAGAATGCCAGATCCTGGGAAAGAGAACACACCCACTCACATCACATGACCAGCACTGGCTTCAGAATGCCAGATCCTGGGAAAGAGAACACACCCACTCACATCACATGACCAGCACTGGCTTCAGAATGCCAGATCCTGGGAAAGAGAACACACCCACTCACATCACATGACCAGCACTGGCTTCAGAATGCCAGATCCTGGGAAAGAGAACACACCCACTCACATCACATGACCCAGCACTGGCTTCAGAATGCCAGATCCTGGGAAAGAGAACACACCCACTCACATCACATGACCAGCACTGGCTTCAGAATGCCAGATCCTGGGAAAGAGAACACACCCACTCACATCACATGACTCAGCACTGGCTTCAGAATGCCATTTTGACATGGCAACCCTCGTACTTCCTGTTTGTTTTGTTAGTGTTGGTGATAACAACGATCGACCATGAAATAAATCGGAAGGAAAGGAGGGAAAATGTGGCCCCGTCTCACGGTTAATGCCGTTCGCCCGTCAGATGAAGCCCGTGCTAGTGTCTGTGCTGGGTCGCAACTGTTCTACAAGCTGTAGGCAGTGAATAGTTGACAAGATGGTGGAGCTATACTTCTACGTGTTGCTTAGTAACCGTGTTAAAACTTCGGACGTTTTGATATAGCAGGCTATGCAGACACATTTCCCGTTGCAGTGCATTCACAGAAATAGCAGAAGTAACTGCCCTGTTTCTTTGGTTTCGCAGGTAACATTTCTTTGCGACGCTTCGGCGCATCTTGATGACGCAACTGCCGGCTTAATGGAGATCCTACTGTGCAGAGATAAACAGCATGAAATTTGGGGATTTTAGACCAATTTGATATTAATTTGAATAGAGCTGTGCGTAAGCTGTTTTGGTTTTATCTGTATAGATGAAATAACACATGCTTTCTTTGATTAATCGGGGCATTCGTCAAGTATATCAATGCAACATAACGGTAGTAAATACAAAATAGTCTTTTGTTTATGGACAGTGAATACGTGACGTATAAATCCGTTTTTATTGGTATATTTTCCAGCTTAGTGGATTATTTAATTGAGAGAAATGCAATGTTATTTTGCAAGTATTATTGTTGACCTTTTCCAGCCACATACGTCCTGTGCTGTGGTATTAAATCGTGTCAGGTCATGACGTTCTGCTGAATGGTATATTTATTTATTTAAAAATTGTCCTTCAAGCCTCCCTGCACTGTGCAGCAAAGTTACGTCGCATGTACTTGGAAATATTACAAACTGCATCAATGATCTGGGACCATTAGCAATGCACAGAGGTTTAATAAGTGTTCACAATGTAGAACTGCACTACCGGTATATAAACGTGCTAACTGAACCCACGTGCTTTCTTCGTAGTTAGTGTCTGGGCGATATAGACGTATATCATTGTTATGGCTGAACCACGGAGGGTGCAGTTGACCGCGCTGTCTGGCAGTGAAACCTGCCTTACCACAAGTTTACTGAAGAAACCACAGAATGAAGGAGCAGTCGTTACCCCTGTGGACCCAGAAAGGACTGACAGAGACCCAACAGCACGGCTAGTACTCGCTCTCTTTCAACCAGACCAAAGACACTGTCCAGAGTTTAACTATCCTGAACTGGTAAAGAAAACAAAGGTAAGAGAAGTCTATTTAAATGCACTGATCCTCCTCTTAAACTCTTGCAGATTATACATGAATATAGATTTAACCAACAATAACATTAAGAATGACAAACTTCTGCTTAATGAATACCAAAGTGGATGTTCAGATTAGTGCTGTTCAAATCCTGCTGCATATGATCCTGGATAAGGTTATGCTTAACAGGTTTCCCCTTGGTTTGCAGAAGGATTCTGTGAAAGAATCTCAGGAACCTTTTAAGGACGATGAAGACGAGGGGAAACAGAGACTGGAGCTTGAAGTGCTTGCTAAGAAGTTTGAAGAAAGATACGTGAGTGTTTCCAAGAACCTTCTGTGGATGTTTCTGCTATAATTATGACTAGGGGAGAGAGATTAGAGAATCCTAATCCTCAGAATACAGTTTTGATGAGGAGTGAGGTTCTGGCTACGTTCAGCCTCAGAGGGATGTGTTTTGGGTAACTCTTGTCATGTGTGTGTTTTTTAATGTAAGGGCCCGAAGAAGCGTAAAAAGGACCGTATGCAGGACTTAATTGATATGGGCTATGGATATGATGACACAGATCCATTTATTGACAACTCAGAGGCTGTAAGTGTTTTACTGTTGTCAGTTTTAACCTGGTATCAGCAGGGAAGATCATCCTTCCCTCTCCAGTGCTTTAATATCCTCAATATTGAATAGACATGGAACCAACAGCTACTTCTGAGCATGAATGAAATATTATATTGTATCATTTCTACCTGTAGTCTCTTTATTCAAGTCTCAGTAACTGTAATCTATGGCTTATTTCATATTTCATGTTGGACGTATTTTTCAGTTTTAGGGTCGGTTTTGGTTTCAGAGGGCTTACAGGAAAAGTTTAAAAGAGATTTAAATATATACAGTTCATCCCCTAGTGTGATGAGAAAACGCAAATTGAATGTATGTCTTGAAATGAAACGTAATGCAATGTTTTCTTTGATTCCTTTTCTTGTCTCCTGTGGGGATATAGAGAGCAGGAAGCAGTCTGGTCAGTGTGTTGCACTGACTGCTGTAGAGGGCTGGTCATCCAATTGATAAAACCTGCAATGGAACCTAGTTCTCTTTTTATGTGTAAACTTTGCATAATTCTTCTTTCCTGCGACAGTATGATGAGCTTGTGCCGGCTTCACTCACAACAAAATACGGGGGATTTTACATCAATTCTGGAACGCTGCAGTTCAGGCAGGCATCGGACTCTGATCCAGATGACGGTGTAACCAAGGAGAAAAAGAGGCTGAAGTCTCCAAAGGTGTGAATAGTTGTCCAGAATTGAGATTTAATGAGGGGGACATCATGTTTCTCTCATGCAGACATTCATAAAACAAGAAATGTAAATACAAACTGGATTCCTGCCAGTTAATGTGATCTGTACTTACAACATGTGAGTGAAAACACTGAGGAGAAATACAGGAGGTGGAGGTGAAGCCAGGCGCTCCACACAGGACTGGATCTGCAAGTTAGGAGAAAAGGACTTGTTTGTGTGTGTTTCCAATATCTCTCCAGGTATCAGTATGGTCTCAAAGATAAATACATCTTTAAACAGCAGTGATATTTTACAGAGCAAGACTAAATGTGTATGGGAGTTCAAGTGTTCTGGACAATAAGTAGGTTGTGTATGCATTGACGTGAACTACAAATTCACATGATTGTTTTTCTCTAGAAACGAAAATTAAAGGATGGAACTGAAAAGCTCATGAAAAAGAAGAAAGAAGAGGGTCAGCATAAAAAATCCCAGATTGCTAAAGATGGGTAAGTTGTTTGACGTGACTGTCGGAGGGGGACAACAGAATAAGAACTGGTGTGCTTTCTAACGTTGCAAAATGTTATGTCATTTTTATCAGAATGATGCCACTTAATCCCAGTAAGGAAGAAAAGAAGAAAAATAAAAAGTTCACTGGAGTGCTGAGTGTGAAAGAAATGTTGCAGAAGTTCCAGAAGGAGAAGGAAGCCTTTGAAAAGGAGGATGGGAAGCCTTTGTCCAGCCTCCAGCCTGTGGCTGTTCCGGCTCGGGCGGTGGACAGCAGCCTCAGTGTGTCTGACCCTCTGCTCTCTCTTATTGGCTGTGCTAATGAAAGTGATCTGCTGCATACAGCTAGCACTATCGACTTGGGTGACATCGATCTGGAGAAGCTTCTTTATGACTCTCCAGCTGCAAGCCCCCTTGACCTGGACGAGGGTAGCGACCCTCTCACAGGAGGTCCGGGTCAGGTTCTCAAACAGAGCCCTGTGCTGCCAGAAGGTTTGCCAGGCCCTTTGGAGAGGCGCATCAAAGAACTCACTCAGGTACAGTGACAAACAAAAGCAGGGTCCACTGGTGCCAGGGGTTGAAACCCCAGTTCTCTCGGCTCCCAGTTCTGGGGTTCAGAACGTTCTTGTTCAGGGGTATTATTAGAATGAGCAGGTGCCAGGAGTTTTAATAATCCTGCCCCTGCTAAAGCTGCTCTCAATTGATCACAGCATGACTAAGTCTGTAGCTTTATTAATAGGACTTGTTCGTGCAAATGTAAGGGAGGAACGATTTGTTTCAACATCAGACTCCTGGCTCCTCATCAATTAAATTATATGCATTAATAAAGGCAGTTCTGAGACCCAGAGCTGGGCTACTGTTGTTCATAAGGAGTGTTACTTATGTTTGCATGAAAAACAAATACAATCCATTCTCAGTTCTTGTGCATTATATATTGCTGTTAAACTTCAGCAACATATGGGTTGACGTTGCTCTGTGAAAATGTGTCCATATGAAGAAACACTTCCTTCAACATCCACAGAATTGGTAACAACTCACAAATATATTTTAGCCTTTCTTGCTAAATTGGGAAATAGTTATTTTGCATTTCTCCAAGCTTCGTGCAAGGAAATTCCACTACCGTTTCCTTTTCCATATAGCTGATATCTCTGATTTACAGTCAGCATCAAACCCTGGAATAGAATCTAATGGGAGGGTTTCTTTATCCGAACTACAAACTTAGTAAGCTTTTTCTTTAAACGCATCAATTTCTAGAATGGCCATAATTGTCCCTCATAATTAGTGGGTATTTTCTAATTATCCAGAATTTAATATGTTGATTCCTAATTAATCTTTAGATCAGTTTAGCTGAAGTGGCTACAGGGACACCTGGAGGTTTAGGACTGAATTGCAGGTTAGTCCGGTCCTTGTAATTCTCCTGTGAATTTCGCAGGGCCCTATGTATAACTAACATATGAACATATTGTAAAACTGCAGAAAAAAGGATATTATTCATGACATTGGAAATTGAGATGTTTGGTAAATGAGGGACAGCTGTGATAGGAGGGTGAGGATCATTGAAACAGCAGTCATTTCTCTTTCAACACGCATGGTTGATGGTTTCTGTGCATTTCATAGACCATCCAAGACTAACTAGTTATTTTACTTGCATGTTAGGCTGCCAAAGCATCTGAGGGAGAGGGAAAGCAGAAGTTTTTTACGCAAGAAATCAACAATATGCTTTTAGAGTAAGTATCACAGAACTTCAAATCCTCTGTCAATATGTAACCAGTTTTTAGAATGACTTTAGCTTTTTAAATGTGTTTCTATATGTTTTCTTAAATAGACAGCCTGTGTTTTTGAAATATGAAGCTGCATTTCAAAGCACAGTTTCATTTCAGAGCAATGAAACCCTGCCTCCTGTTATATTTGAAGTGGGGGAGCAGAAACCCTGCCTCCTGTTATATCAGAAACCTTGCCTCCTGTTATATTTGAAGTGGGGGAGCAGAAACCCTGCCTCCTGTTATATCAGAAACCTTGCCTCCTGTTATATTTGAAGTGGGGGAGCAGAAACCCTGCCTCCTGTTATATTTGAAGTGGGGGAGCAGAAACCCTGCCTCCTGTTATATCAGAAACCTTGCCTCCTGTTATATTTGAAGTGGGGGAGCAGAAACCCTGCCTCCTGTTAGATTTGAAGTGGGGGAGCAGAAACCCTGCCTCCTGTTAGATTTGAAGTGGGGGAGCAGAAACCCTGCCTCCTGTTAGATTTGAAGTGGGGGAGCAGAAACCCTGCCTCCTGTTAGATTTGAAGTGGGGGAGCAGAAACCCTGCCTCCTGTTAGATTTGAAGTGGGGGAGCAGAAACTCTGCCTCCTGTTAGATTTGAAGTGGGGGAGCAGAAACCCTGCCTCCTGTTATTCAGTTATGTGGGCGATGGCTTGTTCTGGATCAGTATGCTTTTCATGGTAAGTTTGTTCGTGTTCTGAAAGATGTTCTAACACTATCTCACATTTTTGTACCCTTAGTGTTGAGCTTCAGTCCAGAGAATTGCATAACCTGACACGTTCTGCCGTTTATGCACATCTGGCCTCTTTTCTTCCCTGCAGTAAGGACACTCTAATAAAAAGGGCAAAGAAGTTGCATTTACATGAGCAGGTGGGCATCTTGTGAAGTTCTAAACATTTAGGAGTTCTTACATTGTTTAACACTTCCAGAACACCATACAGCTACATGGTGAAGCTTGCTAAATCCCAGCTATACGGGTGTTCCCTTGTGTTTCAGGACGGGCGTCTTAAAGAACCACTGCACAAACTAAAAGCAGCTATTGGTAGAGTCATGCCCGGCCAGAGCGCCAAGTACCAAGACGACTGCCAAGCGCACACCCAGGCAAAGTTTGCCAAGTATGTGTGAATCAAAAGGGTTGGCTTTAAGCAACACAGCAGAGTTAATTTAAATCATTAAATTGCCTCAGTGTATTTAGACTTCCATGCTGGTAGGTTAACATTCCTCATATATATAGTATTTGAAAATAAATAAATACTGTATAATGTGTATTCTTTAATAAAGCTAGGCAAAATCAGGCATACTTCGTCATTTACAGTTTTTGAACGAAATACAAATTTCAGTCTATCCAATTAAACCGTATCAAGCTGCAATCAGACTGTGCATTGTAGGGAATGTTTTCACAACTCGCATGAGTTTCCATAACCAACACATGCAGCTTTCGTTTTTGTTTTTTCAGAATGCTGGAAGAAGGGAAAGAGAAGGAACGCTCTGACGAGGAGGAGGAGGAGGAGGGGGATGAAGAGAAGAGTGGGAAGCGGGTGATGAGTCCTCGGAAGAAGTTCCAGTGGAACGACGAGATCAGGTTTGCAGGGTTTAGCTTTTACTGGGCAGTGTAGTTTCGGGGGCTCTGGTAGCGCAGGTTAGTCCACATTCATTTTCAGGACTCTGTTCTGTTTCATTAATAACAGCTGAACTTCACAGTGCACCCCTCACTGCAGGTGTGTTGCAGGAAGCCAGTGCAGTCTGTTTGATCTAACCGCCGCGGGTCTGTAATAGTGACTTGTTTATTAAAGTTGAGTGTGTTAATAAAACATCCCTTGGGGAAAACGCCAGCAGGGTTAATATAGATTTGAGATTTGCGTAGAACTGTCAGGGGCAGATGCACAAGGCATGGAAAATGTTAACCCCAGAAAGGTACAAATTAACGAATCTGGAAGATGAAAAACACATTTAAATTACAGAACCACTGACTCTCTCATACTGGTAATAACACAACTGCAATTTGAAAAATGTTATTCTGTTTTCCACTGTGTGTTGAATCATTTTCATTGTTTTCCTATAGGGAATTTCTTTGCAACGTTGTAAGAATAAAAATGGGCAGTTATGAGCTGGAGAGGAACAAGTCCCAATCTGCAGAAGAATATCTAAAGGCTTTCCTGGAAGCGGAGGTCAAGCCACTGTGGCCTAAGGGGTGGATGCAGGCAAGGTAAAGAACCATGGCTGTTTCTTACATTCACAGACGTGAGGGTCTATAAGCAGCTGTTGAACAATTAAGAAAATGCATGATAAATAAATAAAGAAAGAAATAACGAGAGTGTCATTTTCTCATGTACTGTATCCACTGGAATCCCTTTGGTTAACCTGCATAAGTAAATGTGGTTATTATTGTAATGACCGTGTTGCATGTATGTCGTTATTAGTATTTAATTGTATTTATTTACAGATATTCATACAGTTGATTGCTTCTACACAATGTAACCATTCTTTATTTAAGTGCACTCTGATTCAGTGTGTCCCAGCTCTAGCAAGACACGCACCCAGATGCTGATCTCATTCTCTGTTCTTGTGCAGAGCTTCTAACAGCACGCTGATCTTGTGCTGTTTTATTTCTTTTCATTTCATTTTCCCTTTAGGATGCTGTTTAAGGAAAGCAGGCGGGTACATAGCTACATCACTTCCATACCGTAAGTACCACAACTGTGTCAAAAAGAAGATGGCCTATTCTCTTGTAGTAGCCATAGGTCTTTTTATATATCCCTCAGTTCTTTGATTCAGTTTGATATCATCTTTTCAGACCTGATTTTAAGACATATCTTGTTTTCACAGGACCAAAAAGAAGGTCATCAATCCCTCGAAAATAAAAATGAAGGTTTGTTTTATTGTGATGAATGTAATAAAGCTGAAATCCCAAACTCGCAGACTTTACCCCAAAGCATGGTTGTAATAGAAGTGCAGACCTCTGTCATCTACCTCATCAGTACTGTATATAAATGGGATCTTTGCAACACTGACAGTAACTTCCATGCACTGCAAGTAAAACCTGCCATGGATCGCTTTTTTCTTTCTTTGTTGTATTTTCACTATTTTTTTTGCAGGATCCATTTATGAAACTAATGGGTTCGATGAGCACCTCGCAGCTGCATTCGGGAGGCCCAGCAGTCCTGGCACAGGGCCCTGGTAGTAATGCACTGAGCCCTGTGGGTTTCTTCATACCAGCCAGCACCACTGCACCCAGCTCCAGCATCCCCAGCGCCCAGCACTCCTTCACTAGGGATGATTCTCTGGATGAAGATTTGATCCACCACCCTCCGTCGCTGGAAGGCGTTTCTGAGGAACTGGCTGCCCTGAACAGCGCTGCAAGGGGAAGTCCTGATTTTTGTTTCTCTGCTGTCTATAAACCAACTTCAGCTAGCCTGCCAGTATTAACATCATCTGATGAGAAGAAGACTTTTCCCAAACCAGTTCATGCCACATCTGTCGCTACTTCTGCTGCATCATCACAGTCACCCCTAAATCTTTTAGCGGAACAGGCATTAGCGCTTGGACAGCTTTCACAAGAGAGGAAATCTCAAAACTGTTCCACTGCTCTTTTGACTGGATACAAAGGGCTTCTGTCGCAGACTTCTACATGTAACAAAGTCCTGTCTGACAGTCTGCAGACCAAGCACAAGAACCTCAGCTTACTGCGAACAACTTCCAGCTCTGTGCAGAGCCTCAAGCCTTTTCACCAGACCAGCCAATCACAGAAAAGCTTTCCTTCGTCCGCACAGTTCAACATCAGCCAACTGCAAAGCTCGTCTCAGTCTAAAGCATCGAAGCTGCTTCAACAGTGTGCCAGCATGCAGCAGTCAAAAACAGTTGCAAAGACACAGACTTTTCATCCTCCCCACTCATCTCTACCCAGTGCTGTTCAAGCTTCCCCTGTTACTATGTCTAAAATTCTTTCTTCTACAGGATCTTCTGTCAGTTATATGTCCAGCACTTCCAGCCAGATGTACAAGCCGACTTTTTCATTGCCTGCAATGACAAAGTCCAGTGTTCTTTCAAGTAGCTCAGCACACAGTGCCCCTGTCAGCACTGGCATTTTAATCAATAGGAAGTCGCCTTCTCCAAACCAAACCTCCAGCTTGCAGTCTCAAAGCTCCACCGTTAAGAAGCCCGTGGTTTCTCAGAAACTCACCCTGGTTGCTCCTCCTGGAGGTACCAACGGAGACTCTACTATGGGCACACAAGGTGTGGCAAGGCTTTTGACATCATCCCTCAAACCAGTAGTGGATACCAGCTGTTCAGCATCTGCACCTGCAAGTTCGGTAAGTGAAAAGAAGTTCTTAAGACTAAAATAATGTTTAGCTTCACTCTGCCAATATTATGCATCTAACATGCAGTCGAATGCATTGCTGGTTAAATATATATTCCATCTCCTAGTTTATCATTAATGTTAAATTGACACATTACAGAAATCCCGTTGAATGTCATGTGTATGATTGTAGCCTTTATACAAGAAGTATATTAAACTCTTTTTCTATATATATTAAGAAGTTAAATGCCTCCGGAGCAGCGGTACTGTCCAGTTCTCCATCCCTGAGTCTTCTCTCCCCATCGTGCACCTCCCCTGGGCAGACGCTGGCACCTGGAACCCTGAGCATCTTGCCCGGCATTGTCCCAGTGCACACCTTCAGCTTCCCCGTCCTCTCGTTCGGCTCAGACTCTAAAGCAGGAGGGACTAAAGATGCAGTCGTGACGGGGCCTGCGCCAGGGACGTTCCATCATGGCCTCGCCCACAGTGAGTGCTGTGCCTGACTGCAGGCAGTACCAGGGGAACCCAGAGCAGACACGTCTTTGTTTCCTTACTTTCACAATTTGAGATTGTTCATCAATGTAGATCCAAATGACACGTGCTTGTCCCACCTCACAATGTGATGTGCTTTTGTTGTGTGTTCTATGTGTTGCAGTGATTTTACAGTTCTGTTTTATGTGGTGTTGTGTTGTAGTGTGTGTGTCATGCAGTTTAACTCTTTCAGCACTGCATACTGTACAATTCTAGGAAAGCCCTTCACTCAGATCACTTCAGCAGTACAGAATAGATTACTGCACTCAAAACAGAAGACCAGTAAACTAGCCTACTAATTTGTTTACAGTACAAGACAATTAAACTATATATTTAGTTACCCAAGTGTCATCTTTCAGAAAGTTACTAAACGCTGAAGGAGTTCAACAGTGATGTCCACTTTCATAACCTGGATACTGATGCCTTTCCTTTACTTGGGGGTGCAGAGCAGGCCTGTAGGGTGAGGCAGCTTGGCAGGGCTGTAGGGTGGGGATGCAGGGTGAGGCTGCACGGCAGGGCTGTGGGGTGGGGATGCAGGGTGAGGCTGCATGGCAGGGCTGTAGGGTGGGGATGCAGGGTGAGGCTGTACGGCAGGGCTTTAGGGTGGGGATGCAGGGTGAGGCTGCACGGCAGGGCTGTAGGGTGGGGATGCAGGGTGAGGCTGCACGGCAGGGCTGTAGGGTGGGGATGCAGGGTGAGGCTGCAGGGTGGGGCAGCACGGCAGGGCGAGGCTGCATGGCAGGGCTGTAGGGTGGGGATGCAGGATGAGGCTGCAGGTGGGGCTGCACGGCAGGGCTGTAGGGTGGGAATGCAGGGTGAGGCTGCAGGGCGGGGCAGCTGGGCACGGCTGTAGGGTGGGGATGCAGGGCGGGCAGCTCGGCAGGGCTGTAGGGTGGGGTTGCAGGGTGAGGCTGCACGGCAGGGCTGTAGGGTGGGGATGCAGGGTGAGGCTGCATGGCAGGGCTGCAGGGCGGGGCTGTAGGGTGGGGCTGCAGGGCAGGGCTGTAGGGTGGGGATGCAGGGCAGGGCTGTAGGGTGGGGATGCAGGGTGAGGCTGCACGGCAGGGCTGTAGGGTGGGGATGCAGGGTGAGGCTGCATGGCAGGGCTGTAGGGTGGGGATGCAGGGTGAGGCTGCATGGCAGGGCTGTAGGGTGGGGATACAGGGTGAGGCTGCAGGGCAGGGTTGCATGGCAGGGCTGTAGGGTGGGGATGCAGGGCGGGGCAGCATGACAGGGCTGTAGGGTGGGAATGCAGGCTGCTTTGCAAGCCTGAACAGTCACTGTAGGCAGTGCATGCACACACAGTCTCTTTACTTGTCAGCACTTGTTTTCTTTCCTCTTCCTCTAGGTATTTTTGCTGGGTTGCACGCTAGCGCTCACCACACAACACAGCTCCCACAACCCACTCAGGCTACCCACTTACAGCAAAGTCTGCAAGGTAACTGGCCCCATGCGTTACCTGTGTGTGTCCTTTGTGTCTGGTCATTCTTGGTTAGCAGTGCAGCTCTGCAGCTGTTTCAGCAGATTTAGTTAGTTTCTGTTGTTTGGTCTGTGCTTTGCTGTGGGTAACACTCACTTCATCATAACTCTCTTTGACTGTCTGTTTCTGTTTACATGTACAAAACTATAGAGTTGCATTAACAGTAGTTCATTAGCATTCCAGATTACAGGCTAAATAGTGACTTACAGGAGGCTGTGTGGTCCAGTGGTTAAAGAAACAGACTTGTAACCAGGAGGTCCCCGGTTCAAACCCCACCTCAGCCACTGACTCATTGTGTGACCCTGAGCAAGTCACTTAACCTCCTTGTGCTCTCTGTCTTTCGGGTGAGACTTAATTGTAAGTGACTCTGCAGCTGATGCATAGTTCACACACCCTAGTCTCTGTGAGTCGCCTTGGATAAAGGCGTCTGCTAAATAAACTAATAATAATAACTTACTTTAGTTAGATTTTAAAAGGAACTTCCCGTGGTGTGGCCATTCTGGCTGGCTCCATGGATACAGCCAGACCAATCAGTGGTATTAATCATGAGATGCTATTCTACATGCTGTGTTTTTAGGTTGCAAGCATCTGCTTGTTTGTGTTGCTGGTTGGTTAGCTGCATTATGTTCAGTAAAATGTATGTATCCTGTTTGTACTTCAGATGGCAGTCAAATCCATGGAGAGAGCTCAAGTGCACAGCGAAAACTGCAGTGATGCTTCTTCCAGAATGAACATGGATTCTGGTAACTGTAGCATGAACGATTACATTAACGTTTGGAGGGTATTATAACCAAATGGTTTTATATGCTCCTGCTTTAAAATGACTATCGGCTAATGTTGTGGAATACTTTTTTTTTCACTTTGTCAACTTATCTCTCAAAACAGACAGGAGAGTAAACGTGAGCCTTGTTCTTACTGTAGGAAATACTAGACACGGATACGCAGTCAAAATACTAAAACTGTTGTGCTTTTTAAAATGTTCTCTATGTATAAGGACCAAGATATTGTAAGGCTGCTTCTAATGAGATTAAATTGGTCAATAACCTTTGAAGATCTATAATAAATTAAGTGTCAGGTAGTTTAAGAGAATAATATCTGGTTTTTCGTGGTACAGTTATGCTCACAAGTTTAGCATCACCCTATAAAATTAACTCTGTGTTTCATAAAGTCGAATGAGTTCTGCTGAATAATATTATGTTCACATATTGAATTACACACCGCTTTGTAGTTTTCTGTATATAATGGAAAACTGACAATAAAATACTGTGCTACTATTATAGCTTCGGTAGACGTTTGCAATGTCATCTTGTACTTTCTTTGATTACATGATAAATAAAATACCTAAATTGTCTCAATCCAAAAATTCTAGGTGTTGCAAAACTTTTGGCCATAGCAGTACCCTATTCCTATGAACACAGAGCAGGGTACCCACATACAAAGGTCCCTAAGATAGTGATTAAGATGTATGGGCAAAGGCATAAACCTAACAGTGAAATGGAATGAAAGTGCTACAGAACACTGTGTACTGTGTCTTTAATGAGTAAAGAAGCTGCTCTTATAGAAAGGAGCAGAACGGTGTGAGTCCCTTTAAAAAAATGAGGTGTGCTCAACCATTTAGTCCGGGTTTATCTTTGCACTATACATGGGGGAGGAAAGAGTGAACGCACTGATTTAAAGAGTTGCAGTCAGTTGTGATTGCTTTGAGGGCAGCGGCAGCCTCTAAACGTGAGAGAGGCGCTTCTGCTGTTGTAAAAGCTCAGGACTTAATGAATCTTTGATCATTGTGAGCTATTTACTTGGCAATGTGTGTATAAACAGTTTGTATATAAATGTGAGATGTCGGTTTGCCATTGTGAAATAGCACTTGCAACAGCTACATTGCAATGCTAATGTTTATTGGCAAAGCTGGGTTTCAAGGACTATGAAAACTGTTTTGTTAATCCTGTACAATGTTAAATGTTTTGTATTTAAAAAAAATAAATATATAAAAAATTGGACATAATTTACTTTTTAATAGTTTTCTTTTTCCCCCAAACTGCCATCCATCTAAGCCTTCCTTTTGTATTAGCAAAAGGGTTTTCCAGAGTGGGAGGAAGTGGATCTCTGTGCCCACGGATCAAATAAACACTCAGATCCAATAAACACTCAAACTGCTGCTGTGTGCTGCACTGGAAACACTGACTGCAATTTCAGCCAAAGGTTGCCCTGAAAGAGAGTGGGTGCATGTACAGATCTCAATAAAGGAACCATGGCACCATTTACAACCACCACAATATTTTATTTAAGTTGTGTAAAAATAAAACAAAAATAAATCCCTTAAATATTCCCTCTCCTTGTACAGATATTTAAAAAAGTAAAAGGTAAAGATGCAACCGGTAGAGTGTATGCATTAAGTACTAAAGATATTGTACCAGACTAACAGAACTACATGCATAAATACATTGGCAGTTAAGGTGGGCCCTAGCAGGTACGTTTATTATTAACCAGGCCCCTGATCGGCTCAGAGCCAGATTCAGATGTGTAGTGAAGCCAGAGTTTCATGGTTTGGTTCTTGCTCAGCTCGACAAATAGCCAGTGGAAAAGTACCTGCACCCCGTATGAGATGTGCCAGTGGAAAAGACAGACAGACAGATTATATATTATACACAACAACACAGTTATCAGAATGTTGTCAAGGGAAACTCATGTATTTGTTAAAATATTAATCAATGTAGATATAGAAATAGAGGGGCAATGGATTGGCTAATTTAAATTTCCAGTTACAGGTCACCCCAATGACACTTTTACTGCTAACATTTAATCTTTGGTTATACTTTAAGGTTTACATTTTCCTGTCCTGCAGACCTCATTTTCACATTAAAACCCTTCAATGTAAAACAAGCCAACGTCCAGAAGAAGAGAAACAATAAAACATGTCCGTTCGTTGTTGCTTGGAGCAGTTCCGTAGGTCTGCGTTTCTTGGAATAAGTTCATGTAAGGACATAGGCTTTAGGAAGAGTTGGGGGAGATGCAGCCATCTTGTACAGCTCCTCCTGAAGATTCACTACTACCTTTAGGTATTTTTTTTTTATTTGGCACGACCAGATACCATGAGCCCAAACTCTTGGATTGATAATTCCTTGTTCTGATACCGCCTCAGCTGGTCTTTTGTAATTACGCGGTTCTGTAAGGCGTCTTCAATAGAGAACTTCTTGCCGGATTTTCTGTCATGAAGGACTGTTGACTCTCCACTGGGACCCTTGACCGAGATCTCCTCCCAGTCACATTCCTGGCTCTGAAGGTTGACAAACATTTTCCAGTCAATGAGACCTTCCCTGTGGGCCTCTTCTGGGGTCATCTCCCTTCCTGTGTCTGGATCTATGACCACAATAGAGCGTCGCAAGTGGCTTTCTCTTTGCTCCCGCTTGGTTCTTATTGTAGACATACTCTTGTTCAGTTTTTCGATTTCTTGATCTTTCTCATGTGTTATGTTCTTTAGTTCGGCAAGCTCCTTCTGCAGTGACATCAGCCTTAGCTCCAGGTTCCTTCCGTTGTCCAACAAAGAAGATTCTGTAATCTCTTTAGTTTCTTTAACAGTAATTTGGATATCTGACTGAAATCTCCTGGCTTCGTTTTGTAGCCTCACCTTCTCCTGTTGAAGTTTCAGATTTTCTTCTCGTATGTAGTCCAGCTCCTTTGAGTATTTAGTGTTGGTAAATTCCGCTTCAGATAACTTTGAATTGAGACGACTCAGCTCCATATCAAGCTCGCGTCTGCGCTTGGACTCTTCTTCCAGGCTGATCTTGAGTCTCTCAATCTCGAATTCCGCTTCAGGATCTTTTTCCACTTGAACTTTTTCAGAGAACACCACTTTCTCCCGAACTTCCATCTTCTCCAGAGTCATCTGTTTTTCAATCAAAGTCTGAAGCTCCTTTTCAAGCAGAACACGCTTATGCTTCTCTTCCTCCACTTCCAGTTTGAGAAGCGAGTATTCTTTTTCTTGCTGGGGATCTTGTTGAAGGACCACCTTCTGCTTTATAGTCACCTTCTCTCTGGTCTGCTTTTCTCTGATCTCCAGCTCATTGAGTTGGACTCTCAGCCTCTGAATTTCAAGCTCAGCTTCACGTCTGGCTTTTCGCTCACGCTCAAGATCTTCCAGCTGCTGCTCCAAATCTGTCTTGCGGCGCTGAAGTACGTACAGCTCATTTCTGAGGACCTCCTTCTGCTTCTGTTCATTATTAATGTTCTGAGAGAATGTATTGCATTCTGATTTCAGAATTGGGTCTTCTTCCATCTTCACAACTTCTTGTTGGACAAACTTTTCCCTAACCTCAGAAAGGTCTATCTTTTTCAGTTTGATCTTTTCTTCATTGGCAGACCTTTCTCTTTCCAGTTCCATTCTCATTCTCTGTTCTTCTGCAAGCTTAATCTTAAGGGATTCTACCTCCTCTCTAGTTTTTGGATCTTCACGGTACTGCACAACCTCATTGACAACCTCCTTTACCGTCACCTGGGGTTTGGTTTCTTTCCACCTCTGAATGTCTTCTCTGAGTTGCGCAATTTCTAACTCCGACCTTTCAGTTTGGCGTGTTTTGTCAACAATTTCGTTCCTGAGTTTTTCAAGCTCTCTCTCAGTTTCTGGGTCTGTCTTGTACTTGATGACCTCCTTAATCATTTCCTTGTACTCTATTTGGGGACCTCTGTTCCTCAACATTGTCAGCTCATCACAAAGGGTCTTCAGCTGCAGATCTGCATCTCTGCTTCTTCTCTGCTGTTCAACCAATTCGAAACGAAGCCTGCCCAGCTCACTTTCAGCCTTCGGGTCAGGTCTTACAATCTCCCGCATCTTTTCCTGAGTGACTGTTTTTGATTTTGTTTCCTCGAGAAGGGTAATCTTCCTCAGCAGTTCACTTTGTTCTCTTTGAGTGGACATGCTCTTGGCTTTTTCTGTTTCATATTGATGCCTGAGCTGCTCTACTTCTCTTTCCAAGGCAAGGTCCTTCTCCACCTTTAATACTTCTTTAATCGTGATCTTCTCCTCAGCCATGGCCTTCTCCTTCTCCAGCCGCTTGAGTTTATCCTGAAGAAGCTGGAGTTCCTCCTCCAGTCTCTTCCTGGATTCCATTTCTTTTTGTTTATTATCTATAAGCATTCTGTACTCGCTCTCCAGTTGTGGATCATTTTGAATCTTAACCAGTTCCTTCTCTGTTATTATTTCCTGTTCCTTGTTTTTCTCCTCGCTTACAATTGTAATGCGTTTCCGAATAAGAGTAAGTTCATTCTCCTTGACTGTCTTCTGCCTCCTGATCTCCTCCAACTCTTCCCTCAGCCTTTGTACCTCATCTTCTTGCACCCTATCCTTTTCAATGCGGAGGACCTCTTTGACCACGTATTGCTGCGCTCCTTCTCTCTTTTCAGTTTCGAAGCCGCGCAGTTTGAGTCGAAGTGCCTCCAGCTCATTCTCCAGGGCTCGGGTCAGCCTCTGCTCCTCCGAGACTCTTTGCTGGTATTTGTAGAACTCATCATCCAGCTGGGGATCAGGAACTTTCTTGATCACTTCCTTCTTGACCACCGTGTCTTGAGGTCTCTGGCCCTCCAGGAGGTAAATTTCACCCTGGGTGTTCTTGACTTCATTTTCCAGTTGTTGTCTGCGTTGAACCTCATCTTCTAGCTGTTTCTTAATCCTCCAGGGCTGTTCCCCAGGAGCCTGTGCCATTTGAGTGTGAACACTGTTCTGTTGCATAACAGATACCTCGGGTTGCTGGAAATACGTTAAAACAGAAGATGGACCAGTTTTAGTTATTTGCTTTTGTTTGATCCCAACACCATATGTATATATTTGGGTGACATTGACTTCAAAGAGAGCCGGCTTCCCAATCTTGTACCGATTCTCAGGACCTGCATGTTTTAAAGTTCATTAGAATCACTTGGTTTTTCCCTACTAGGCAATGGAGCAAATCATGCACTGAACTTACAGAACTTAAAAGTTTAGTGTTTACAGTTCAGATGTATTTGCGCTAAACAGAACTGGATAACTGATTTAATTAAAGTATCCTCCCCAGCTTGTCTGTGAGAGTGCAATTTTTACCTGATTCATCAGACTTTGGGCAAATTCCAGGTTTTGCAGTCTCTGTTTGTTTACAGCATTTACTTCTGTAAATTTGGCTCCAAGAGCAGATTCCTGAAAAAAAAAAAAAAAAAAAAGAATCATAAATCTTAATTATTTAGGGGAGGACAAGTTCTACATAACGGTCCATAGTGATCCATGAAAACAATTAAACCCAGAATGAAAGACCGAACATGCTGCACTATAGCAAAGTGGTCATGAAATATAATAAATGGATTAGCACGCTGTTTAATATGCGGATGATTTTAAGGTGATCAGTACATCATTGTTCACATAAGGCATACATTCTTCAAGTTTCCCCCTCAGGCGGTTTCAGTACCTTCCACACTTGTACAATCAACCAACACGCCTTGCAGGCTTCTTACCTCATTCTTGACTTTGATCGCTGGGGACTCAAGTTTGTGTTTCTTGTATGTATGTGTGGTTACTCCATCTTCAAGGTCAAGAACGGATTTAAATTTGTCAGCTTCCAATTCATAATTCTGTAAACAGGCAGGTAAGTAAAAGAGAAAAGTGCACTCTATTAATCCTCGTGTAAGAGTAAAATAAAATCTGGAGCATCTGTATTAGCCAGCACTGTGTCTCACCTTGACAGCTTCTTGGTACAGCTGAGAGTTCCTTGAAATGTTCTCCAGTTCAGACTCTTTCCTAGAGATATCTGTAAGTAGATTCTGAAAAAAGAAACAATGGCATCACACCCAGTGTTTGGAGCTTGGAGTTGTTCAGACACCTTTCTCAAAGCTTTTTAATCCACTGTGCAGTTTGCATGACTTTAATTGTAAAGTTGCTCATCAGTACAGCACTTACTCTTTGATTTGCCAGTTTGGTCTCAATTTGTCTGATGTCGTCAGTTTCCCTTGGTTCGTAGTTTGGCACTCTGGTGAGCCAACTGTTGAAGCTGTCGTACTCACTGCGGTAGTTACCGTAGGCAGTCTTGGCTGTCTGTAGATCCTGCGATCTGTATGAATGACACCCATTAGTTATACAGATTTTTTTGTTATACTTTTGCAGCAGGCCATGATTGACTTGTAACAGCCACAGATGTTCCTGCACAGAGCGAGTTTGAAGAAACCCTTACCTGCTGTCAATCTGCTTGTTCAGGTTGTCGTATCTCTTGTTCATTTTCCGCACCTCCGCCTCCTGACGGTCAATATCAGGGCAGTGTTCCTGGAGCTTGCTCGCAAGGTTATCACAGTTTGCCTTGGTAGATCGGAGGTTCTGTTCTGCTTCAGTGATTGTAGATCTCTGGGATTTCAGCTCCCGTCTCATTTCCTTTTAAAAAAGGAAATTAGGGGGTTGTAGAAATATTGCATAGTTTATTCTCGGGGGGGGCAGGGGGTGCTCAGTTAGTAAGGGCCTATGGACTGCAACATGATAGGTAACAATCTTCAGATTCACTGCACATTGGTGGTAATAGAATTACAGATACCGTGCTTTTTGATCCCTGAGGGGATTCTCAATCATAGAATAAAGCCACTTACAGACAGCTCTTGTTGCATGTTCTCCAGTGATCTCAGGTCGCTTGGGGCGATTTCTTCCCTGGCAAGTTTATTCTCATAAGTTGACAACATGTTTTTTCCTTTATGCAGATTATTCTCAAGGCGGTTTGAAGCCTCAAACCTAAATAAAAACAAAACAAAAACAGAAAATCAATTTTGTGTTTACGTTTATTATTATACAGCTGCCATGGTTGTTTTGATTAATTTTTCGCTATTTATTGTTGTGACGTGAAAAGCAAATGAATGACATACTTGTCTTCTGCAGAACGCAGCAGCAGGTCCACCTTGTCGTACTTGTTGACTGTTTCATCCACTTTGCTGTAGAGTTGTGGAGCGCTGGCACACTTGGGGCTGGTTGCAAGGAAGGCCTGGGCATCGCGTAGCTTCGAGGTCTTTTCAGGCTCAATACGACGAACAGTGCTCTCTATCATCTAGAAAGAGGCACATGACAGCTGCATGTTAGTTTAGCACACGCGCTTTCTATGCAAAGCACATTGAAACCTAAAGAGTCGCCTAAGAAACGCAGCATCTGATTCACTTGTGTTCTGTCCTGGGGTAGCTGGCTGCTTTGTGCAGGTCTGTGAATACAGGTGAGAGAGAAGCATGATGATCCTGGTCACCTTCAGGTCCTGCAGGCGCTCTGCGCTGTCCTGGACTGGGTGGCTCTGGTCCAGCGGAGGCCGCAGGCGAGAGTAGATCCCCTTCTCCTGCTTGTCCAGGTCACTGTACACTTTGTCTAATCCAGACATCAGCTGACGACACTGCTGCTCCTGTTTATCTGCAATCGACACTAAGCACAAAGACGAGATCATTACACTGACGTAATACAGCAGAACCTGCGCTAACAGTCAGAGGGATTAATCATTCGCAGCCACTTAATCTTATTTGCATCGCCTGGAGAAGGGATTTCAGTTTTCTGATTTTAATAACCTCCTTGTAAAAAGAGAAGTATCGTATTAAATACAAGCACCTACCAGACCCTCCAGTGTTCTCTTTCTTGAGCTCTTCGTAGCGTTTCATGAGGGCAGCTTTGGTGCTGGCGTTCTTCTTCTTGATGCTCTTGTGCTGGTTAGCCAGGCTGAAACGAAGTGTAGACAGTTAATTCCCTGCTGATTGTTGGGTTTTCTTTAGAACGCATTGAATTCACACGCCAGGTATAGATAGAAACACACTCACTTGTCTGCAATGGCGAGGGCCTCGGGGTCTGTAGGTGGAATCATGAAGCACACTGCGGGGGCGCTCATTTTACGTCCAGCAGCATCAGCGACATCCCACTTCACCCCGCTGTTCTTGAGGAGAGTGTACCTCTCTCCGCGGGCGATCTGACCCTGCAGGGGGACCGGGGCGTGTTCATGATCATGAACAAAATCACAAACTACACTGACAAACCGCTCCTAACCTCAAGTAAATACAACTAGAATAAGAAATAAATGATAAACAAAATAATAATTCAGTGCAAGAGTTCAGTGGTCTACTTTCGTACAACAAACTGCAGTAAGGCATTTACTAAAAAAATATAAAAGGTTTGGTGGAGAATTAAAGAAAGATCCAGTTTGCGGAGTGACTGTTAATACGAGTGTGAGCTGGTGTTCCTCACCTCCTCTGAGTCGTATTCGCAGAGCGCCTCCACAGGGACGGGTTTCAGAGGCGTCTCTCGACGGTACTTCAGGGGCACCACCTGCTGGCTGCGCTTCTGCAGAGCCTTCACTGCCTCGTCATACTGATCCAGAGCCTTGGACTGATCCTATAGAGAACAGACACACTGTGAACTCACCGTCAACACAGACACTCTGTGAACACGCCATCAACACAAACACACTGAACAAGGCGTAAACACAGACACGCTGTGAACACGCCGTCAACAGACACGCTGTGAACACGCCGTCAACAGAGACACGCTGTGAACACGTCATCAACACAAACACACTGAACAAGGCGTAAACACAGACACGCTGTGAACACGCCGTCAACAGACACGCTGTGAACACGCCGTCAACAGAGACACGCTGTGAACACGTCATCAACAGAGACACGCTGTGAACATGCCGTCAACACAGACACACTGAACAAGACGTCAACATAGACACTCTGTAGACACGCTCTGAACACGCCATCAACACAGACACACTGTGAACACGGCGTCAACACAGACACACTGAACACGGCAGTTAGTAGCTTATCGGGTAAAAAAAAAAGATATGTTTACCGAGAGGCACATAAGACTGGGCTGTGGATCATCGTAGAGGGGATGTGAAAAACTTGACTCATACTCGGGGAAACCACAATAAAAATGCATTCCGAGCACCCTGCTATTAACTAACATGCCACGCGTTTCTAATACATATTCTGTAAAAGCCCCCTCCCAAATAGTCTATGTGTTGCTGCATTACACCGTAATAATGTGTGTTTAATGTTGCCACAGATCTAATTATTACTGACATCCAGATCCTCGATCAGGGCCTGCGTCTGGTAGATGTCTTTAAATTCAGGGTTGTATTTCTGGCTCAGGTCCGTCTCCAGTTTCTTCAGTAGATCCTGAGTGTCCTTTGCATCCTTGTGATACTAAAAAGGTCAAAAAAATGTTGTTTTTACCAAGCTTACAATATCACTGTCATATAAGGGGGGAACCTGTTTTGAATCCTAATTTGAATTTAAACTTAATATAAAAATGTAATCTTCATTCCTAAAAACATCTGATTGAAATCTACTGCCTTCCAAGGAACATTAACCCTGCAGCCATTCAAAACGATTCACTGGATTTCATTTTACTGTCAAACACTTAAAAATAACTATTTAAACTACATTGTAATACAGTGGGGTATTTCGTTATAATTTTTTTTTTAAAGACATTTGCCTAGAAACACAGACTAGAAAATCCAGCACGGGTGATTCTAAAACTGAAAGCAGATTGAATAGAAATGAAAGCATGTGTGCAGGACACACAGTAACAGCAGCAGCTGCTGCTTGTTCACCTACTTTGTGGTAATCATCCATGTATTTGAGGTGCTTCTCCTCACAGATAAGCAGGTTGAGGTATTCCTTCCAGTCTGCATGCACCGCCTCAGTGTGAGCCTGAAAGACACAGACTTATTAAACACGCTGCCCTGAAGTCCAGCGCAGCAGCACCGAGCAGAGCAGCTCGCAGGGCTTACCTCGATGGCATTGCTGCCTGGGTGGTTCGCTGCCAGAAGCTTCTCTCCATCTTCATGGAGCTTCGTGATACTTGCCTCTTTGGCTTCAAGACTTCTGTTAATAAAATTCTGTGGGATAAAAATGGAAAACAATTATATATTACTTATATTAATTATATTACTTTATGGTAAAGGAATACTGCAGCTACCTGTCTCCGCTCTAACCGAGGAGTTTAAGTGCGCCAAGGTCCGACTGGAAATGACATTAGTAGAGTCACGCGACAAATGCGTAAGGGAAGCAGCACCTGTGTTGAAAACTGGAAGAAAGTGGGTGGCAAAGAAAGCTGTGGAGGATGCAAAGGCTGCCCTTCGAATTGGTGATATCATGGGGCAAGTTCAGCATGGAAGAGGGGGTCTTGGTCTCAGTTCAGCTCCTCCTACATGGCACAAGGCAGCCCCAGTGCAACGGAGGAAGCTTGTAGTCAACGAGGTGCAAAAGCAGGAGAGGATGAGGTGTATAAAGGCCATTTCCCAGGGCAAGCAGGGAGAGTGGATGAGATGGGAGAGTGTGGAACAACGCAAGATTGGCTGGCAAGACCTATGGTCAATGGAACAGAGCAGGATCAGTTTCCTTATAAGGTCAACATATGATGTTCTCCCATCACCACAGAACCTAAACCTCTGGGTAGGAGAGGATCCCTCATGTCCTTTGTGTTCATCACCTGCAACATTAAGGCACATTTTGACAGGATGTAAGGTGGCTCTTAGCCAAGGACGGTTTACTTGGTGCCATGACCAGGTGCTGCGATGTTTGGCCTTAACATTGGAAGACAAGCGTAACATGACCAATAAGTTGCCACCTGTTCCATCAAAACATTACATACAAAAGACAACATTCCTCCGCCCAGGAGAGCAACCACCAAGAAAAGGTGTTAAAACCAATCCTCGCCCAGGACAACTGGAAGCTGCTAGAGACTGGAAAATGCTGGCAGATGTTGGTCAGCGGCTTATTTTTCCACCTGAAATTGCCACCACAAACCTTCGACCAGATATTGTCCTGTGGTCTGGATCAGCACGCCTTGTTCACCTGGTAGAGTTAACAGTGCCATGGGAGGATGCTGTAGATGAGGCGTATGAGAGGAAGAAACTGCGGTATGCTCAACTAGCCACTGAAGCGGAACAGCGAGGATGGAGAGTCTGGGTTTACCCAGTGGAAGTGGGATGTCGAGGATTTGTGGCACACTCTACAACCCGGTTTCTCAGAGATGTCGGATTCAATGGCCAAGAGTTGCGCCGCACAGTGAAGAACTTATCTGAAGCAGCAGAGAGGAGCAGCAACTGGCTGTGGTTGAGACGGAAAGATTCTGGCTGGGGATCTCAAGCACAATAGAAAGAAAGAAAGGCTGATGTACAGGTAAGTAAGCTGGGCTGAGTTGAGTGGGGGGAGGGGGTGATGCTGGGACGCCAGAATCACCGCCGAGCCCTCTTGAGGTGTCGTGGGCTAGTCGACCTAAAACACCGAGGATGGAAGGTGCCCACTTGAAGACCCCAGAGATGTACCCTACTTAGCTCAATCCAGACGGTTGTCATGCTGATGCGCTGGGGAGACCGCACTATGGTTGATCCCCGGAGCCAGCATCGCAGCCGTTGTGTGTGCTGATGCGCTAGGGAGGCAAAATAAGCTGATCCCGGGAGCCAGCATTACACTTCAGCCATCAACACCAGACAGAAGGATATCTACATCATCATACGGAAGGAAGCGCAAATGGATGGAGACACATATGGATCACATTAGTTTACTGTGAAGCTACGTCTTAGTTGGTGCTTATCATGGCGAGAGCCAAGTTCAAATCAGCATGAAGTTTTAACATCTTCTCTCATGTAATGGAAATCATGCAAAAGGTGATCACACAACCGTACAAAAAACAAAGTCTAAAAATAAGAGTGCTATTACAACCGCCGGGCTCTTTGTGGCACACGTTCTATCAAAAATCCTTTTCACAGTCCAAGGGTATGAATCCAGTTAAAATCCCAGTAACGTGAAAGACATGAAAAATCCTGCTGGCTTAAAATTAAAAATGTGTTCCTTTAAAATAAAAACAAATACATAGTTTGATTATATTGGAGCTGCTGATGTTTCTTTAATATTGAAAAACGAAGCCTTAATATATGCAGCAAGAGCATTGCGTTACCTCGTACTGCCTGTGGCGGGTCGGGTAGTCCAGGTTCCTGTCACTCCAGTCATAGTTGATACGCTCCTGTCCCTGCTGGTCCATCCAGTAGAGCTCGTTGGTGCAGCGCTGCATGTAATCGCGCAGGCTGTTCAGATCCCGCTGACGCATCTGGGAGTTGTTCTAAAGGGGAAACGCAAACTTACTTGACTGGTGTTTGACCAGGGAGAAGCACTTATCATGTTTCAATGAGAAGCTACAGAATCAATACTGTATGGTCATTTTTCATAGTGCACCATGAGTCATATATTAATTTTAATAAAGTTACGGCTTCTTAACAGTATGAAAAGATTCAATCAAACACTTTGTAAACCGATCAGAAGCCCCTGCTTGTGCTTACCAGGAGTTTGTTGTATTTCACTTGCAGGCCACTGGTGTATTCCTGTAACAAAGTTAAAAGGGTCATATTGGTTTCAAAGAAACTATTTTATAACATCCAAGTCAAAAATCAGTCCACATTTGTGAACCACAATGTAACATAATAGTTACATTTTCAGACCTTTTTCATCTTTGAATTCCTGCATCATCCTTCATGTTAAACTGCTGAGGTTTTAGGAGTGACGTATGCACAAGAAAACTGTTCCTTATCAGTCCTTATCAGTCCTGTACCTGGTCTCCTTGCTGAGTAATATGGGGCCTGATGGCCTCCACTTCACTGTGGAAAATGTTGTGCTCGTCCACTTGGTTGTCAACCGAGGGCAGATCATTTCCAAAGCCTTTGTTATTCAGGTTCATCTATCAAGTAGAAAATAGAAACAATATCCTTATTAATTAAGTATTGGACTGGCGTTCCAATGGAATTTTGCTGTGCATGGGCAATGCTGAAGATGGAATCAACGCAAATACCATTTGATTAATAATTTGGGTGCCTGTAAGCAGTCCATGCATTCGAACGTAGTTGGTTTGTGATGTCACAAAGGAGATGATGCACGTCCTGTTCCTTGCGTCCACTCACCTGCTTCTCCTCAATGATCTTCCCCCAGTTGATGTTGGGGAGGCTCTCCGAACGAGACGCGCTGTAAACCCTCTCGTGCTCCAGACGCAGTTTCCTTACCCTCTCCTTCAGCTGCTTGATACTAAAGCAAAGAGAGCGCGAGAGTCTTCACTTAAAAATAACCGACAAAAAACAAAACAGCATCAACAGAATTTCAGACGGTTATAGTTTACAATCAAGGATCAGTTTATTGTTTACAATCAAGGATCAGTTTATAGTTTACTATCAAGGATCACAGTTTGAAGTTTTCTTGAATTGAATCCAGTTTTGTGCGCCTGTATCTGTAATAAAGACACAAAGAAATCCAAGTGCAAAGTAAACTAACTCTTCTTCAATCATCTCAGCCTGCGGGTGACCGAGGCGTCTGGCGCTGACTGCATCGAACCCCAGCCCCTTCAGCAGATCC
The DNA here is from genome assembly GCA_030684275.1 of Acipenser oxyrinchus oxyrinchus. Lineage (NCBI taxonomy): Eukaryota > Metazoa > Chordata > Actinopteri > Acipenseriformes > Acipenseridae > Acipenser > Acipenser oxyrinchus. Next base: position 34,753,274 of record CM060262.1, on the reverse strand, counting down.
TCCGAGTTTGCGATTCTTCTGCTGGTGTCGTCACGGTACAGCTGAGCCCTTCCATCCATTTTATTATTAACATCCTGAAAACGGGGCACATTTAAAACGTGAACAGGCATGTATTTGCATTGATAATGCTGGCACAATAACGGTGAGTCCAGCCATTCTGTAACACTTTGTATATTATATATATACACACACACACACACTCCCTGACTGTCAGCATTGCCTTTAAAGTGCACGGGGAAGCGTGAAATCATGGACCAGAGCAGCCCCAGTAGACAGGGAGTGTGTACCACACCCGGATTTGAAATGCATTACAAAGGCAGGCATCCATACCTTCTGCAGTTTGTCCTCGGTGTCGATGATGTTTTTCTCCACCTGGTCGGCATGCTGCTGCAACTTCTCGATCACCTCTGTGAGTTCGCTGTTCTGGACCCTGCACAGGAAACACATTGAAACCACTCAGCCTGGAGGCAGTGCTTCTGGGTTTGCTACAATGCACATTCACTCAGCTTGCTTATAAATATTACCGTTCTCCAGAGGCTATTGTAGACATACTGTCCAGAGGGTTGTCATATATACATGCACTTCCCATTACATATGGACAACGAATGCTATGCAACAGCAACACTGTATTCACCTGTGCATCCGTAATCGCTACCTCGACCCTCTTTATTTGACCATCTGCTTCTTGAATTTGCATAAGAAAGAATGCCGTGCCGAGTTACAATGAAGCATCTCTAACTGGTCCGAATGTATAAACAGGGTCTGTTGCACTGAATAATTACCCAACACACTGGTACAAATAGGGACTTCTGTATGCTTCTACACCTGACACGCTTCTGCACGGACAATATCAGGGTTTGGATTTGACATGACATGAACTGAACCAAGATACATGTCACCTTGGAGTTCGCTCCGACCCAAATGACTTCTCATGCAAGCCAGGTACTTCATACGAGAAGTCTGGGATTGTTTAGATAGGATACCTTGAGGACAGAGAAGACTCGTGATTACGTGTTTAAAATCTCTTGTCTTTCGTGAAGCTAGCTATTTTATCTGAAGCTTAGTGGTGCAGTGATGTTCAGCCCTACCCACACATGTCGGGAGCTTTTACATGATGGGTTTATTCAGTCTGTTTAAAATAATAAACTTCAGGTACATTTTCATGTTCTGTCTTGTTAGCAGGTTAGGTAATTGGATATTAAAGTTTAAAAAACAGCCAACATCCCCTTTTGTCAACACCAAAATCTACTTGAATCCTTTTCTGTTTAAGAAAGAGCTGTGACAAAAGGGCCTCTCCCCCATTTATAAATGTCAGCTGCTCATATTAGTGGAACAGCTGCCAGATGTCAGAGTTGCAGGTTTCTTGCAATGCTACATTTGAAATGGGAGTTGGGATTGTTAGTGTATGTTAATAGGCACAGTTCAGCACTGAAGACTTTGTGAGCTGCGGGCGTGGTGCTTACTCCAATAGAACTGGTTAGTCCTGTTTACCCTCCGTTTCCACATCAGCACTCTGCAAGCTCCCCAGCCACAAGTAGTAATTTGATTTACTACTTGTTTACTACTTGGTGTTTCCTTCAGAGCCATTTTCTGCAGGGCGGTTTCTAAGACATGGGAGGGTTTGCATAGTCACTCAATAACTGCAGTATGTTCAGCCTATACACAAACAAGGGCACTCTAAGCAGACCCCCACATACTGCATCAGTTTGAATGGAAAGTTCAGTTTGTCCTGTTCCTTAATGGAAAAAACTTCAATGAAAATTCCCTAATCATTTCCAATAGTAAAAGAAATACCTGCATTTAAAAAGAAGGGGGCTAAAGCAGGGAAGGCGTGCACAAGCAGGGCAGTTATCTAGCGTTTGTATGTGGGGGACTTGAAGGGAATCTGCAGTGCTGCTAGCACAGTGACTTTCAAATCTGTGAAGAGGAATTTGGGTTTCGTAGCAGGAAACTGTTCTAGAATGTTATTGCAACAATATTAACAGCAACCTTTCTTGGCCTATTCCATTTGCTAATCACATTCATTAAAGTGTACTGTTGCCAGTACTAACTATATATAAATAAAACTTGCCTTTGCTGTAACCTGCTGTTACAAGCCACATTCCAGGAGGGGTTTAGTTTGGAGAGAGGACACCCTCATACAATCACAAACACACAGTGGAAGGACAGAATTCAACTTGCTTAGTCTTTAGCAAAAGTTCTACAATCAAGAATAATTTGAGGAGCTTTGAAATATAGGATATACAGAGATGTGAAACAGACTCCCATTGCATAGCAGTGTCACCCATTCCAGGTTTTACTGCAAGCTTGATTAGCTCAGATGTGTCTTATTATTAAACTCAAAACCAGGACTGGATCAAACTGCTTTGCGATGGGAGTCTTTCATTTCAATTTCACAAACACCCATGACATTTTAATCAGATTTATCAATTCATTAATAGAACATCCCCTCCTGTCCACAACGACAAAAAGGAACAAGCTGTTTGTATTCTAATGAAGAAGTGCAGCTTGACTCTTTGAAGCCCATCTCTCTCCATTGCTCAGGAGACTTGCAGTCTGGCTGGATCGCTTGCTCTGCCACACCTGCACAGCCCAGGGTGGAACTGGCTGCAGCGTTCCCATTCTTTCAGGGATCATCTGGTTACATAACATTCCAATAAAGACATATATACATAAAAAACAGGTTCAAACTGCAGTGAAGGCAGCAGTATCAGCTTGCAGTTAGACTGTGGCTTAGCTACAGTGCAAATGCAGTTTCTAATCTATTATCATAGTGAGCTCAAACCTGCAGGAACAGAGGAACAAAACCTTTGTTAAGAACATAAGAAAGTCTACAAACGAGAGGAGGCCATTCGGCCCATCTTGCTCATTTGGTTGTTAGTAGCTTATTGATCCCATAATCTATAATTGATCTATTATTGACCCCATAATCACAATTCTCTGTGTAAAAAGTGCCTCCTATTTTCTGTTCTGAATGCCCCTTTATCTAATCTCCATTTGTGACCCCTGGTCCTTGTTTCTCCTTTCAGGTTGAAAAAGTCCCCTGGGTCGACATTGTCAATACCTTTCAGAAACCAGAGCAACGAAACGTTTACAGAGCATTAGTGTCTAACTAACTACACGCTCGCTGTATACACTTTTGCTGCTGTGCAACTGTGAATCTTCCTTCTCTATGTAAAAAACTGAAACACAGACTTCTCAATAACCCATAATGCACACACTGCAAGAAGCTTTTAAACAGTAATGATTAGATTGCTCTTAACCAACATCAGTCACACCCCTTGTTGTTTTGCTTCCAGAAAAAACCTGATCACCTAATTATTCCTATAAAGCATGCCATTTATAAAGTCAACTAAACAAAGCTGCTGAAAAAGTACACACACAGAACAGTGAAAGGATGGCTTGTTAGCCATTCAGATAATGGCGAGGTTTCCCCTGGGGTGAAGAGAACTGATAGGTGATCCGGGTGGCTGTGCTGCTGTAGGTATGGAATGGAGGTGGGTGGAAGTATGTTGGGGTAAAACTGAGTATAATGCGTAATGTTAGTGCTGCTTAAAAACATTACAACCGACCTCGCATATGACATCTCGCAGGTAGCGAGATATGGAATCTTACTTAAAGCAATAATTATATATACAGAGAGAGAGAGAGAGAGAGAGAGAGAGAGAGAGAGAGAGAGAGAATGTTTACAACTCAGACATCAGCAACACACAGTGTAGAATTGTTTAAGAAATGCGATGTTTGTTTGTTTTTTTATTTCGAGAGAGTTTAGAGTGATAAAGCCGTTTCAGCACGCTACCTGTCATGCCACACCCTTTACTACAGGAAGAAAAATACACCTGTGAAGAACGCGATTCAGTGCGGATCCAACGGAGCACACACACACACTGAATCGAGCTCTGTTTTCTCTGTATGTATTTCACTATGGAAATCGAGTGGCTGGTATTAAGCAGAGCACTGTCTGCTGTTTGCACACTTCGTTACACTGCAGGTAGTTTTCGTTCCCGTCCCTTATGGGAACTCGCTGTTTTTTGCTTTTGTATATAGCAGTAAATAAATACGTTTTAAAACTCACTTTTTGGCGTAACAGTGGACTTCTGTTGTCTTCTTTTAAACATTTTGGCAGATCCACTGTTTCCCCCGTTTCAGTCTCTCGGGGAAAAGCGATTAATTCCTGGCAGATGGGACCCGGTGTTCAAAGGTGAGTTGGGGTAGGGGTGCTCTATCTGAAGCAGGTAGGTCTGGGAGGACAGAAGAAACGGTGCAAAAGCTTTTAGCAGGAAACTCCTCTCTGTGTGTCACTCTGCAGTCAGCAACAACAGTGCACTGAAGAAAGATGAAGCGCAACTAAAACCTGGACTGGACTCTCCCCTAAAGGCGGTGCACACCCACAGTACAGCCTATCCTCGAACAGGTGGGACGCTCAACCGTGACATTAGCATGCAGCCCCGGGCAATGCAGAGCAGGTACAAGTTTAGAATGCGTCCTAGAGCGCGTATATCACATGTCACATATGCAAATGTATATCCTTTGAATTTTATTATGCCGTCTATAAATACATGTACGCACCCCAAACCATAATGAAATAAACCACATCTAATGTGCATACATAGTGCATAAGTATATACCAACATACAGCATTATAATGAGGTGGAGGAATTCATTTTAAAACCTTTAACAAGTTCGTTCGTTCGTTCGTTCGTTCGTTCGTTCTATCTATCTATCTATCTATCTATCTATCTATCTATCTATCTATCTATCTATCTATCTATCTATCTAAAATATATATATATATATAGGAAATGAATGAAAACTATTTGAGCAAACTGAGACCCCCACCTTACTGTTCACGCATACTGTTAAACAAAACACATCATTAAGAGCATGTCCTGTACTCATGTCCTGTCTTCATTGTTTAGGATGAGTCACTGCATTTTCCAGCAGCACACATCTGCATCCACTCATTCTCATGGGGGAGGGGGAGAGGGGGGTTAATGCTTTCACTTGCTGTTGGGAGCTGTGTCTCTGGGGGGAGTGTTAACAGTGAGCTGTGTCTCCGGGGGGAGTGTTAACAGTGAGCTGTGTCTCCGGGGGGAGTGTTAACAGTGAGCTGTGTTTGACAGCACTGTGAGCAGTGAAGCAGCACTCTTGAGCCACAGTGTCATTCTGCACAATTCTTCTCTCAGGGTAGTACATGCTCCCTGCCATCCCCTGTACCAGACCTTGAGAGAGCTGCTGGTGACTTTCCTGTTTTCAATAAATCTATTAGGAATGTCAGCACTGATTAGGGGTATAATGGAGAGAAAGAAACCATATTATTGTGTCACACTGGAGTCCCCAATCACTGAGACACAATACATCTGCCGTTGCTTCAGAAGTGAACAAAACTACTGCTCAAGTTTTCAAAGGCTGAGGCAGTTTCAGGTGCAGTGGGAGCAGGAGGTCTCGCTCATTGATGATAATGGGATGTTTGTTGCTTGGTTCTGCCCAGAAACTATGTGAAAAATGCTGGTGTCGCCCGACGTGTGAAATGAATGAAATGCATCAGAAAGAGAGTGTGTCCTCTATGGAATTCCTTAAGCCTCTCTGTCATTACATCTAGCGACGGGCGTGGCTGCAGGGAAAGGCATCCTGATGAACACTGGGCCTGTACTGGCAGAGCTGGTTCAGCTGCCTCTCAGCCCAGTAAATACATGTCTTTATTAAACACTGCGCACGAAGCCCATCTATCACAAGCTTGAGAATCAGTTTGATGTATTAAACTACCGCTAACAGCATGCTTCCCCCTAAATGTACCCAGTTCTTTGCTATCAGTGTGATTGTCCAGGATTAGGGAAGGTCACAGTTGCATAGTATTAAAGTTATGCAAGCCCTGGCAGAGACAGCAGCACAGCGATTTAGCTACTAAGCACTTTTCATTTAAAAAGAAGGGATTAGTTATTAGCCAAGCGGTTCTGTGTGGTTGATAAACTGACAAAACAATACCCGCCGATCCACAGAATGATCACGGCACTGGGAGCAGAGCTAGGAGACACTTGCTTTTGAATAACAAAAGAAGCAGGCAAATTTCCTACAACATTTGTTTGTGAAGTGGAACTGTCAGAACTATTCACATCACAGGCTCTGAATTACTGCTTATATAATATATAATATATAAAGAGTGAGGCTCCTCAAATTGGTGGGTTTACACCTGCTCTATAGCAAAGGACAGGATAGCATAGCATTTAAGTATCTTAAAATGATCTGTTGTATGGTATAAGGTTAATAGAATAGTTTTCTATACAAATGGTATAATTGCATCTGGTATAATGAGTGCTTCTGGTCAGGCAAGTTGCAGCTGAAGCTCCTAGTGTTCAGTCCTTGTTTTTTCATGTTTCAGTGTGAAGGAGAAACACTCAGAAACAGACGGGTTGCAGTTTAGACTCTGATTCACTGAAGCTATTTTCTCAAATAACAATAAAATGGGGCTGGTTCAGTTTCAAGTCCATTTTTGTGTGACTCATACAAAACACTGAAATACTTCGGAAGCTTTTTACTCTTCATGTCAAAAACCTTGAAACAATTAAACCCACCCACAAACACAATGAGGGAAAAGAAGAAGGGAAACATATGAGTCACGCAAAAATGGATTTGAAACAGAACCAACCCTGTTTCATTGTCTAAACTGCAACCCATCTGTTTCTGAGCATTTCTCCTTCACACTGAAACATGAAAAAACAAGGACTGAACACCAGGAGCTTCAGCTGCAACTTGCCTGTCCAGAAGCCCTCATTATATCAGATGCAATTATACCATATGTATAGAAAACTATTCTATTAACCTTATACCATACAACAGATCATTAGAGCTCTTCACCACCTCTCATCTCCCTGACAGCAGACAAGGCAGAATGTGCAATGGCAGTATATCACACAACGCTGTCTGTTACACCTTCAGCACTGTAATAACACTGTGAATACAATGCATCTTCTGACACAGGTGCTGACTTCACAAGCGCTGTAAACAAGTATAAATGACCCTTGAAATTGTATTTTCTTTACACAGAGAGGATCTCTTGTTAAGTCACAGCTCATTTAAAAGGGCTCTCTGAAAAATAACACCAGCAGAAACATGAGTCATTATTTCACGTCTAAAAGTGAAGGGCTTGATAACTAGATTTCTATCATGATCAGTGACAAGCTGACTGGGGTGGTTTGAAGGGACTGAGCTACCTGTTCATATATAGTTTAAGTGATTCAAACTAGGAAATAAACGACTCGGAGTTCATTTGAGAGCTAAGTGGTTTCTTTGTTGTAAATTTCACACTTTGTCTTTCAATAATGGAACCTGCAGGTCTTTTACTGACTTAAAACTGAAAAAGACTGAAAGAACAGTTCATTTTGTCAATTTGTCGTGTGCCAGTTTCAAGCTGGTTTCATACCTGCAGGACTTGTTTTTTCCCCGTATGTTTTTGTTACTCTTTTAAAATGCCTTTCCTCCCCCTCGCTCTTCTCCCCTGAAGACACAGCGTTCTGTGGCTGGCCTCTGCAGTGGAGCTGTGCTGAGTCCCATCACTAATGGCCAGTAACACCAACTCAGTAATAGTGTGAATCTGTGATGAGACTGGTTTCTACACGTTGTCATGACTACCATTCTTTTAGCTGTAGCTAGTCCAAAGTCACCTGTTTGTGGAGCCATTGTGACACCTGTAACTAACACACCCTGATGAGATATGCACGAGGAATGCTAAAACCTGCTCCGCTTGCTCTCTGCACCCACTGGCCAAGCCTGCTGTACCGTTCTGCAACCCAGAGAGCGGGGATGGGCAGCAGCACACATGAGTCATTCAGGGGCTGTGGTACACTCACAAGAATGCAATAAATCCAGTCTCGTTTCCAAGCTGGTCCTGCAAATACGATGGCAAACACAGCTACACAACATGAAACGTATGGCAAAGCTTTGAAAAACGTGGTCAAGCATAAAGTAAATACATAACACAGTGGAAAGGTGTGCGAAACTGTGGTAGATTACAGTGCGAAACTTTCATAAGGTTATTTACTGAAAAGACATGGGAATAATATTAGCAAAAACATGTTTCTTTTTATTGACTAATTCATTATAAATACAAGCTTTGTAATGTGTAGAACATGGGTGGTTCCGGTCTCAGTTGAGCTCTTCCACACGTTGCACTATTCACAATCTGAACACACTCTGAACAAGGTAGAGTCACACAATAACCAGCAACTTTCAAATTCACAATTGTAATGAGCAGACATAGAATCCATGAAGTGACATCACACCGAGCTTTCATCGAAACTAGGATGGGATGACCCTGACAGTAATGTGAGCACCTTGTCTGAATACATGACGCTCCTTCTCTCAGTTTACAAACTCAGGTAACAGTAGTGTGTTCAGAGCACAGAGCCTGCTGTAGTGTGTGTGCACAGCAGGACATCCAGCAAGCGAGAGCTTGCAGCTACATCAGACCCTCGAGGCTGGGAGGGTTACCTGAACTTATTATTGAGAACAGACTGTCCTTTTCACTGGTTAGATCTGCTTGGCAAACTCTCTGGTAGTCTGTCACATTTCTAACCCCTGTACTCTATTAGTATTCTGAAGCATTGTTTTATTTTCCTCACTGTTGAAACATATCATATGGTGTGTTTCATAATGCAATACCCTCCAGCCCTACTTGGCTCATTGCAGCCCTGTTTGCACACAGCCCTGCTCCGGCTCCCTGGATGACAGCTTCTTCAGCTTCAGCCCTGGCCGTGTGCTGCAAGTATGTAGGCAAAGCATGTCAATGAAATGTATCATGATCATCTTTCAAGCAGGTCACAGCATGAAGGTGTACTGATGAGGAGCCACAGCGCCATTATTGAGTGGATACACAGTATACTGATGAGGAGCCACAGTGCCATTATTGAGTGGATACAGTATACTGATGAGGAGCCACAGCGCCATTATTGAGTGGATACACAGTATACTGATGAGGAGCCACAATGCCATTATTGAGTGGATACACAGTATCCACAGTTAACATGGTGCAAGTATACAAGGGGATATGGAACATTAAAAGCATGGTATTAATCCTCTGTGTGGTTAGATTCCTTGAAGATCTATTTTTAAATAAGGAGCAGTAACATCTTTGTGAGAGTATTCATTGGGTGTTTCTTCATGCCTGAGTGGAGATGAAGAAAGCAAGCCAATGCACGGTTAGAGGAGCAGTCCTGCCATGCTGTCAGCTCTCTCAACACAGACACTGCAGGTTCACTTGCACACTCTGCACTGCTAATGAAGAAAGCAAGCCAATGCACGGTTAGAGGAGCAGTCCTGCCATGCTGTCAGCTCTCTCAACACAGACACTGCAGGTTCACTTGCACACTCTGCACTGCTAATGAAGAAAGCAAGCCAATGCACGGTTAGAGGAGCAGTCCTGCCATGCTGTCAGCTCTCAACACAGACACTGCAGGTTCACTTGCACACTCTGCACTGCTAATGAAGAAAGCAAGCCAATGCACGGTTAGAGGAGCAGTCCTGCCATGCTGTCAGCTCTCTCAACACAGACACTGCAGGTTCACTTGCACACTCTGCACTGCTAATGAAGAAAGCAAGCCAATGCACGGTTAGAGGAGCAGTCCTGCCATGCTGTCAGCTCTCTCAACACAGACACTGCAGGTTCACTTGCACACTCTGCACTGCTAATGAAGAAAGCAAGCCAATGCACGGTTAGAGAAGCAGTCCTGCCATGCTGTCAGCTCTCTCAACACAGACACTGCAGGTTCACTTGCACACTCTGCACTGCTAATGAGAATTATACATCCCCGCTATGCCCATCTGTGCCAATTGGACTGTATTCAGGTGCTTCTCAATTTATTCTGAGGGTCCTTGCTGTACTCCTCTGTGTGTCTGCAATGCTTGCTTTACTCTGTAACATTCCCTCAGTCTGGAAGAAAGGCGGCTCTTTCACCAAGAACAAGTAGAGGAATTGTGAGGAAGGTTAATAACAATCCAAGATTGACTGCCAAAGATATTCAAAGTGAACTGGCTGCGAGTGGGACTGGGGTTTCCATTTCAACCATAGGTCAGTATTGCATGGTGAAGGTCTCAATGGTCGCAGGCCAAGGAAAAAGACACTCTTAGGAAAACATCACAAGGACAATCGCTTAAAGTTTGCAAAACAGCATTGGAATGATGGATATGAGTTCTGGTCAAAGGTTTCGTCTAGTGATGAAACAAGAATCAAGCTATTTGGTCACGCTGATAGTTGTTATGTTTGGAGAAAGTCTGGTGAGGCATACAAAGAAAGGAACACCATACCTACTGTCAAGCATGGCGGTGGTAATATCCTTCTATGGGGCTGTTTTTCTTCTAGTGGCACAGGACATTGAGTTCCAATACATGGTAAAATGGATTCCATGGCATACCAAAAGATATTGGCCAATCATTGGAAACTCTCAGCTACAAAACTTGATTTAAAGCACAACCAGACGTTCCAACACAACAACAATCCAAAGCACACATCGAAATCTACTTCAGAATGGCTATAGAAGAATGAAATCAAGGTTCTGTAATGGCCTAGTCAAAGTCCCGATCTAAATGAGAATCTGTGGTATGAGTTGAAGAAGGCTGTGCACAAGAGAAGTCCTCGGAATCTGAATGAACTGGAACAATTTTGTGTTGAAGAATCACTGAAGAATCATGCCAAAAGCTCATTGACAAATATCCTAATCGTTTAAAAGAGGTTATTATTGCTAAGGGTGCCTCAACTGGCTATTCATTTCATTTTCCTTGTCAGGGTATGAATACTTTTTAATTTGCATTTTTGGAGTTTTGCAAAAGAATTGCTGAAATAAATAATTCTATTTTTTGTAACTTTTTTCCTCATCCACAAAAGTAAGACTTTTGCTACAAAAGATTGTTCCTATAATTATTTTCTTTCGAGAAATTATACATTTCCATTGGGGTATGTAAACTTTTGACTACAGCTGTGTATATTTGTAAAAGCAGCAGACTTGCAAGTTGATAAAATGCATGTGATTCATGACTTTCCAGCAGACCATGTACACTTTGAAAAGTTAAAGGCTGTGCAGACAAAGGGAATATTCTGTGGTTTCCACACAAAGGACTGGTTGTACCAGAAACTGGGCCATGGAAACAAGTGGAAACAAGCAAATGAAACCATTCTTCTGCCCCGGTTTGATTATTAAACTATCAGGAATGCTGTGCTGCAGCATCGTCAGGGGAACGTTGTGCTGCAGCGTCGTCAGGGGAACGTTGCGCTGCAGCGTCGTCAGGGGAACGTTGCGCTGCAGCGTCGTCAGGGGAACGTTGCGCTGCAGCGTCGTCAGGGGAACGTTGTGTTCAGGACCTGGGTTGAGAACTACAGCTCTATACAGTCTTGTTTATCAATAAACACCACCAGGTGGCAGCATAACTAAAGGAACACATCAACATAAAAAACACAAATCAGGATGAGCAAATGTCTTCAGGTACAGTCCCAAACTAAGCCACCAGGAAGAGTAAATCAAGCCATCAGTGCACCGTGTGTTTGAAGTGCTGCAGCCATTGTCCCTAAATATCGAAGCTTTTCCAACCGTTGGGCTTTTATGCTCATCCCAGCACTAGTGTTTCTGAAGATGAGGTACTTTGTGTTAGAATCGGGTTAAACAGCTATTAGAAATAGTCACCGCACTTTATGCGCAAAAAATCTTTAATGACCAAAAAAAAAAAAACAATACAAAACAAACTTGGCACCCTCCTCCCCATTCAGACAAGATCAAAAAGAAGAAACAAGACTATTCATATAGAATATTTTTACATTTAAACAAAAAAATAATCCTTTCTAACAGTGTCCACCCCATCAATGGTATTGTTGTAGCATTTCTTTCAAGTTGTTTACACTAACAAGACAAACAGCTTTAAGTGCCAGGAGCGTGATAGGAGGGTGATAGGAGAGCACTTCATTAGGGCTTTGTTTCCTACTTCATTTATTTTCCTTTTAAAACGGTATCTGTAGTGGATTAAAGCACCAAGCCGCTCGTGCCTCAGGTGTGTAGAAACTTCACCCATTTGTTCCAGTTGGCTTCGTGTGGAAACACTTTGCCAAGTCTCAAGCAACAGTCTATCGTGGGCTCATAAAACACCTCACTGGAGCCGCCCCTCTGCTTCATACACACGCTCTCCTCTGCTGGGCCTGGGCTGGAGAAGAGGGACACCCGAGACGGCTTCCTCATGGACCTCTTGAGAAGACAGCCCAGGTCTTCAAGAGCCTGCCCACAAGAACAAGAACATCATCCATGATGTCATCATCAATGTCATAATCATCATGATGTCATCATCAATGTCATTATCATCATGATGTCATCATCAATGTCATAATCATCATGATGTCATCATGATGTCATGTTAACTGCTGTCATTCAGGACAATGTTGGTACTCTTGCAAAACTAGTACAAAAAAAATAATCAAAAAACTCCCAGCTGACCTGCAGCAGCTCCCGGATGGCCACAGGCTGCAGCACGCCCTGGTAGTGCCGCACCAGCTGCTGCTCAGGGACCCCAGGCCTGGTCATGATGTGCAGCAGCACAGCCTCCATCATCCCCTTGCAGAGCGGCTTATTCAGACTGCCATCCACAATGCGCCAGGGCCGGCTGAGGAACCCCACCACCTCGCAGCCAGCGCTGAAAACCAACATGAAATCATCCGTGAGGCATCTATCATCTATCTGCACTAACCCTTCACTCACACCCTCCTGGGGCTCAGCTCCAGGATCTGGTTCCTGCACTTACCCTTCACTCACACCCTCCCCTCTCAGCTCCAGGATCTGGTTCCTGCACTTACCCTTCACTCACACCCTCCTGGGTCTCAGCTCCAGGATCTGGTTCCTGCACTTACCCTTCACTCACACCCTCCTGGGTCTCAGCTCCAGGATCTGGTTCCTGCACTTACCCTTCACTCACACCCTCCCCTCTCAGCTCCAGGATCTGGTTCCTGCACTTACCCTTCACTCACACCCTCCCCTCTCAGCTCCAGGATCTGGTTCCTGCACTTACCCTTCACTCACACCCTCCTGGGTCTCGGCTCTTTCAACCACTGGATTGCTGACATCTCCCTCTCCTGAAGAGGAACACAGAAGGTAATTACTGAGTAACAGAAATCATTAAATTGTTCACTGAAACACCAGGGAGGTGAGGATACGTGATAATAACACAGCTTAAAATCCTCACCTTTAGAACAAGACTAAAAACAAACTGAAAGGTTACAAGGAGCTACCTCCACAGAAAGCATGCATGCTGCAGAGTTAACTGGCAAAGCTGTCCAGGTTGTGCTGCATTGCCTATCAAATTCAAATACAAAAACAATCCTGCGTCCAGGACTGAAAGCAGCAGCTGACCTTGAAGGCGCTTGAGTTCTTCCTGGTCTTTGCTTGGCTGGGAGTCTGTCTCTGCACTCTGCTCTCCTGCATCCTCCTCCGCTGTGCAGCCCTCAGCCATGGTTCCTTCTTCTCTGTCTCCGTGAGCACTCTCCAGATTCTCCTCAGCCATGGTTTCTTTTTCTCTGTCTCTGTGAGCACTCTCTTGATTCTCCTCAGCGTTTCCATTTCCCTCATCCTCTGTCCGAGAGGCTTCTCCAGAGTCTCCCAGAGCTGCAGAGTCACCAGCCTCCAAAGCAGCCCTCTTGCTGGCAGGAGCTCCCTTTCCTGGCTCACATTCTTCCAGCCTTCTCTTCCTTGAAATGGACACATCCTGCTGGCTTTCCTCATCTCTCTGGGGCTGCCTAGGAGCGGTGATGTGAAGAAGCCACGGGTCCACATACTCAATCGCAACCACGCGCAGAGCGTCGCCTCCGACTTCCAGCACCTCCTCCAGATTGATCAGGTCCTGCAAGCAAACCTAGGTGTGTTACATTAATGTTTGGACTGACTGTCTGTCTGTCATTCAACCAAATGAATTGATGGAATAAAAGTTATTCTGTACTTCAGAAATAATTCAGCTACAATCAAACATCAATCAGTCAGTCAAAGTGTGAAAGCGTTTCTCTAACAATTCCTTTGTTTTATAATAAAAAAAAAAAAATTAAATCATAAATTCATGGTTCAGTCTCCGGTTATTGAGTGGGTGCTACATGAACACCAGAGCATCACAATACAGTCTCAATACTCAGAGACTGGCCCTTCGTGTTTGATCATTCATTTTAGATCCATTTATTTACTAATTCAGCTAGCTGCTTGTGGTGCTGTACTTTGCAAAACCATTTGTAATTCACTGCTTTCATTCACAATTGAGCGTCTTGAGAAATAAATAAATACATCCATGCAATATAAAGGTGTACACTGACAAAGGGGTTTTCAGAAAGCGTTCTTTCCTCAGAAGGCAGTGTGAACTCACATACTGAAACCCACCACGACTCTGTGCAAACAAACCTGCAGGTACTGAGAGAAGGTTCTGGTCCGTCCCTCTTCCGGTTCTTCAAAAGCGGAGAATCTCCTTTCCAGCTCGCTCCTGTTGATCCCAAAGCTTTTCCTTTCCTTGATGGCGCTGCAGATCTCCAGCACGGCCTGCAGATCCTCTGGGCTGTAGCCACAGCGATTGATACAGTGCTGCTGGAACCGCTCCAGCCTGGATGATGAGGCACCAGGGATCTTCACGAGCCGAGTGAAGCTGGGAGGGAGGCAGGTCTGCCCAGGAGTCACATCCACTACAGAGGGAGCTGAGAGAGAGAGAGAAAAAGAGAGAGACCATTATTTATTAGAAGTCATTAAGCCATTCCACTACTTCATATTTTGCCACATGTCATCTTGTGCGCTGTAGAATACCAGCTGATAATATTCTACTCAGTTACTATGCTTTCTTTGAAAAGACACTCTTGTGCCTTTAGGGTCAACAGTACAGCTGTGGCCAAAGCGTTGCATCACCCTACAGAATGAACTCATTCTGCTTCATAAAGTGGAATGAAACCTGCTGAATAATGTTACGCTAACATATTGAATTCCACACCGCTTTGTAGTTTTCAATTACTTCATGACTGACCGGCCGTGTGGATCCAGCGGTGTGCCGGCGCTCTGCGCAGCTTCACCCTCATCTGGCAGGAGTTGACGACCACGTTGTCGCTGGTGTTGAGGTTGCGGGTGCTGACGATGCCCGGGGCGCAGTACCCCCTCATCAGCAGGTAGTTTGTGTGGGAGGCCTGCCGTGATTTCACCTCCATCTTCCGCTTGTTCTCAGAGTCCTCCCCCTCCCCCTCGTCCGAGTCCTCCACTCCCTCCTTCCCAAGGCTGCAAATGAACCGAGCGCTGCTCACAGTGATGGAGCTCCCGAGAAGGTTGCTTTGAACACTAACAGACTAGGACTGCTTGATTGATGATCGGGGTCCCCGACTGCAGGAAGCTCCACCTACCTCTTTATCACCTCGTTGTCCACCATGGTGCTGTCCACAACCACAATCTGATCTGGAATGGCCACTTCCACAGAGAGCAGCCCCAGGATCAGGAGGGACAGGCTGGCCAGGCAGTTCCCTCCGGGCCCGTCCAGGGGGAAGAGCACCATGTCTGGGTCCGCAGCCATGCTCTCCTGGTGCTGGAAGGTGAAGGTGTTGGGCCGGTCCTCCCTGCCAATCGACTGGAGCTTTTCCAAGAACTCATTGGATTCTGTGCAGAGAGTGCTGGGGAAGCGCCACGTGAAGCACCTGAAATCCACACAAGACAGGTAACGCAATGGGCCGGGTCTCATATGGTACCTGGCTGCAGGTAATGCAATGGGCCGGGTCTCGTATGGTACCTGGCTGCAGGTAACGCAATGGGCCGGGTCTCATATGGTACCTGGCTGCAGGTAATGCAATGGGCCGGGTCTCGTATGGTACCTGGCTGCAGGTAATGCAATGGGCCGGGTCTCGTATGGTACCTGGCTGCAGGTAATGCAATGGGCCGGGTCTCGTGTGGTACCTAGCTGCAGGTAATGCAATGGGCCGGGTCTCGTATGGTACCTGGCTGCAGGTAATGCAATGGGCCGGGTCTCGTGTGGTACCTGGCTGCAGGTAATGCAATGGGCCGGGTCTCGTACACACCTGTAGTAAGTCTGTGACAGCTGGTAGGACATGGGAACGAAGGGCAGGGCCCGGCTCTTCTTGGGCCCCATGGCCTGGTTGACTCGGCGCCGGTTCACCAAGCCTCTCTTCTGACAGTCCAGAAACACCTTGAACAGAACCTCATCTTTGTACTTCCTGTACAGGTGGAACGTCTGCACAGAGAAAAAGATAAACAGAAAGAGAGACTGTTTGATTTATAACAAGTGCTTGCTTTTGATTTTTCTCAAAATATATTTAAAAGCTATGAAATGCAGTACATCTTTTATATGCACTGGCGTCACAGTTACAATCCCAGGAGCCCTGGGCAAGGTTGCACTATATGGTGTTAGCAATGGGATGTCTGAGTGGGAAGCAGGTAACAAGCTGAATCTGGGAAAGGAGTTTCAGCCTGAGCAGAGGGGTGGGGGGGATGTGATGGGATTCTGTAATAAGGACCGGATTCACGTTCAGAAGTACCGGCCCCCTTGTAGTCACAGTCTGCGTTACCTGAAAAGACTGGCAGGATTTCATCTGTGTGTTGGACAGCGCCAGCGTGCTCTGGATCAAGTTGCTCAGCACAAGCGAGTGGATATCATCCAGGCTGCAATCACAAAACACAGTGGAATGGGTGTCTGTGAGGGTCTGTGTAGAGAGTGAGGGGGAAAGGGAACAGGAATATTCTGTGCGTCTCGTCACCACGATTCTCAGCGTACCTCTGAAGGGCGTCGCGTGGCTCCTCTAGCTCTGCTTCCTCCCCAATGGCAGACACTTTGAACCTGTTCAAAATCACAGGAATAAACGTTTGTTCAATTGAACAGCTCGGCAAGCAGGCACAGACACGGCCACACACACACACACAGGCGCAGACACACACAGGCACAGACACACACAGGCACAGAGACACAGGCACAGGGGTTGGTAGATACTCCGTGAGTGAATTTTTACCTCCTGAAAAGCTCTTCCTTTGTATCTGGGATTTCCAAATCAGAGTCTCCCACTACAGAGCTTAACTTCCTCCTCAGCTCCTCCACAAACTCTTTGAATTCCAAGCCACACACCTGCAAGGGTTCATTAAAAAGAAGCGAATCCATTCAGAGGCCAAGGTCACGATGCAGTTCATGTTTCTGGACTCGTAGTGATACCCGTACGCTCTTATAAAGACTGCCGTGAAAATTACAAAAACAAAGTGAAATGTAACAATGACCTCTGCACTTTGGTAATCATTCTTCCTGTTCAGGTACTCCTCAACGAGGGCTTTGTCCTGGTAGACCTCTGCAAGGCAAATCCTAGCAAAAGTGGAAAGTGTGTTAATATCAGGAAGACGCAAGCGTGAACAACACTGACTTATATTTAGAAAGGCACTATACTGAAAAGAAGACTCAGTCCATCAATTTAACCAGAGAGTACCAGCAGCGCCGCACTCACTTGAAGTTCAGGGAGGTCTGGGGATTCTTCATGATGTAACGAGCTCTGCGACCCACAGACAGGGAAGTCTTGTCCAAAGACTCCTCAAAGTTGGCGTGTAAGATGTCTCGCACAACCTGCCAAGGAACAAAGGGCCCCTTGACCTAAAAAAAACCAAAAAAAACAGAAAGGACACATAATCCCACATGCAAAGAAAAGTAAGACGACAACAAATCAACAAATACATTCCTGATTGTATAGTATATGTATTAACCCTGGTTTAAAGAGAGCCATGCGTCCCTATAAAAAATGCGAAACATATGTGAACAATGCGAAACAGTGGGATTAGAGGTTAATGTTCTTCGATGACAGTGGCGTACAGGATCATTGCTGTGCACAGGTACCCAGGTTACCTTTCTGTTGAGGACGTGGCTGGCGACCCTGCAGAGCATCAGAAAGCCGTCCTCTTGGGCAGTCCAGGCCACGCGCTGCCGTGTCATCCTCTGCAGGGCGCTCTGGTCCGCCTCGTCGTGGTAGCGTGGCTGCCTCCCACGCTTCTGCTCCAGCGTCCCCTCTGAAAACACACCAAGGAAGAGGATAGTGGCAGGTTAGCATCCGCATGCAAGCATGCCCAGGAAACACTGAGATCAGAGGCAAGGCGAACCCCACCCGCTGTACAACCCCCAACAAGTTCAGTTTAAATCATGAAGAGTTTCACAAACCAGAACATACACCTGTACCTTTTCTCTTTCTCTTAGCTTTCCTTCCAGTATCCTTCTTCAGTCTCTTCCGTTTCTGTTTCTTTCCACCCGCGACCCGTCTAGTCCTGTCCATGGCCAGCTCCTTCGCAACCTGAACCTCCTCCTCTTTAACAAGCCCAGGCAGCCTGTTCAATTTCCTGCCTGGAAAGGGTCAGATCAGCAGGGCTGTGCCTCGACTGCATATACATTTTTATACTTGAGATGATTTACAACATCTCGAACCCGCCTTACCTTCAGGCATGAGAGGCAGGGGATGCTTTGTCAAGAATGTCTGCAGTCTTAGTGTCGGACTTCCTTCTAAAGCTGCACCAGGCTGCAAATCATTAGAGACGCTCATAAAAACACAATCATACAATGAGAGTCACCCAACTGTAGGTGCTTTAAAATTTTAGATCCACATTTAAAACACTTTTTAAAATGCTCCAGTTCTTGAACACATGTATGTCTACTCTTCTGTGCCCTGCACCCCACACACTTTACCAGCCTTTGCCAGTATGTCTACTCTTCTGTGCCCTGCACACCACAGAGTTTACCAGCCTTTACCAGGACAGACACTCCTGAATTTCTAACCAGTGCTTTCCTGAAACACATGCTCTGAATGGATACTGACTCTCTTGGTTTTGTTGAGGATGTAACTCGTCCAAATCCAGTTGCGTTTCAGGTGACTGAAGAAGCCGGAGTCCAGCCCTGCCGCGCCCTGACCATCCCCTGGGATCTCTCGATCGTCCAGCACCTCCTTCCGGCCCCTAACAGGACCATTAAACAAGTTCATATGTACTGCTGACCCTGTCCCTTACAGAAGAGAGTACTGTACAGGTTTAATCTGTCCCTTACACATTATTATTACTTGCAGACATTCAGTATTTGCTACAACGTGTCCCTGCAGCGGTTAGAAACGCTGACCTTGAGCATTCATACATCCTCAGCTTGTGGTTGGCGACTTGCTTCTCAGCCGTTAACTCTGGCTCCACTGCAGAATCCATCTCGGGATCACCAGGCTTGTGAGAGCTGCTCTTCCTTGTGCGAGGGCCTCTTACTATACCTGAAATATATTATTTTTATATATATATATATATATATATATATATATATATATATATATATAATAGAGAGAGAGAGAAGAGAACCTGTTTGGCCACCATATGTCACTGCTGACCCACATATAGAACTTCGCAATTTACATTTAATATTCAAAGGCAGCATCTAAAGCCCAGACCAGGAAATTTCCACGAATCACAAACATTTCACAGCACTAGGTAATTGCTTAGACTGAAATGAACTTTTTCTTTTTTTTTTGCAAATTTGTGCTGCGATTGAAACATTTTCAATGGGCTGCTGTAAGGCGTAACAGAATCACTAGAGGCAATGGGAATTTATCAGGGAGCCCCTGGAATGTACTCATAGTAGGTTAGGACCCTCTGTTCATACAGAAGGGGTTTTCCCATTTCTATTGATCCACCCAATCCTGATCCCTGGTTACACAAGCCCCCCTATTCAAGAGGACTGTGTGCCTGTGGGTTCTTACCTAGCGGTGTATTCAGGCAGACGCACTGCAAATCAAACCAGAAGTTCTCCAGCTGCTGCAGGCTGTTGAAGGTGTAAAACCTCTTCTCAAAGGGGCGGCTGCTGAGTGCCAGGTTATAATGAGGGTCACAGGTGGTGGTGTCCACGATAGCAGCCTTCTTCTTCACATATACAAACACCTAGGAAGAAGCACAAGCATTAAACCAAATGCACATGCTGCTGCTGTAGCATCAAAGAGAGCTCCTGAGTCTCAACATTGATAAACACAGAAAACAGCACCACTTGACAGGATAAGAAACAGATTCAATAGTCTGTATAAGATAGACTTACTTTACACTAGCGTTGTTCATTACGTTTCATAAGCTACAGTACTTAAAATAAATACTAATACTAATAATAATAATAATAATAATAATAATAATTTAACCTACCTGGTCTTTATCTTGAAATTTCTCAATTGGTCCGAACTGCAAGACTCCCAAGTAGCACATGCGCTGCAAACTTTCATAAAATGAAAATATGTACTTCCTGCAAGACAAGCAAGGTGTCAGAGAGACTCTACAGAATTGAGTGTGCGTTTGAATTGATGGAGAGCAACACACCGAACCGCTGCTGTAAGGTCAACACTTTAAACCCTGTGGGGCAGGAAACACAGAGAGGGTAAAAGGTACCGTTTATAAAGCAGCTGCTGTCTCATGGGCTGTGGCAGGAAGCGGACCAGGATGTGCTGCTTGATCGGGTCACTCAGGTACTCCTCCAGGTTATCCACCTGGTTCAAAGACAGGGAAAGAACAGGAGTTACATCAATAGGAGGAGCTCATTATACAACGTGAACCAAGCAGCCAAGTATTCAAATTGAACCATGCAGCCAAGTATTCAACACAGCCGCTGGCCTGCACTCCTGTACCTGGTAGCTGACTTGCATGATCTGGATGAATATGGAAAGGGGCAGACAAAGCAGAATGTCGCTCACAAGAGCCCAGCCGTACTCAAACTCCCTGTGAACGGGGGTGGGAGGAACGAATCTCTTCCAGGACGCCTGGTCCACATACACTACGAGAGAGAGAGAGAGAGAGAGAGACGGAGAGAGAGAGAGAGAGTGAGAGTGTTAGGGTTAGGGTTAGGGTTTTGTAAGGCAGCACAGGTGGGTTTTGTAAGGGTATTATTCTCATTCCTGGAGAGACGTACCAGTTTCCTTGATGAACAGTTCGCTCAGCTCTGTGCCCCCGATGGACTCCTCAGCCTCTGCAGGGCCCTCCCTCTCCTCCGCCACCTCGTTCTGATTGGCTGGCCCCGGCTCCTCCTGTGGGGTGGGGTTCTCCTCAGGGTGCTTCCGCAGAGGGTGCCCGTAGACCACGTACCACAGGAATATGTGGACCAGCCGCAGCCGTGGCATTTTGGGAAGGAAGCCTAACGAGCGCCCAAGTCCTGGAACTATTAAAATAAATACATGTATAAACATACAAACCAACAGTAATCTTTAACAGAAACACTACACCTGTACAAACCAACAGTAATCTGTAACAGAAACACTACACCTGTACAAACAGTAATCTGTAACAGAAACACTACACCTGTACAAACCAACAGTAATCTGTAACGGAAACACTACACCTGTACAAACAAACAGTAATCTGTAACGGAAACACTACACCTGTACAAACCAACAGTAATCTGTAACAGAAACACTACACCTGTACAAACCAACAGCAATCTTTAACAGAAACACTACACCTGTACAAACAAACAGTAATCTTTAACAGAAACACTACACCTGTACAAACCAACAGTAATCTGTAACAGAAACACTACACCTGTACAAACCAACAGTAATCTTTAACAGAAACACTACACCTGTACAA
The DNA here is from genome assembly GCA_030684275.1 of Acipenser oxyrinchus oxyrinchus. Classification (NCBI taxonomy): domain Eukaryota; kingdom Metazoa; phylum Chordata; class Actinopteri; order Acipenseriformes; family Acipenseridae; genus Acipenser; species Acipenser oxyrinchus. The sequence continues at coordinate 34,731,678 of CM060262.1, read as the reverse complement.
ACCAACAGTAATCTTTAACAGAAACACTACATCTGTACAAACAGCTCATTAAAAACGGGGAAATTATTCATTTGATTTGTCGTCAAAATCCGCGGATCATTTCTGTGAGATGTGGACATAATGCTTGAAATATTATAGCTTTTGTTTAAGCTAATTTACTGTAGTTTTAGATGTGCAGGCTTTTTAATGGTTGTTTGACAGTTTAAAATCGCTAGAATATAAAAACTAACATATATATATATATATATATATATATATATATATATATATATATATATATATATATATATATATATATATATATATGTGAGAAATGTTTGAAACGCTAGCCTGCCACACGCTGCCTGGTGCTGGGGCTGCTCAGTGCTCTCTCTCCAGGTGCTTTCATTACCTATGGTAGGGTGGAAGTTCTTGAGAGGCGTGACTCCCATTTTGTCGTCAGTCTTGCTGGTGGCAGGTTTACTGGTGTTCTCCGACTGGTTCCCCGAGTCGGCGTGTGGCTCTCGCAGGGGGTCCTGATCCGGGTCCTTGCTGGCTTTGCGGTTCCGGGTCTCCTCAGCCTCTGCCTGAACCTGCTGGGACTTCACTCTACAAGAGAGAAGCACAGCGTTGGGAAACACACACACAATCACACAAACACACACACACACCTCACCGAGGCAGCGTGACCTCATCCCTAACAGCTACTTTCAAGGGCCCCGGTTATCAAGAGTCCTGCACAGAGAGATAAACAAACACGGCAGGAAGAGCTATTCCATTGACAGCGTCCAGCGATTACACTCAGAAGAGCTATTCCAGTGACAGCGTCCACCGATTACACTCAGAGCTATTCCAGTGACAGCGTCCACCGATTACACTCAGAAGAGCTATTCCAGTGATAGCGTCCACCGATTACACTCAGAAGAGCTATTCCAGTGACAGCGTCCACCGATTACACTCAGAAGAGCTATTCCAGTGAGAGCGTCCACCGATTACACTCAGAGCTATTCCAGTGACAGCATCCAGCGATTACACTCAGAGCTATTCCAGTGACAGCGTCCAGCGATTACACTCAGAAGAGCTATTCCAGTGACAGCGTCCACCGATTACACTCAGAGCTATTCCAGTGACAGCATCCAGCGATTACACTCAGAGCTATTCCAGTGACAGCGTCCAGCGATTACACTCAGAAGAGCTATTCCAGTGACAGCGTCCAGCGATTACACTCAGAGCTATTCCAGTGACAGCGTCCAGCGATTACACTCAGAGCTATTCCAGTGACAGCGTCCACCGATTACACTCAGAGCTATTCCAGTGACAGCGTCCAGCGATTACACTCAGAGCTATTCCAGTGACAGCGTCCAGCGATTACACTCAGAAGAGCTATTCCAGTGACAGCGTCCAGCGATTACACTCAGAGCTATTCCAGTGACAGCGTCCAGCGATTACACTCAGAGCTATTCCAGTGACAGCGTCCACCGATTACACTCAGAGCTATTCCAGTGACAGCGTCCAGCGATTACACTCAGAGCTATTCCAGTGACAGCGTCCACCGATTACACTCAGAAGAGCTATTCCAGTGACAGCGTCCACCGATTACACTCAGAAGAGCTATTCCAGTGACAGCGTCCAGCGATTGCACTCAGAGCTATTCCAGTGACAGCGTCCACCGATTACACTCAGAAGAGCTATTCCAGTGACAGCGTCCACCGATTACACTCAGAGCTATTCCAGTGACAGCATCCAGCGATTACACTCAGAGCTATTCCAGTGACAGCGTCCAGCGATTACACTCAGAGCTATTCCAGTGACAGCGTCCAGCGATTACACTCAGAAGAGCTATTCCAGTGACAGCGTCCAGCGATTACACTCAGAAGAGCTATTCCAGTGACAGCGTCCAGCGATTACACTCAGAAGAGCTATTCCAGTGACAGCGTCCAGCGATTACACTCAGAGAACCTGCAGTTACTTTATACAGCAATGAAGACATGACCTGTTCCACACCTTGGCAGAGTTCAGGGTGAGTTACAGGAGCACCTGCACAGCAGGGAGTAAAGGAAGGAAGCAAGCAATGGAAACGGTGTCAGCGGCCTGCAGGGACGGGGGAATCCTGTCCTGCTTACCGGTGTGCCGTGTAGGAGCTGGAGATGCGGAAGCGGACCTGTTCAATCGCACTTTTCACCAGAGGATCTTGTGGAAGGACGGAGGGATGGACTATAAACTCCACCTGTCGGGGAAAACAAAAACTACCAGAGTCTATATAGCTTTACAATGTATATGTTGTGCCTACATTTTATTTTCTGTAACTTGGAAATATATTATTTGTATATATATACACATATATTGTTAAACATCTTGAAAATGTATTGTCTTTCCATATGGGATTACAGGAGTTCCCTGAACCTTAGCTTTCCACCAGACACATCCCCCAATTCCCTGGAAGATGCCTCCGGTGACCGTACCTTTTTGCTAATGCCATCCTGTATGACTGTGGTGCGGTACAGTCTGAGCATGCCATCCTGAGACAGCTTGTGAACCAGCCTCAAGATGGATTTCTTACAGCATCTGGTACCCACTCCGTCCTGCTTCTCTTCATCCATTATCATTTTCTGCAGTCTGAAAAAATAAAAAAACAAGGTTTGAATATTTCAATCTAAATCTGGCCCTGCGTTGCTCACTGTAACAATGGCATCCGAATTCCACCTCATTTGACTGTGTGACTCCCTTCATGTGTAAGTGCCCTGCGTAAGGTTACTTGATGAAGTCTCTTTTTCTCTTAAAACCGCTCTTACGAGTAGAGGCTGTCGATGAGCTTGAGGCTGTGCACAGCTTCTATGATCATGTTCTTGCGTTTCAGAAGCCTGTAGGTTTCGTGGGGCCTCTCAATCCGCAGGGCCAGTTTATTGGGCTTCTTTGTCCCTCCTTTCCCATCTCTGTCCTGGAACACAAAGTGCAAAACCAAAGCCTTTAGAACATGAGAAGGCAGTGTGCAGACTGCCATGCGCTTTCATTCACTATGCAGCAAGAAGCACACAAGTGTATATACCCAGCACCTGAAATTCAGCAGTCGCCAATTTTTTTTTATCATTTTCTCCCAATTTAGAATATCCAATTATTATTTAAGCTTGGCTCAACGCTGCCAACCCTGCGCTGACTCGGGAGGGCGAACAGCAGCCACCTCAGAGCTACAGCGTCGGAGGACAACGCAGCCCTGGGCAGCTTACAGGCAAGCCCGCAGGCGCCCGGCCAGACTACAGGGGTCGCTGGTGCGCGGTGAGCTGAGGACACCCTGGCCGACCTAACCCTCCCATCCACAGTAGGCAGTGGAATAGCCTGGACTCGAACCGGAAACGTCCAGACTATAGGGCGCACCCTGCACTCCACACGGAGCGCCTTTACTGGATGCACCACTCGGGAGCCCCCTGTGAATGCCTTCTTCACGCCCACTTTCTGAATGCCATTCCCCTGACCCCTGAGGGTGCCCTCTTCAGTTTCTTTAAAAGGATGCTGTCTTTTCTCGTTTCTTCACCTTTTCATTGCCTGCTGCAGTGTTTCTGAAGGATATGAACTGACCTTTGCCTGTTCCAGCCGAACCTCTTCAATGACGGTGACGTCCCTGTCGTTCTGCACTGCCTGGTCACTCGGCTCGCGGTTTGTCGTTTGCTCCGAGGCGTCGACGCTCATCTCAGGCTCTTCTGGGAGCGCTGGAGTCTCTCCGTTGTCCTGAGCACTTTGTGGAAGGATGGGACTTTCAGCACGCCCTCTGAAATTAAATGTTTTTATTCCTGAAAAAAAAAAAACACAATCATTGAAGCAAACAGGTGGTCAAACATTCACATTAAAAAGCAGTTTGAAACCCAAACGTTAAATTGCTACTTCATTACCAGAGCCAATTCTGTTTGAGCTGTTCTTTCTTAGCTTTAGAGGACCGCAGCTTTACTGTGCAGCGTGACACTGCAGCATGCTGCTCAGACAGCTCCACTGGAGGCTCTGCAGCGGGACACTGTGCAGCATGCTGCTCAGACAGCGCCACTGGAGGCTCTGCAGCGGGACACTGTGCAGCATGCTGCTCAGACAGCGCCACTGGAGGCTCTGCAGCGGGACACTGTGCAGCATGCTGCTCAGACAGCGCCACTGGAGGCTCTGCAGCGGGACACTGTGCAGCATGCTGCTCAGACAGCGCCACTGGAGGCTCTGCAGCGGGACACTGTGCAGCATGCTGCTCAGACAGCACCACTGGAGGCTCTGCAGCGGGACACTGTGCAGCATGCTGCTCAGACAGCACCACTGGAGGCTCTGCAGCGGGACACTGTGCAGCATGCTGCTCAGACAGCACCACTGGAGGCTCTGCAGCGGGACACTGTGCAGCATGCTGCTCAGACAGCTCCACTGGAGGCTCTGCAGCGGGACACTGTGCAGCATGCTGCTCAGACAGCTCCACTGGAGGCTCTGCAGCGGGACACTGCAGCATGCTGCTCAGACAGCGCCACTGGAGGCTCTGCAGCGGGACACTGTGCAGCATGCTGCTCAGACAGCGCCACTGTAGGCTCTGCAGCGGGACACTGTGCAGCATGCTGCTCAGACAGCTCCACTGGAGGCTCTGCAGCGGGACACTGTGCAGCATGCTGCTCAGACAGCTCCACTGGAGGCTCTGCAGCGGGACACTGTGCAGCATGCTGCTCAGACAGCACCACTGTAGGCTCTGCAGTGGGACACTGTGCAGCATGCTGCTCAGACAGCGCCACTGGAGGCTCTGCAGCGGGACACTGTGCAGCATGCTGCTCAGACAGCTCCACTGGAGGCTCTGCAGCGGGACACTGTGCAGCATGCTGCTCAGACAGCTCCACTGTAGGCTCTGCAGCGGGACACTGTGCAGCTCAGGTTCCAGTGCTCAAACACTCACTCTTGCATGGTGTGGACTGCTTGGGGCTCCCACCCAGCTTGGTGCGTGGCAGCAGAGCCCGGGGGTTAATCAGGATTTGGGTTTTCTGTTTCTTTGCAGCGCTTCTTGGTCTCCCCTCATGCTCCTCCTCCTCCTTCTCCTCCTCCTCCTCAGACTGAATCGGTGAGATCTCCTCTTCAGAAGGGAGTTCATCTCTCCCCTCTCCCTGGCTCTCCACAGGCTCCAGTAACGAGCAGCCAACCGTAGACAGCTGCTCACTCCGAGCCTTCTCCTTCTCAAACTGCTGGTTCAGATCGCTCCGCTCCACGTACATTTTGGAGATGTATTTCGTTGTACGTTGACGGCCTTCATCTTCCATGAACCCCTGGTCACAAACAAGACACAGAGAGATCAGATAGGGGTATAAACACCAGACCAGGCAGAATCTGCATCTACAGCACAAGCAGAAAAATGCTGAGCCCAGAATACAGATATGCATTAGCCAACTGAGCTACATTATTCCATCGCTTTTATGTCTGGTTAAAATACTACCTTGATCAATTTGCACCGCTCCAGAAGTCTGCAAATCATTCGCGCCTCCAGTTTCCCAATGTTCATCGACAGTCGAATTTCAGTCTGTGGAATTCCTGTAGTTCCTCTGCTCTCGACTGCAAAGCAAAAAACAAAATCATCACATAGGTGATGACAGACCCCCATACACCCCCAGCCTGCCAGAGTAAACACAGGGGAGCCTCGAAAGGATTTCTGGACCTACTCAGTTCATACGCCTGTGCCAACATGTCCCTCTCCCAGACACGCTCCACCGGCTGCCAGCTGCTCCGAAGGCTGTCCTCCTCCTCCTCGTTATCATCGCCACCCTCACCAGCTTTCTTCTTGTACTCCTTCAGAAGCTTCAGACACCTTACAATGATATCTGTACCTGCAAACACAGGACAGACCAGCGCTTTCACACACACACAGTATACAAACCAGACACCTCACAATGATAGCTGTACCTGCAAACACAGGACAGACCAGCGCTTTCACACACACACAGTATACAAACCAGACACCTCACAATGATAGCTGTACCTGCAAACCCAGGACAGACCAGCGCTTTCACACACACACAGTACACAAACCAGACACCTCACAATGATATCTGTACCTGCAAACCCAGGACAGACAAGTGCTTTCATATGCAAAGTGAAAGGCACCCATTACCTTTCTTCGTTTTGCAGTGTCCTGTTTCGGGGTTGAGCTCATGCAACGGCACAGTCACGACCTGCGCGATTCCAGCTGCAATCATGTACTGATACATGCGCTTGAAGGTCCGCTCACACAGCCCCTGAAGATCAATAATTGAAACGTCGCTATTAACATTCAATCAACACTTATACCTGCCCTACACATGGTACACCTGGATCCCAGGTATTTAGATTGTTTACAGTTCCAGAGATGGAAATCAGACTCCTATTGCACAGCAGCTTCACCCATTCCATGTTTTAATATGAGCTTGATTAGAAACAGTATACTGGCAACATGCTCAGGCGTGTCTTATGACACATAGTAAAACCAGGAATGGATCAAACTGCTATGCAATGGGAGTCTTATTTCCATCCCTGTCTGGTGGTGTTAGTTTAATCAACAATCAGCACAGAGGTGACAGAAGATGGCCGAGGTGGAGACCTCTAGGAGGCGTCCCCCTGCTCGCTCCCCTCTAGGAGGCGTTCCCCTGCTCGCTCCCCTCTAGGAGGCGTTCCCCTGCTCGCTCCCCTCTAGGAGGCGTCCCCCTGCTCACTCCCCTGCTCGCTCCCCTCTAGGAGGCGTTCCCCTGCTCGCTCCCCTCTAGCAGGCATCCCCCTGCTCGCTCCCCTCTAGGAGGCGTCCCCTGCTTTCGCTCCCCGCTCGCTCCCCTCTAGGAGGCGTTCCCCTGCTCGCTCCCCTCTAGGAGACGTCCCCCTGCTCGCTCCCCTCTAGGAGGCGTCCCCCTGCTCGCTCCCCTCTACGAGGCGTCCCCTGCTCGCTCCCCTCTAGGAGACGTTCCCCTGCTCGCTCCCCGCTAGGAGACGTCCCCCTGCTCGCTCCCCTCTAGGAGGCGTTCCCCTGCTCGCTCCCCTCTAGGAGGCGTTCCCCTGCTCGCTCCCCTCTAGGAGGCGTCCCCCTGCTCGCTCCCCTCTAGAAGGCGTCCCCCTGCTCGCTCCCCTCTAGGAGGCGTTCCCCTGCTCGCTCCCCTCTAGGAGGCGTCCCCCTGCTCGCTCCCCTCTAGGAGGCGTCCCCCTGCTCGCTCCCCGCCTAGGAGGCGTCCCCCTGCTCGCTCCCCTCTAGGAGGCGTTCCCCTGCTCGCTCCCCGCTAGGAGACGTCCCCCTGCTCGCTCCCCTCTAGGAGGCGTTCCCCTGCTCGCTCCCCTCTAGGAGGCGTTCCCCTGCTCGCTCCCCTCTAGGAGGCGTCCCCCTGCTCGCTCCCCTCTAGGAGGCGTCCCCCTGCTCGCTCCCCTCTAGAAGGCGTCCCCCTGCTCGCTCCCCTCTAGAAGGCGTCCCCCTGCTCGCTCCCCTCTAGGAGGCGTTCCCCTGCTCGCTCCCCTCTAGGAGGCGTCCCCCTGCTCGCTCCCCTCTAGGAGGCGTCCCCCTGCTCGCTCCCCTCTAGGAGGCGTCCCCCTGCTCGCTCCCCTCTAGAAGGCGTCCCCCTGCTCGCTCCCCCGCTCGCTCCCCTCTAGGAGGCGTTCCCCTGCTCGCTCCCCTCTAGGAGGCGTCCCCCTGCTCGCTCCCCTCTAGGAGGCGTCCCCCTGCTCGCTCCCCCGCTCACTCCCCTCTAGGAGGCGTTCCCCTGCTCGCTCCCCTCTAGGAGGCGTCCCCCTGCTCGCTCCCCTGCTTGCTCCCCTCTAGGAGGTGTGCCCCTGCTCGCTCCCCTGCTTGTTCCCCTCTAGGAGGCGTTCCCCTGCTCACTCACCAGCTCGTGTCTCAAATGGATCATGACGGCCAGTTTGCCTGGTTTCGCAGCCAACACATTGGAGACTCTTTCCATCAGAATGGCATATTTACTTCTCCTGTAAGACACCGCTTCAGTAAGTTAGCCAGCCAGCAGCACCTTGCTGCTCTGAGAGGCCTGCATGCTCAGCACTATGTCTCCCCGTCGGCTAGGATCTCACAATAAATACATTAAAAAACACACACCCAACATGAACAGCACAGGATCTGACTGGCACAGTCTAAACACAAACTGCGCTACGAACCGTTTCACTTAGGAGAGCTTCATTAACATGAGAGCACCTCTCCGCCTGCAGTATCATCCTCCTCAGTGGAGCCCTGACAAGCAGCCCTACCTGTCCACATGAAAGCGCTTCAGCAGGAGGAGGATGGAGTGCTGCTGGCTGCTGTTCGGGAGCCGGATGACGTGGGACTGCATGGTAAGCAAGTCGTTCCTGTCCAACACCTTCCTGAGGTAGTGCAGCTTCCGGGCATCCGTCCTGTCAGATTCAAACACCACACTTCAAGAGCAGCCAAGCTTACACACTTCACTCAACTGGATCAAATGTGCCAATGTGACCCTCACATTACTCTCAAAGTGCACAGAACTGCATGTGATATTTCAAGCAGACATCAAAGTTAAAGAACAAGCAGATGCCAGTTAAAAATGCTACAACAAAATTACAAAGTGGCCTGTTCTCAGCCCAGGACAATGGCACGGAATGGGTTAGCAGTGGTGTGAGCCAGGCCGGCTGTTTCTCGGAGCCCCTACTTGAAAGCCCCGCAGTGCAGGTCCCTCTGCAGCTCTCCCTGCCAGCGCGCCCGGCCCAGCCGCTCCAGGATGCAGTACGAGTAGTCCGGCAGCTTCAGCTCGGGGTTGCCCTCCCAGCCAATCAGGGCACGGTAACGAACCCTCTGAGAGGCAACCACGACCAGCTTCTCCGCCCACCTGGAACCAGAAAGCAGGCGAGAGCATCGCGTGCTTGTTTAGGAACATCCTCTGATAAACAACAAGAACATTTCATTTGTATGGTACTCCAAGACACATGCTGCTGGAGCACTTCACAAAAGTTAGAAATACAAAGAGAGGGTATGCATTGCTTTAAATGCACATTGCTTCTATAGCCTGGTTCTACAGCAGAGTGTGCGTGTGTGCGTGCATGCGCGTGTGTATGCATCTGCATGTGCGTGTGCGCGTCAGTGCGTGTGTGCGTGGTGTCCCAGTGTAACCAGTACCAATACTCAAGTTGGAAATGATGAAATGCTTGAATTCAGTCTTCACTTACCGGTCGACCGCCTGTTCCAGAGTGCAGCATGGCTGGAGCGCTTCATTCCTGATCTGATCCGTCACGTTTCTCCTCTCGTTAAAGAACTGGCAGGAGCCTTTGATCCCTTTCTTATTGTCAAAGACGATGTGAATGGGGTAGACATCCTCCACCAGGGAGCTCTCCTTCCTTATCTCCTGAATCCCAGTTTCAGGATCGATTTCTTTGAACCTGACAAATGAAAACACATATATAAATAACAATAAAAAGGCTTAACTGCTGATGCAGGGGTGGAAATAAGACTCCTACTGCATAGCGGTTTCACCCATCCCAGGTTTTACTGCAAGCTTGATCAGCCACAGTGTGTGTCTTATTAAACTCATTATAAAACCAGGAATGGATCGAACTGCTACGCAAAGCGAATCTAATTTCATGCTTGTAATAAAGAATTTCTTGAAGCCAATATTCAGGTGTAAGATTCTGTAACTGAACGCAGTTACTTCAATGACCACACCAGTACAGTATCGACACCAGAGAAACCCCGTGGTGCAACACGACGCTATAGCAAGGGCTGCAAAACGGCGCTTCCTCCATTCAAACAGAAACCCCATTCTCTTTTTGGGGGAATGTCCAGAGGTAAAAGCAGACAATTTTCTAATTTTGTAAAAGGAGACAATTTTCTTATTTTGTAAAAGCAGACAATTTTGTAATTTTGTATTGGACAGAACACTTCAGATGTGTTGATGTATTTGACTAACTCAAGTACCGGGCACACTGTACAGTATATACAGCCCTGCATGCAGCTGCAGCGCGTGGTTATTTGCACATTATACTGGTGAAATAAACATTGTCTTTTCATTATTTCTATTCATCCAGTACGTGTTTACTATTGCTTATTATTATGCTGTTTTAAAACCACATTGCACATACAGCTGTGTGCACGTTACTCCATTAAAACTCAGCGTTATGTTCCCGCACTGTCTGCATGCGATGATGTTTGTTTTTAGGCAGTAAAGTGGCCTGTTGCACGCCACGCGTCATACCTGTCAAAGAAGACGAAGGCAGGTCTCTCCTTCGGCAGCTCATAAAACTCGAGCTCGGTATTACAGACCAAGGCCTGCCACAGGAACTGCTTCGTGGCCGGGTCGAGAAGTAGAGGGAATTTGGGGACCCGGTTCTGTATCCGGAACCACAGCCCAGACAGCGTGATCCCGTCCAGACCTTCCAGAGCCACCTCATCTTCCAGCGCCAGCAGCGCGTCCATCACAACACGGCCGCTTCGGTTCGGTACCTCTCTGCCTGACAGAATGGAGAGGCATGAAAAGCAGGTACTGAGTTATCCGGGATACGAACCCCTTCAGCTTCACACGATTTACTTGTGCACACAAGTGACGTATCGACCATTGCCCTTCGACCCTGACTTTTGAAAGTGCCGTACAGGAATACGTCAGTAACAGGGCTTCTGAGTTTGCATGCAAGACGCCATGTTGAAACAGCGTACGCTATGATACGTCATTTGGTTGCAATCTCCCTGGGTGCGTTCACGACACGCAGACTTTCGTCATTCTGCGCAGAATCTGCACAGAATCAGAGCAAGTAGCCAATGAATTTTCAAAATCTTTGCAGAATCTGCGCAGACTTAACAAAGTTTGCGTGGCTGAACGCACCCAGTGTGACATGGGGGATATATTAAAATAATTACTGTTGCTATCGCTACATATTATTATTATTATTATTATTATTATTATTACTACTATTGGTAGTAGTAGCAGTCATTTTATTATTTTTATATAAGTGCGCATGTGCAAGAAATAACTAGAAGAAAACTAAAAATAATGATACAAAAATAAAATGGACAATTAAAGGTCAGGGTCACTGGAAGAGTACAATAATGTAACTTCTGTATGTTCTATCTGCTGTATTTTAATATACTGTATGTATGCCTCCCAACACAGCTACATGGTGTACATTATAAATGTGAACTGTCAGGAAATGCAAGGAAATGAAACCCCCAAATGCCTCTAGAAAACTTATAGAGACGAATTCCATTTCTCATGCAAACCTGGGCTAACTCACTGCTTTTCATCATTGGAGGCATGGGTTCAAATCCAGCTCAGGTCACACATGAATAGATTTGGATTCAGGTGATGATTCTGTGACATCACAGACCACGCCCCCTGCAGAACTGCCAGTCTCAGCACAGGTCTATGTTCAGGGTGATTCTATGACATCACAGACCACAACCCCTGCAGAACTGCCAGTCTCAGCACAGGTCCCTGTGTGTTCAGGGTGATTCTATGACATCACAGACCACAACCCCTGCAGAACTGCCAGTCTCAGCACAGGTCTATGTTCAGGGTGATTCTATGACATCACAGACCACGCCCCCTGCAGAACTGCCAGTCTCAGCACAGGTCCCTGTGTGTTCAGGGTGATTCTATGACATCACAGACCACGCCCCCTGCAGAACTGCCAGTCTCAGCACAGGTCTATGTTCAGGGTGATTCTATGACATCACAGACCACAACCCCTGCAGAACTGCCAGTGTCAGCACAGGTCCCTGTGTGTTCAGGGTGATTCTATGACATCACAGACCACAACCCCTGCAGAACTGCCAGTCTCAGCACAGGTCCCTGTGTGTTCAGGGTGATTCTATGACATCACAGACCACGCCCCCTGCAGAACTGCCAGTCTCAGCACAGGTCTATGTTCAGGGTGATTCTATGACATCACAGACCACGCCCCCTGCAGAACTGCCAGTCTCAGCACAGGTCTATGTTCAGGGTGATTCTATGACATCACAGACCACAACCCCTGCAGAACTGCCAGTCTCAGCACAGGTCCCTGTGTGTTCAGGGTGATTCTATGACATCACAGACCACAACCCCTGCAGAACTGCCAGTCTCAGCACAGGTCCCTGTGTGTTCAGGGTGATTCTATGACATCACAGACCACGCCCCCTGCAGAACTGCCAGTCTCAGCACAGGTCTATGTTCAGGGTGATTCTATGACATCACAGACCACGCCCCCTGCAGAACTGCCAGTCTCAGCACAGGTCCCTGTGTGTTCAGGGTGATTCTATGACATCACAGACCACGCCCCCTGCTGAACTGCCAGTCTCAGCACAGGTCCCTGTGTGTTCAGGGTGATTCTATGACATCACAGACCACGCCCCCTGCAGAACTGCCAGTCTCAGCACAGGTCCCTGTGTGTTCAGGGTGATTCTATGACATCACAGACCACGCCCCCTGCAGAACTGCCAGTCTCAGCACAGGTCCCTGTGTGTTCAGGGTGATTCTATGACATCACAGACCACGCCCCCTGCAGAACTGCCAGTCTCAGCACAGGTCCCTGTGTGTTCAGGGTGATTCAACTTCAGGTCACTTTCATCAAGTTCTAACCGTAACTACAACTGCAAGCTAATGTAATTGTCAAACACGATTCCAGATCACACGTTAAGAACCCTAAACATCCAGTCAATGGGTTTTGTTTGTTGTTGTTACCTGGTTACCTTACCAGTGGTTCACAAGCAGCAGTTTCGTTAGAATTAGTTTTGTTATTCAGCAGTTTCATTAGAATTAGTTTTGTTATTTGCCACAGGTTCCTCGCTTTCTCTACCTCCTGCTGCAGTGCATTTATATCCTTGTGGACCCCAACATATGAATCATTTCATTGCTGCTTTTTACTGGGTGTGAGACAGCAGAGGCAGGCGTGTGGTCAGTGAGGGTGTGGACACAAGCACAGTGCCTGCGATGGACAGTGTTGCTGACCTCATGATTATTGTGGTCGATTGAGAAGAGGTGATGGATCAGTTCTGGTGTAAACCGTAAATAAAGTACAAAAAACAGTAGTTTTCTTCATTTCTTTATTGTCCAAGTACCTTTTAAAAGATAACTGCACATCTCAGCACACTGAAACGTGACCAGGGTACTAAATATCACCATGTGCTGCTGGTTAAAGACACTTATATGAAAATGTACATATTTACAAAAACATTTAAATAAAACAAACTCATCTCCAGAGTCTGAATGCTGGGTCGCATGAGAAAGCAATCCCCATTGAGCAAATAAAAAAATTAAAAACCAAAACGCAGGTCCCTGGATGAAAGCAATTGGTTTGTCTCTCGGGGGAACTGCATGGCAGACATGTATACACTGCAATTTAAAAGGCACTCTGTGATGTATATTTACATTAGACCTCTCGTAGGGGAGTTTCGTGGTTTTACTTTTTCATTGTTCCCGTTTTCATCAAGACAGGCTTGAAATCTGCACCTGCTGAAACACAGGATCCAGAAGAGCTTGTGATGAAGAGCAGGGCAATGCTGCTGGAATAATCTTTAGATTAGTGCCCCCCTCCCATCAAACTCACCCCCATTATACACAAGACTGCAGCACAGTTTATACAGTTCACATTAAAAACACACGGGCTGAAGAGTCACAGCTGCTGTAAAAACATTTACAACGAGGTTTCATTTACTTTGTACAAAAAAAAATAAAAATACAGGTTAGGAAAAGCTCTAAATAAATAAATAAGGACATGCAATCTAGTGTGGAACAGCACTTTAACACATTATATATACGAGGGGTACCTAACGCTCCCAGACTTGATCATTCCAAACGAACCTGCCTTCATTACATTCCCAGCATGAACCTGAAAAAAACTCAATTTAACGTGTACTGACAACAGTAGATTAAAACCAATTCAATTCCCTGCAAGTTTTGAATGCAAGTTGGATAGGGAGGTACAGCATGATATTTCTGTACTTTTTTTCTTGTTTAAATCAGAGGTTTGCTGATCCACTGCACGCTGCACAAGACCCACATCGCCGGTTAACTGTAGCTTTACCTCTTTCACAGGACTGCTGCTCTTTGGACCTTGGTGATAAGAGATTAGCAGAGACTCCGGTTCTAACGAAGCCCATTCAGAAACCTAGAATACATGTTTAATACATTCCGGTATCTGTAAACAATGTATTATTTGAATGATTTTAATAATGCACATGTCAAGTGCCACACAGTGATGAACACTCCACTGGCTCTAGAGCTGTCGGGGCGCTCCAGGAAGATTTCTTCTGTGCCTGCCTTTGAAAGCACCTGTCAACCACTGATTAAAAAACACACTTATTTCTACCAATTAAGAGCATTATTCAATTATTCTTTACAATATCACTTAAATGTCCACAGGCCACTTGGGATTTCAGATATCAAAGTGGCAGACATTTCATTGACTGATTGATTTTTAAAGATAAAGCTCCCGTCCTGTTCGGTCTGTAGTTGTGTGTTGATTTTGTATCAGCGAGAGCCAGTGAAGGTACCAGTTGTTTTACTGGGATTCCTCCTGCCAGCTTCAGCTCTCCAGAGATCAGCAGCAGCTCAATACAGGCAAGTACACCAGAACAAGGCACCTCTGACCTGCACCCCATGACCTCGCTTCCTCCAATCAGCACAAAGAAATTCAGGTTTATTAACAAAAACGGCACGGATCAGCTCATGGAAGTGACAACGAGCAGATATACTCAGAGACGGTTTGCAGAGACGGTGGCTCTGTGCGATTCTCATAGGGTGATGGACCAGCAAAATACTTCAAAAACATAAAACATACCAGAACTAAGGAAAATACAAAACACTGGCTCACGAAGTGCTGTTTGAAGTGGTTGGATAGTATTTATAAATCTAAGGATTTTAAAAAAGACACATACTGCCATGCGAAGGACTCCAAACTAAGAGAAGCTCCTGTAGCACTTTTCAAAGACAGTATTGTCATGAAAATATAATACAAAGTGAATTGAAACAATCCAATGCATTGATAGCAACAGCTGTCAAACAAAGCTACTATTTCTCTGGAGTTTTTGTTTTGTTTGTTTTCCCCCTTTCCAGATGGCCTGTCACTGTGTGAAGTACCTGTACATATCAAAAGTTACAAGAAAGCACAAGAGAGAGCACGGGTGCATTAGAAAGGGTCCTTTCCTTCCATTGCATTATATCAAAAATATGCAGCTTTAGTAAACAGATTCCTGGCACAGTTCCTAATACATCTTTACAATGCTACATTACACTCGATATATGGTGAAGATCCCGCTCCTTTGAGTCCTGCGCTGGGCAGACTGTGTTTTTGAAGCACCACTGCATCCTGTGGCGCCGAGCAGCTGGTTCATCTATCTGTGGAAAGTGGAAGCCCTACAGTCCAGATGAGGTTCCCCAGAGCGCCTCCTGTTTTTCGGGACCTCTCTGCTCCTTTTCGAAGGCTCCCCTGGACTGATGAGCCTCCTGTAACCTTGTACCGTTAAACCCTGGCCGCCCGCTCCTCTGTACGCAGCATGTTCCCTTTCCAATACGCTGATTCCACCTGCTTCTCTCCACCCACACGCCTCAGGTGGTCGTCTCTCCTCCTCCAGTTCAGTCGATCTTCTCCACTTTGCCGATGATCTTCTCTTCGAAGATGGGCAGGATCGCGTCGTCTTCGCGAACCTCTTCAAACACCACCCCGCAGTCAAACTCATCGCTCACCTTCTTGAAGTAATACCTACAAAACAACATTTCAAAACCATGAGCGCAGCTGAAGGCAGTTTCCTTTCTATGCATCTTTAATAAATCCTATTTCAGAGGTTTTAGAAGCAGCTTCGTTCTCCAATCCTACGAAGGCACCAGCAGCACCGCACTGCGTGCAGAATGAACGTTAGCTACTGAAGCCCAGCCCGGCCCACTTCATGAAAGCAGCTTTACCTGTAGCTCCCTTTCTTGGTGAGCAGCTCCTTGAACTGCCCCAGCGTGACCACACGTCCTTTCACCGAGGTCCTGTAGGGGATGGGCTCCCCGCAGAAGTAATACGCCACGACAAGGCTCTCGCACGGCTGCTTCTTCTGGGTTCTATGCCTGAAAGTTAAAGAAACACATTTCATTACATTGCTACCCAGGGTTGGGTGTCTGCTTTGCAGACGCACACGTGCCCGATCGATGCTCAATACCCACTGCATTACGTTCATGTGCTCGGATCTTGGGAAAATGTATGCTTCGGCTTCCTGCCTGGATCCTTGCGACTATCTTGGCAGAGCTACAGCTGATGTCACTGCAGATCAGCTTCTATTTGATTAAAAACACCTCCACGGAAGCCCATCAGTAGACCGTCTCATTTTTCTCCATGTAGTTCGGGATACTTGTGTCAGCACCCATCATGTCACAAGCCTGCCCCCCGATAACCAGATTTCAGCAGCGTGATCCTAATGAGGCAGCAGCACTGCATGTCCCACAAGCCACGCAGCCTTCCTCTCTCTGGGCAGCGCAGGGGAGCGGACAGGCAGCCTCTTCCCCCCTGCAGTGCTCTGCCAGCTGGTGCTCTGGTAGTAATCATTCCAGGTCCCCCAGAACAAAGTGGCAGTGTGGCTCCATCAATCACTCTGCACTGCACAGAGGATGCAGCTCTGTGGGGACCGGCTCAGATGACGGCTGGAAAGCTTTCATGTCTGACAAGGTGCTTGATTACATATCGCTGACACAAGCACGGGACTAAGCAGATTACACTGAGCCAAGCCTGATAGCGTTCTGGAATCCACTGCAAGCCCAAAGCAGTTACAGTGTCTTTGATTGAGGACATGTGAAGACACAAGCAGCATTGCTCCACACTGCGAGCTTCAGCAGGCAAATCAACTACAACACTGCATTTACACTCACAATTAAAACAAACAAAACGCTGTTTCAAACCTGGTGCATTTTTTCCGAAGTCGTTATCATTTAGAACCCTAAAAAGACAAAGCGTTTTCTGCCTCTTGTAAAGCAGGTTGCAGCCCCTCCTGTCTGCTCGTCTTACCTCTGTTTGGCCTGCAGGGGGGCAGCCCTCTTCTTCTCCTCTTCGAGCCGCCGGCGAGCCTCCTCCAGCTGGGTCAGGGGGTTGGGGGCGGGGTTGGGAGGCATGGTAGGGTCCTGGATGAAGGGGTGGGAGGGCTGCACGTTGTTGCGGAGCTGGGCGGTGACCCAGGGGTGCACAGCCCCCGGTCGCTCGATCGAGCTGGGTCTGGACGGCTCGTGACTCGGCACCTTCTTCACCCCACCGGTGCTTCTGAGGAGGAAAAGAGGGAATCAAGTGTCACCCACCTGGGACTACAATACAAGAAGCAGCACAATCTCTTGAACATTGCAAGCTTGCTCCTTCAAGGCAATGTGGAGTGTGTCACACTGTGTCAGGGCTCTGTCATACATAGAGTGCAAGAGGAAGTACAGAACCACTTCCAACGACTTCTAAAGCAGCGCAGCTACATTCTCGAATCCTGAATTCCCGTCTCACCCGTACGGCGTCTTTTTGTGGCGCCCGGATTCCTTCTCCCCTTCCATCATCCACTGCAGGATCTTCTGGTTTCTCTCCATGTCCTCGGGAGGCGCGGGCATCTCAAAGTTCCGGCTGTCCTCCGTTTTCAGGGGTTCCGCCTTCTTGGAGGCGCGTTTAGAAAGCGTGCTTCCTTTACTACTAAAGAACAAGGACAGAAACAAGGTCACTTAGCAAGCAAGGCGGAGGGAGTCAACGACGTATCGGATTGGTTTTAATCTTTCCAGAACTTAACCCTTTCATGGACACAAACACATTTCTCATTGCCATTTTTTCCATCGCTTTATATAAGGAAAATGGCATCCTGAGTCTATAATGCATGTGCGTCCCCATATAAAAGACTAGAAGAGTCTCCATGCATGAAAGTGACCGATTCTCAGCACCCACCTGTGCCCCAGTGAGTCCATGGGGTTGGGCGCCATGCCCATGCTGTCTGCGTAGTTGCGAGACTTGGTTGCATAGTGGTGTGGATCCCCGTTCCAGGCCAGGTTGCTCTGCCCCCTCTGCGAGGCCTCCCCCTCAGCCTGCTCTTTGGGTTTCACCGTGCCATGGTGGTGGGTGTGGTGGTACACGTGCTTGTGGTGGTACATGCCAGCCCCCTCCGCCTTCAGCCCTGGTTTGGACGGGTGCTTGCCCGCGGACAGCCCGTCTGGAGAGCGTGACTTGGGGGAGTGGCAGCCGGGCGTCTTCATGACGCAGCTGGACATGCTCGTCCAGGATGGACTCGGGGTTCTCCTCGTGAGCGTCTCGCAGCTGCATGCCGCTGTAGGACATGTCGGAGTAGCGCGAGTTGAAGTGGTGCGGGGGCTGGACAGGGGGCAGCTTGTGACTGACCAGCGAGGGAGCAGCAGAGACGTCCGCGTCATCCCCTTCCTCCTCCTGGAAGAGAGAAACACACACAGCAGAGTCAGGAGAGACGTCCGCGTCATCCCCTTCCTCCTCCTGAAAGAGAGAAACACACACAGCAGAGTCAGGAGAGACGTCCGCGTCATCCCCTTCCTCCTCCTGGAAGAGAGAAACACACACAGCAGTCAGGAGAGACGTCCGCGTCATCCTCTTCCTCCTCCTGGAAGAGAAACACACACAGCAGAGTCAGGAGAGACGTCCGCGTCATCCCCTTCCTCCTCCTGGAAGAGAGAAACACACACAGCAGAGTCAGGAGAGACGTCCGCGTCATCCCCTTCCTCCTCCTGGAAGAGAGAAACACACACAGCAGAGTCAGGAGAGGCGTCCGCGTCATCCTCTTCCTCCTCCTGGAAGAGAGAAACACACACAGCAGAGTCAGGAGAGACGTCTGCGTCATCCCCTTCCTCCTCCTGGAAGAGAGAAACACACACAGCAGAGTCAGGAGAGACGTCCGCGTCATCCCCTTCCTCCTCCTGGAAGAGAGAAACACACACAGCAGAGTCAGGAGAGACGTCCGCGTCATCCCCTTCCTCCTCCTGGAAGAGAGAAACACACACAGCAGAGTCAGGAGAGACGTCCGCGTCATCCCCTTCCTCCTCCTGGAAGAGAGAAACACACACAGCAGAGTCAGGAGAGACGTCCGCGTCATCCCCTTCCTCCTCCTGGAAGAGAGAAACACACACAGCAGAGTCAGGAGAGACGTCCGCGTCATCCCCTTCCTCCTCCTGGAAGAGAGAAACACACACAGCAGAGTCAGGAGAGACGTCCGCGTCATCCCCTTCCTCCTCCTGGAAGAGAGAAACACACACAGCAGAGTCAGGAGAGACGTCCGCGTCATCCCCTTCCTCCTCCTGGAAGAGAGAAACACACACAGCAGAGTCAGGAGAGACGTCCGCGTCATCCCTTCCTCCTCCTGGAAGAGAGAAACACACACAGCAGAGTCAGGAGAGACGTCCGCGTCATCCTCTTCCTCCTCCTGAAAGAGAAACACACACAGCAGAGTCAGGAGAGACGTCCGCGTCATCCCCTTCCTCCTCCTGGAAGAGAGAAACACACACAGCAGAGTCAGGAGAGACGTCCGCGTCATCCTCTTCCTCCTCCTGGAAGAGAGAAACACACACAGCAGAGTCAGGAGAGACGTCCGCGTCATCCCCTTCCTCCTCCTGGAAGAGAGAAACACACACAGCAGAGTCAGGAGAGACGTCCGCGTCATCCCCTTCCTCCTCCTGGAAGAGAGAAACACACACAGCAGAGTCAGGAGAGACGTCCGCGTCATCCCCTTCCTCCTCCTGGAAGAGAGAAACACACACAGCAGAGTCAGGAGAGACGTCCGCGTCATCCCCTTCCTCCTCCTGGAAGAGAGAAACACACACAGCAGAGTCAGGAGAGACGTCCGCGTCATCCCCTTCCTCCTCCTGGAAGAGAGAAACACACACAGCAGAGTCAGGAGAGACGTCCGCGTCATCCCCTTCCTCCTCCTGGAAGAGAGAAACACACACAGCAGAGTCAGGAGAGACGTCCGCGTCATCCCCTTCCTCCTCCTGGAAGAGAGAAACACACACAGCAGAGTCAGGAGAGACGTCCGAGCCATCGCTCCTGAAAACACAACAAAACACAACTGGTCAGCAGTTAAATACATCTTGGGTTCAAACCTTTCAAATAACGTTCAAATGACTCACTGAAGTAAGCATTTATTATGTCAGCACTGGATATTTTCAAGAGGGAGTACTCTCCTCCACCAGCAGAGGGCAATCACCTTTTTTTTTTTTTTTTTAAATACAATAGAAACATCACTGCCAAAGAAATCGGTGCAAATGGGAATCTACTGCTCTTCCCTAGAGGGATGTGGACAGTGGAATCTGTGCAGGTGCGCTTGTGGCGGATCTTGTACGAGAGCCGTGACTTTCCATCCCGAATCAGGAACACAAACGCAGGGCTTTCCAGAGCTGAGGCACTGGCCGAGCTGGACTGAAGCAGCACGAAGAGGCACGTGTCAGAAGGCAATGTAATTAGGCACAGAATACTCTCCCGACATCTGAACAACAGTACCTTCTGTTTTCCTCTCGATTGTAGTTAAGTGACGGCACTATTCTTGAATCCTGTCCCAGATGGAATTACTGCAGACCACAGAAAATGCCCTGCAGAGAATTTCGTGTCAATTCAACACAAACCCGTAGACAGAACAGGAGCCACAGCAGAGTAACAGATTAAAGATACAGTGTATGTGAAACACACAGGAGCGGAACATCCACTGCAAGATTCATTACTGCCACCAATGCAATGCCTGCACTAAACGAGCATCCCTCACAGCACCGGCCTGACAGCACCAGATTGATTCCTGAGCCTTCAATTTAAACACATTACATGCACTAGAACTAATGACCTCATCACTCACCAGAGATCTGAGAGCGTAGCGATCTTCTGAACTCAGAGACATTTATCTGAGAGCGTAGCGATCTTCTGAACGCAGAGACAGTTATCTGACAGCGTAGCGATCTTCTGAACGCAGAGACAGTTATCTGAGAGCGTAGCGATCTTCTGAACTCAGAGACATTTACCTGAGAGCGTAGCGATCTTCTGAACGTAGAGACAGTTATCTGAGAGCCTAGCGATCTTCCTGTGTGCCAGAGGACACAGGTTCACAATTCTCATGCAGAATCCAGTTATAAAACTGATCTGCATGCGACTTGCTTAGCATCCGACAAGACATTTCAAGTTCTACTGGTACTTTGAAAGCTCGATTAACCAGAATGGCCTAGTCCCCCACCTCCCCACCCCGTCCCACCCACAGCGAGAGGTCCTGATACAGGGCAGCAGGTTGGCTGGTGTCCTGGGACATGTGCTACACACCAGTCGCACTCGCTTCAGTCTCTCCTCCAGCTTCTCCTGGGCTTCGCGTTCCCTCAGGACCCCCTCCAGTCTGCTGCTCAGCTCAGCTGCAAACTTCTGCGGCTCAACGTGGATATCCTTTGGAATCCGGTATGTGCGCTGCAGTGGGGAAAAACAAATCCGGAGATATAGATAGAAATAGAAATAGTTCAAATGTGTTGCCAGAGCAGACAAAAAAAAAAATAAAGAACTTGACAAGCTTCACTAAAGCAAATATACAAGAAACAGCACAAAGGGGGCATTGTGACATTTTCTATTTTAAGCTCCTTAATCTTTCTATAAAAAGCAATCAATCTGTTTTTAAACCAATATTAAAGCTACAGCACGCTTGCCAAGACACACAGAAGAAGCCCTCGCAGACTGATTACACAGCAGCACATCATTGCTTTTCTGCTTATTTGAATTGGACGCTTTTAATTCGGGATTCCTGCTATTCTTAACCACTGCATTCCACGGACTGGTGAGTGCTTCTGCACCTGCATTCAATAAGCTGTCTGTTAAGAATTAAGAAATTAAGCATTGCCCCTTGTTTAAATGTGAATCATTGATCTGCAGTATTGTTAGCCTAGTGATAGTTCAACTGTCTGTGCTTCTCCAGTTCTCTACAGATGCAGTTTAAACCGTCACTCCTGGCCCGAGAGCCGGGATCCCTACAGTGCAGCTTTGGAATGACAAAGTGCTGCAGTACATTGCAGTGGGCTGGGAGCCTGTGCCTGTGCCTGGGCCTGTCCCTGTGCCTGTGCCTGTGCCTGGGCTGGGAGCCTGTTCCTGTGCTGGGAGCCTGTGCCTGTGCTGGGAGCCTGCGCCTGTGCCTGGGCTGGGAGCCTGCGCCTGTGCCTGGGCTGGGAGCCTGCGCCTGTGCCTGGGCTGGGAGCCTGCGCCTGTGCCTGTGCCTGTGCTGGGAGCCTGTGCCTGTGCTGGGAGCCTGTGCCTGTGCTGGGAGCCTGTGCCTGTGCCTGAGCTGGGAGCCTGAGCTGGGAGCCTGCGCCTGTGCCTGAGCTGGGAGCCTGAGCTGGGAGCCTGCGCCTGGGCTCACACTGAGGACTGAGCCTCTGTGCTGTGACAAATTAACAAGGTGCAAAAATAAATACAATCATTGAAATAGACCCTTCCAATCGAATACTGAAAATCACAGACGTGTGTGTTATTAGGCAGAAGAAAACAGCTATAGGTCCTTGATTTTGTTTTATGATTTAATTTGAAATAAAACAAAAGCAAGTGAAGTTCCAATTAGGTGGTAACTATTCCAGTAAGGACAATGAATAATCCCCACAGCAACGCCTGTCTCTTGTTACACTAAAGAGCCATTGAGTTTCAGCACCAATGCCATTGAAGGGAAAGCATTGGAGTGGAGTTTAGGTACTTCACTCTCCACATCAGCATGATCAAAGACCAGGAGCCACTGTTCTGCCTCTTCAGCATGCGAAATAATCTCATTTTCAGGGTGCTGCCAAAACGAACTGCTGTAATCAAATTGCGGATTTGCTTGTGCATAACACTGCTCTGTGGCACTGGCAAGAGAAGCAAATGAATCAGATGGAACAGATTTCTGTGATGCAATGCTGGACTCTTGCAGCCTGTTCTGACCATGCAGAGCGATTTCTAAATTGTGATTGCAACGGCATTGTTCTGCTCCCTGCTCCCACATACAGCAGCACGCAGCACAATGCAATCGCCTCCCACTCACAGGCATATGAGGTAGTGGCACTCGTCCATTGGCTTTGGCGCTTTCCTGCATCTCTCGACGGTGGAGTTTTCGGAATCGGTACGGAGGGATCCCATCTCTGTGGGAGAGGGGGACACAGGCAGGCATTATACAGCAAGCATACAAGAACAAGACAAAACACCATTTCTGTAAGGTTTTTTTAAATTTATTTTTGCTTCACTTTTCTCCGCAAAGTGCATGGAGACGGGGTTAAACTGCTGAGGGAAGGCGACGCGCATCGACAAGCAGATTCCCTGGGAGATTCAACTCAACAGCACTGTTCAATGGACTGGTGTCTCAGTTTCGACTGGACGAAAACATTGTCTTTACTGTAAGAATAGGCGCGATGCTGAGGTTGGAACCTGCACACATTTCAATAACAAAAAGCTGTCACAAAACAACTGGTCTGTAACTGAAAACGAGATCCACTGAAAGCTGAAGACAGCGTGCTAGTTCGAACCCTGAGTGCAAACACTATGCAGAGGCACGCAAGCCATTTGAATGTATGCCCACAGGTACAGAACACACACGATTAACATGGCCTTGCATCCAAGTGCCCCCTATTTTAAACCGGTGAAAGCCAGCCTAGATATGCGCAGCTTTTTACTTCAAAACACACTTGCTGCGTCGATTTAACGCGGCTTTGAAATCTTCACAGATGAACCCTTTTCTACGGACCGGCTTTCCCCCAGGAGTGTGCCGACAGGGTGCTGTGAATGCGTTTGATTGTACTTCACAGCCTCAGTCCCGAAGGACAGGGCTCGTCTTTGTCGGAAACACCGTGGCAAGCGTCCGATAATGGCCTCTAATCTCGCCAGCTTCAAACACATGTTCTGTCCCGCTGAGCTGCCTTTGATGTTTCCTTAACGTGAACCCTCTGTGCTACCTCTGAACCTCCAGCCCTCTCTCACTGAATTCTGTGGAGAGGCGCTCCGTGGAAACTGCTTTCACAAGTACCTGCTGCGCTGACCTGCTGTACACCAGATACAGGGAGATTAAAAAGGGAATTAAACTGCCTTGGAACACGGATCACTCCTGCAAATCACGCAGACTCGTTAGAAAGACCATGACTACCAAATCCGATGCATATGCAGCTTCGGGTTACTGGGAGTAAGATTCAAATATATTTCTGTATGCATCGGTTAATACACTTTCTTTATGCTGGGCAGTGTTTCATAAACACAGCGCTGCTACAGATCCTACCACTTTCTGTCTAGAAGAAAGAAGAAAAAAAAATCAATGAACTACCGGAGATCAAACATCTAGGAAGTGTGGAGCTTTTACAGTTAACTCTCTGTATTCCGACACGAAGACTTGTTTCAGTTCTCTGTGCGTTCCGCCCCCATACAGAAACAGAGACAGTAAGCGCAGATCTAGAAAAACATTAGAATCAATTAAAGCGAGCCGACAACCCAATTATTATATCGGTTAACATGCAGCACCTGGAATAGAACACAGGAAGGAGTTCCCTTTCTGTCTTTCACTGCAACAGAACAATGGAGTCATCACCGGCAAAGCAGCCCAGTTTGTATGTACCAGTTTACACATGTTTACACAATAGTGTTCAATGGAACTGCGTCTGTTTACAACACAGCTCCTGGATGCAGGCACAGTCAGCTGGCAGACGCGTCCGCTCCTCCACAGAGTATAACGCAGCCGTCAAACCCGAAGTATTGTTATAGTTTCTTTTTATGTAGTATTAGAAACAATGATTTTGGTTTTATAGTTTTGTGTGTACATGTACCCGTTTACATGGGTATGTGTGCATACCCGTTTCTTTTGAAATGTAGATTTTATTATATTTTTTCACTGTTTGTAGTCGTGCTGTATATGCGCTCATTTTATGTTTAATTTTCCATTTAAAAACAGTGTTTCTGAGATGCACATGTTAAATGTGACATTCATGAATAAAACCTTTCAGTTGTATCCGATAGCATGTCTTTCATTTTCATAACGAAGCAGTTTAAAAATGTATGGGTCAAAATGACCCACATGGAGGTTCTAGGTGTTAAAGGATCCCAGTGCCTCAACACGGCCGCTGAAAGAAGCTGAACTGGGCAGAGATACGCACACGCTGCTGTCCGTCAGGGAGAGGGAGTCCGCGTCGCTCGACAGGCTCTGCTGCTCGCTGTCGTTGGCGCTCGTGGCGGGCGCCATGGCGTACCCGGTGTTCACATAGTAAGGGTTGACGGGCTCCCGCCACGTTCCGTGTCTGAAAACAAAGAGAGAGACACAAAACATTAGAGCGGAAGCCAGCACTTGAGTGAGTGCTCGTATCGCATGCAGCGCTCATCCCTGGAGGCGCCATCCTAGTTAGCCCTACTTCCTCAACACTCAAGTGCGGTGAGCAAATACGTTTCTTATTTCACAATGAGCTGCATGACATCCAAGACTAGATGAAAGACTAGAGCTTAAAACCAAACCCAGTTAAATAACCTGGGCCGTCCTGTGTGTGCACTAAACTTCTGCTCCCTGGATCCTCACTGTGCTCCTGCCTGCAGCCCCGAGCCCCGAGCCCCAGAGCCCCGCACACACGCACTGAGCCCAGAGCCCCAGAGCCCCGAGCTCCAGAGCCCCAGAGCCCCTTCACAATCCTCTGCACAAGCAGTCTCGTGCTTATTTCCATAATTCAAAAGGTATCAAGACCCACTGCAGAGTACGGCAGTAAAGATGACAGCCTTTAAGGGCGCTGTGCACAACTCCTTGCAAAACCAAGGATACGGATTGCTCAAAACCAAGGGGTAGTGTTTCAGGGAAGATGTGTGTCTCTGACTCATTGTCGTTTTATAAAGACCCCCTCCCTCTCCCAGCACACTTCTAGTGAGACTATACAGCAGCTCAGCTCATCTCGGGACTCTCACAGAAACTGCACTGACAGCTTCTCCTTCACAGCTGGAAACACCTGATCAGTGAATCTGCAACGAAGAATAAGATAGAGCTTCTGAAAGAAACATGAAATAGTGTGTGTGCGATAGGCCTGGTTTAAAAAGGAGCACCGAGACAATAAGAGATTTATCTGCATAAAGGGAGCATGTTATTTCACTCATGTGATTTGGGCAGTGTGCTGCCTCAGGGTAGCAAGCAAGCAGGAGAGATCTAAAGCAATCCACTTTTTCATCCCCGCGTTAAATAAAAATACATTTCAAAAAAGGGTTGCTCTTGAATTAGTTTCCAACCCAAAACGATCCAGTCGATTGATTGCGTGTCCAAGCTCACACCCCCCTTGCTCTGTTCCTGCTGTTTTGAGTTCAGGGATAATTCACACATCAAGCTCTTCTTGAGTAAAGGAGATTAAGAGTTTCACATTACAGTACTGTGAGCATCAGGGAGATGTTTGTGCATCCCTGGGATCAGACGGACAGAGAGACATGGGATCTCCTGACTACTCTACAGCAATCTAACCCTGGCTGCATTGCGGAGTCGGAACAGAAAACTAGTGGATTACAGCAGACAGAGTCATTCCATTTGAAATGTCTCACTTATTGTGGAAACTGTGTAACAAACCCCTGACATACAACCAAACGTCTGACCCACGAATACAGTTTTTAACATCAGTTATTACCCACTGCAGCCCTGCAAGCAAACGACACGAAATGCTGCAGAATTCAAAAGTTCCACACTGCCTTTAAAAAGCCTCACAGTTCAACTGAGAGAAGAACAAAACGAAACAAAACACACACAAAGCACTTTTAAACAAAACCACGGCTGTAAAACAGCATTTATGACGGCACTAAAACTACAAAGCAATCCAAAACAGGAACGCTTCCTGCTTCCACAAGAACTGCAGTGTGCTGTGTGTTTACTTCGAGAGAACACAGGGCTACGATTCGAATTACACATGGAACCTCCTGTACTTTTTTGTTTTATATGCTTTATAGAGCCCTCATATTTCACTGAAATGAAACATGGATCAGTTGTGTCTGCCGGATCTATTGATATGAATACATTTCATTATCAGCAATACAGTTATTTATATAACAGTCTGACCCTTAGCCTGACTTTCTCTGCATCCTTTTTAATCCAAATCCTTCTCCTAATCAAATCGTTTGCAATGAAATCTCAGAAAATTCTCACTTCCATTAGACTGCTGCTTCCCCAACTTCACTGTACCCATATAGATTCCCGCAGGGAGCTGTATGACAGAAGCTCCTCGTACCCACTCTACAAGAGGTCAGGGCAGCTTTGTGAGCTTGAGTGGGTGAGAATCGGCTAGCATCTCCCACAGCTCCCTACGGTAACACAGCGCTCCATGAGTAATTAGACAGCACAGCTGTGTTCTATGACTGCGCTGGTGTCCGGCTCACCTGTACTCCCTGCTGTCCTGGCTCCTCTTGTTGCTGGTAGCTCTCTGGCTCGCAGTCTCCAGCAGCAGTTTCTGAGTGAGCCTGTTAGTGGGAGTGGGGTCCCACTCCTGCTCCTCCAGCGGCTGGTCGCATTTCCACTCCTCGTCCTCGTTCAGAGTGGGTAAATACCCGGGCTGGACCATGCCGGTCCCAGAGCCGGAGCTGAGGTCAGGGCACAGCTTGGGGCTCTCCCCACCTGTGCGGGTGTACTCCAGATAGAGATCAGACTTGAGGAACACGGGGTAGGTGTTCTCCTCCAGCATGGCCTGGATCTCCGTCTGCGCCTGGTCCAGCATGGCTGGCTCGATGTGCACCCTCACCACACAGTCCCTGATGAAGCTCTTGGTGGCTGCTTTGATCTGCCTCGACACGATGCTGTTGTTGTCTAAGATGTACTTCCTGTAGATGGCCTTGGCCAGCTTGAGCTTCTTCTCCTCGTTGCTGCCGCCGCTTGCCTCCAGCTTGCGGAAGCCGCTGCAGGCGAACCAGAAGTCGAGCAGGTCAGCGCAGTCCTCCTGCTTCAGGAAGGTGCGGAACAGGTGGGTCCCATCCTGGTCGTCCAGCAGGGAGTGCAGCGACTCGGCCCACTTGAGGTAGGGCGGCGTGGGTGAGGCGCTGCCCTCGGGCTCATAGCCGAGGTCCAAGTCCGCCGGGCTCGGCGTGGCCGTGGAAGCCTCGCTCTTGTAGAAGTTGTGGCTATACGGCCGGGAATCCGTGGCCACCAGCTCCCCTTCCTCACCAGGGACCGGAGGCCTGGGGGCGTCTTCAGTGAAGCTGCCCCCGAGATCCACGGGGTACCCTTTCGATCTCACACTCATCGTCACAGTCCCAGTACAATCCAAAATCTACAGTGTCCACTCACCCAGTCCCAGTACAGTCCAAATCTACAGTGTCCACTCACCCAGTCCCAGTACAGTCCAAATCTACAGTGTCCACGCACCCAGTCCCATCCAAATCTACAGTATCCACTCACCCAGTCCCAGTACAGTCCAAATCTACAGTGTCCACGCACCCAGTCCCGTCCAAATCTACAGTATCCACTCACCCAGTCCCAGTACAGACCAAATCTACAGTGTCCACGCACCCAGTCCAGTCCAAATCTACAGTGTCCACTCACCCGGACCCAGTACAGTCCAAAATCTACAGTGTCCACTCACCCGGACCCAGTACAGTCCAAAATCTACAGTGTCCACTCACCCGGACCCAGTACAGTCCAAAATCTACAGTGTCCACTCACCCAGTCCAGTCCAAAATCTACAGTGTCCACGCACCCAGTCCCAGTACAGTCCAAATCTACAGTGTCCACGCACCCAGTCCCAGTACAGTCCAAATCTACAGTGTCCACGCACCCAGTCCCAGTACAGTCCAAATCTTTCAAAACTTAAATCTGGACTACTGCAAGTGCTGCTGCTGAAGAACTCTTCCTGAAAGAGAGAGAGAGAGAAATAAACAGCATTAAATGGGAACTCGAACATTCTCTTGCAGTGTTTTTAGTCATTGCTAAAGAAATCTGGTCGACGCAGTATTGCTAACTCCCTGCATAACAGAGAAGGCTCATGTGAAATCATTCTGAGACTAACTGAACTCAGGATTTTTGTACTGCAGCATTCTTGACCACGTCTCCTGCATAAAAGACTTGCATCTCAATAAGACTTCCTGGATTTACAAAAAAATTAAAATGAGCAAAAAGGCATATATGATTATAAAATTCACGTTCTAGAATCCAAAATGTACAAAGCAGTGCTACTGCTACCCCAGTCGCTTCCAGTGCCCTTTGAAGAGATATTCAATATTACAAGTACCGCTGTGTGTGAGTCACTGCTTTACATCAATGCAACAGATAGAGAAAGATATTGAAACACCCGGGTTACCTGGAAACACAGCAATACAACAGCATAGGATCTAGCATCCGCTGCAATTAGAAATACAAGACATGGCGCAGGAATAACACCAGAATAATACACCCCGCTGGGGGACGGTTTGAACGCACGGTTCAATGCATCCTCTCCAGTATAATGAAGGAGGCTCATGGACTTGCACAGGTTGGTTACAATGTGTGGCTCTCCGGCACACTGTTCTGAGACATTGTGCTCGACAGGATTCTTAAACAAACCTCAGATTACACGCGATCCCAACACCACCCTTTTAAACAGCAGGTGCACAATCCTCACCAAACCAGGGCAGAAAGGATGGGGCATTATTATGCGTATTTAAAAAGCCTGCAGCGAGGTGGGTCTGCTGTGAACACTGTCTGTAAAGTGAAATGTATTGAAGTGGTTTATCAACTACAATACCCAAACCCACTGCATTACAAGCAGCGTTAGCTAGTATCAAAATGAACAATAAAAGCATATGGTTTAAAAGCTTGCTAGTCAAAAACAACACAGAAAGGAGACACTGCAAATGTGTTTCATTGTAATACCGGTGCGTGTGTCTAGTACGAGATCGTGTTTCTTCAATAGCAGCTTGACTTAAACGCATTTTAATGACCGTACTAGTGAAGGAAGCACAACAAACACACGAGTGCGCCTACACATGCTTCTGAGATTGTATTCAGAAACCTCTTACATTTTAAAACCCGAAACACAATGATATACACAATGAAACATATACAGCAACACCCACCCGTCTATGTATGATTGTACGTGTGCGGATCGCTATATATATATATATATATATATATATACACACACACACACACACACACACTCACCTTACCTGCTGCTTTAAAGCGTTAGATATGCAAACGGCTCTCTTTCTTTATTATGATTGATGCGTTGGATCGGGTCACAGTTCTGCAGGTAGCGAGCAGCACGACTCGTGTGATCTGCAATCACTGTAAACACTCAGGCACGGGGGGGAAGGGGAGTCAGGCGGGCCGGCGGATCTGGGGAAACGTTTTTAGTTTGGTCGGTAGAGTGTTATTACACTCTCCCCCTTTCCGCTCCTCTCCCTTCAGCTTTGAAGTGAGGACCCACATTGCATTCATGTCTTGACCTCGGGATGGGGGAGGGGGGGAGGCAGAATCAAACTCCACACACACTGTCAGGCCCTTTCTCAGCCAAGCCACTAGCACACAACTACTTTACAACCTTATTTACAGCCGAACGACAACGATTACAGACGATCCGGCGCGACATTAAGCAACCTTCCCTCCCCGGCTTCACCGATCAATCCTGAGCGCACGGCCCCGCGACTCCGATCCGGCTCCACTTTGATTCAAACAAACATACACAGAGAGAGATAGAGAGCGAACCGAAGAAGGGACATCACTCATGTCAACACGGACTGATCTTGCTCTGTGTGTGTGTGTGTGTGTGTGTGTGTGTGTGTGTGTGCGTGCATGCGTGCGTGCGTGCAACCGCAATCCTGCTCAACCCCGGGGCTCGGGCTCCGAAAAAAAAAAAAAAGTTTCTTACGGTACCTGTAAAAGCCTGCTCCCCGTTTTCGAGCGCATCGGGAACCCCGGCGTTGACAGGTCGTTGTGAATCTTGTCACAGGACGGAGTTGTAAGAGTTTAAAAATAACAAAGAAAACCGTGAGTTCCCGTCCACCTCCTCCTCCTCCCCATGGCTGCCTCTCTCTCTCTCTCTCTCTCTCTCATTCCGACTGCTTCTCCAGCTCGCTGAATGCGACGAGCGAGAGGAGCTCAACAGCGCTACCCGCGTTCAAAAACAAGACCGCAGCGCCTGGGGAAAAAAACAGGCAGGGAGCGAGCGAGGGAGACCCCAATGCAAAACCAGTTACCGGGCTCGTTCGCTTTAAAAAGCACGGGGAATATATGTTGCATTGTATATTGCAGTACAGTGTACTGCAAACGACGTCTCGTAAGGAACTCAGGAGTCTTTTTTAAAAAGACAGTACCGTCAAGTCTTCAGCCTAACAGAAGCGCTTTTATGGCCCGATTAAAATCGAGCAACATGCCCTGATATGTCCGTCTATCACACTCTGCATGAACACAATAAACCGAAGACACACTAAACCCGTGTGTAACGTGATAATCAACGGTGTCTTTACACGAAACGGGATAGGGAGAATTCTGCCTCCGCCAGTTTACGAGCTGTTACTGCAAACATACCAGACCACAAACCAGAGACCGGAGTCAGTCTATACAAGACTCTGAAGACTTGCAGGTAACACATTCAAATTCATGACATCATTACAACCACCACGCATCGAGGGTTAAACAAATCATCTACATGCACATAAGTTACAACCAACACCGCACACATTCAAATACAATTGAAAAGGGGACGCTTTGTAAACCCTGCTTATGCAGAAACAGCAATTCTGTATCCGAGTGATAGTGGTGTCTGTCAGATACACGGGACCCGAACAGCAAACCCCCATGAAAGCAGGACTTTAATAAAAACAGATCCGAACAGCAGTAACGCCTCCTTCACCACCCCCAGCACTGCTTGGGACTTCATACTGCCAGCATCTCCCACACTGCACTGCTGCCTCGCCCAGCGTTCTAACAAAAATATTCATCTTAAACATGGATAACCGCGTTGGCGTTTCTGCAGTGCAATTTCTTTCATGTTTCGAATTCTCATCTACAAGTGAACAGTGTGCACGTGTAGTTCATTGAGAAGTGAGTGCAGAGCGCTGGTACCAGTATAAAACCAAGCCACACAGCCCAGTACAGCATCCTGCGTTCTCTTTGTGCTGCAGCCGTCAGAACTACATTTCCCATAATTCCCGTGGGGATTCACCCGGGAGGAGGCGGCAGAGGAATGGTAAGCAGACCGCTCTCTCACCCATACTGCAGGCAGTTATCAGAAGGTTTTTAAAAACTTCACTTGTGCTGCTGTGATTACAGCTGTTCTGAGGTGCAACACTGCCCGAATCATTCTCCCCTCTCTCTCTCAGCTGAATTCACACCATGGCATGGGGAAGGAGGCAGCCGTGCCAGTCTGATCACAGTCCGCAACCAGCTGCAAGCGTATTGGAAACTCAAGCACAGAATGCTATAGGTAAAGTTAGAACACACACACACACACACACACAGATTCAAAACAGGTCTTGGTAGACATGTGTTTGCTTACAGAGGGTCTTGTGCTTGGAATAGTCTGGTTTTAATAATGATGTCGAGACTTCTTTAAAGCAACCCCTTTGAAAGGCTTCTAGTTTGGTCGCTTGCTTCCGAAGTCTCCCGCGTCTGTGCTTACCCGAGTGGACCCAGGCGGTGTGTTTGCAGCAACCCCCTTGCAAAACAACGTGCGTCATAAGAGAGTGAAAAAGAAACAAGTGAGCATGTAAAGATTATATCTAGAAAATCCATTAATAAAACGACCAGAGCACATACACAACGCCAGAACTAACCAACTAAATAAAACAACCAGAGCGCATACACAACGCCAGAACTAACCAACTAAATAAAACAACCAGAGCGCGTACACAACGCCAGAACTAACCAACTAAATAAAACGACCAGAGCGCGTACACAACACCAGAACTAACCAACTAAATAAAACGACCAGAGCGCGTACACAACGCCAGAACTAACCAACTAAATAAATAAAACGACCAGAGCGCGTACACAACGCCAGAACTAACCAACTAAATAAAACAACCAGAGCGCGTACACAACGCCA
Source organism: Acipenser oxyrinchus oxyrinchus (assembly GCA_030684275.1). Taxonomy (NCBI): domain Eukaryota; kingdom Metazoa; phylum Chordata; class Actinopteri; order Acipenseriformes; family Acipenseridae; genus Acipenser; species Acipenser oxyrinchus. The sequence goes on along the minus strand of CM060262.1, from coordinate 34,698,829 downwards.
GAACTAACCAACTAAATAAATAAAACGACCAGAGCGCGTACACAACACCAGAACTAACCAACTAAATAAAACGACCAGAGCGCGTACACAACGCCAGAACTAACCAACTAAATAAAACAACCAGAGCGCGTACACAACGCCAGAACTAACCAACTAAATAAAACGACCAGAGCGCGTACACAACGCCAGAACTAACCAACTAAATAAAACAACCAGAGCGCGTACACAACGCCAGAACTAACCAACTAAATAAAACGACCAGAGCGCATACACAACGCCAGAACTAACCAACTAAATAAAACAACCAGAGCGCGTACACAACGCCAGAACTAACCAACTAAATAAAACGACCAGAGCGCATACACAACGCCAGAACTAACCAACTAAATAAAACAACCAGAGCGCGTACACAACGCCAGAACTAACCAACTAAATAAAACGACCAGAGCGCGTACACAACACCAGAACTAACCAACTAAATAAAACGACCAGAGCGCGTACACAACGCCAGAACTAACCAACTAAATAAATAAAACGACCAGAGCGCGTACACAACGCCAGAACTAACCAACTAAATAAAACAACCAGAGCTGCATACACAACGCCAGAACTAACCAACTAAATAAATAAAACGACCAGAGCGTACACAACACCAGAACTAACCAACTAAATAAAACGACCAGAGCGTGCACACAACGCCAGAACTAACCAACTAAATAAAACAACCAGAGCGTACACAACGCCAGAACTAACCAACTAAATAAAACGACCAGAGCGCATAACAACGCCAGAACTAACCAACTAAATAAAACAACCAGAGCGTACACAACGCCAGAACTAACCAACTAAATAAAGCGACCAGAGCGCATACACAACGCCAGAACTAACCAACTAAATAAAACAACCAGAGCGCGTACACAACGCCAGAACTAACCAACTAAATAAAACGACCAGAGCGCATACACAACGCCAGAACTAACCAACTAAATAAAACAACCAGAGCGCGTACACAACGCCAGAACTAACCAACTAAATAAAACGACCAGAGCGCATACACAACGCCAGAACTAACCAACTAAATAAAACGACCAGAGCGCGTACACAACGCCAGAACTAACCAACTAAATAAATAAAACGACCAGAGCGCGTACACAACGCCAGAACTAACCAACTAAATAAAACGACCAGAGCACATACACAACGCCAGAACTAACCAACTAAATAAAACAACCAGAGCGCGTACACAACGCCAGAATTAACCAACTAAATAAAACGACCAGAGCGCGTACACAACGCCAGAACTAACCAACTAAATAAATAAAACGACCAGAGCGCGTACACAACGCCAGAACTAACCAACTAAATAAAACGACCAGAGCGCGTACACAACGCCAGAACTAAACAACTAAATAAATAAAACGACCAGAGCGCATACACAACGCCAGAACTAACCAACTAAATAAAACGACCAGAGCGCATACACAACACCAGAACTAACCAACTAAATAAAACAACCAGAGCACATACACAACGCCAGAACTAACCAACTAAATAAAACAACCAGAGCGCGTACACAACGCCAGAACTAACCAACTAAATAAAACAACCAAAGCGCGTACACAACGCCAGAACTAACCAACTAAATAAAACGACCAGAGCGCGTACACAACGCCAGAACTAACCAACTAAATAAAACGACCAGAGCGCGTACACAACGCCAGAACTAACCAACTAAATAAAACGACCAGAGCACGTACACAACGCCAGAACTAACCAACTAAATAAAACGACCAGAGCGCGTACACAACGCCAGAACTAACCAACTAAATAAAACGACCAGAGCGCGTACACAACGCCAGAACTAACCAACTAAATAAAACGACCAGAGCACGTACACAACGCCAGAACTAACCAACTAAATAAAACGACCAGAGCGCGTACACAACACCAGAACTAACCAACTAAATAAAACGACCAGAGCGCGTACACAACGCCAGAACTAACCAACTAAATAAATAAAACGACCAGAGCGCGTACACAACACCAGAACTAACCAACTAAATAAAACGACCAGAGCACGTACACAACGCCAGAACTAACCAACTAAATAAAACGACCAGAGCACGTACACAACGCCAGAACTAACCAACTAAATAAAACAACCAGAGCACATACACAACGCCAGAACTAACCAACTAAATAAAACGACCAGAGCGCGTACACAACGCCAGAACTAACCAACTAAATAAAACAACCAGAGCGCCTACACAACGCCAGAACTAACCAACTAAATAAAACGACCAGAGCGCGTACACAACGCCAGAACTAACCAACTAAATAAAACAACCAGAGCGCGTACACAACGCCAGAACTAACCAACTAAATAAAATGACCAGAGCGCATACACAACACCAGAACTAACCAACTAAATAAAACAACCAGAGCACATACACAACGCCAGAACTAACCAACTAAATAAAACGACCAGAGCGCGTACACAACGCCAGAACTAACCAACTAAATAAAACAACCAGAGCACATACACAACGCCAGAACTAACCAACTAAATAAAACGACCAGAGCGCGTACACAACGCCAGAACTAACCAACTAAATAAAACAACCAGAGCGCGTACACAACGCCAGAACTAACCAACTAAATAAAACGACCAGAGCACATACACAACGCCAGAACTAACCAACTAAATAAATAAAACGACCAGAGCGCGTACACAACGCCAGAACTAACCAACTAAATAAAACGACCAGAGCGCACACAACGCCAGAACTAACCAACTAAATAAAACGACCAGAGCACGTACACAACGCCAGAACTAACCAACTAAATAAAACGACCAGAGCGCGTATACAACGCCAGAACTAACCAACTAAATAAAACGACCAGAGCGCGTACACAACGCCAGAACTAACCAACTAAATAAAACAACCAGAGCTGCATACAACGCCAGAACTAACCAACTAAATAAAACAACCAGAGCACATACACAACGCCAGAACTAACCAACTAAATAAAACAACCAGAGCGCGTACACAACGCCAGAACTAACCAACTAAATAAAACAACCAGAGCGCGTACACAACGCCAGAACTAACCAACTAAATAAAACAACCAGAGCGCATACACAACGCCAGAACTAACCAACTAAATAAAACAACCAGAGCGCGTACACAACGCCAGAACTAACCAACTAAATAAAACAACCAGAGCGCGTACACAACGCCAGAACTAACCAACTAAATAAAACAACCAGAGCGCGTACACAACGCCAGAACTAACCAACTAAATAAAACAACCAGAGCACATACACAACGCCAGAACTAACCAACTAAATAAAACAACCAGAGCGCGTACACAACGCCAGAACTAACCAACTAAATAAAACAACCAGAGCGCGTACACAACGCCAGAACTAACCAACTAAATAAATAAAACGACCAGAGCGCGTACACAACGCCAGAACTAACCAACTAAATAAAACGACCAGAGCGCGTACACAACGCCAGAACTAACCAACTAAATAAAACGACCAGAGCGCGTACACAACGCCAGAACTAACCAACTAAATAAAACAACCAGAGCGCATACACAACGCCAGAACTAACCAACTAACCAGACCCCTGCTTCAGATCGACGATGTCAGCACCAGCGCCCTTTAACTGACCTGTCACTGTGTTTAGGGGCGGGGGGTCATTACCTCCCACACTTATTTACAGTGTAACAAGGTCAGTAGCAATCACACAGTGTTACACTCCATTCAGGGATTCTCCTGGGTCGTCCGGGGACTGCAGAACAGAGGGAGCATCCCCAGAACATTGTGCAGGATTCTATCCCCAGAACTCATAATTCCAGTGCATTGTGCAGGATTCTATCCCCAGAACTCATAATTCCAGTGCATTGTGCAGGATTCTATCCCCAGAACTCACAATTCCAGTGCATTGTGCAGGATTCCATCCCCAGAACTCCCATTCCGGACTACAAAGCTGTAGAAGCAGACACTCTGGATTTCAATATTGCTGTTGGCTTCCGAACAGGGTGCCAGACCTGAAGCCAAAACCAATATTTGAAAATGGTGGGTCCTGTTGTCACAGAGAGAGAGTCTCCAGCCTTTGCTGTTATCCATTTGAAATAATATACAGACAATGCCAGCAGTACTGCCAACTTTAGAAGCTCAGGTATTTACAGCTATACAGTGACTTTATTAACAGGGGCCTGTGTGTCCCCAAACACACCTGGGAACTGGATACAAAATCTAAGCAAACTGCAGAGAAACCTGCAGCTTCATTGAGATACATTTATTATACTTGACAAAAACCTCATTCCCTCCCAAGAGCTTCTACCCATATAAACCCATCTAGATATAAAATATAAACGAGGTGGTTTAATCAATCTGGCAATCTGAAATACCTCGTGCTAACATGAATCTTACCAGATTCTACATGCTGACTTTTATAACCCTCACGATTATAACCCTCATTTAAACCACTCTGGTCAGATTAGGTAGGACACACACACATCTACAGCTACCCAGTTCAGCTCAAACACAAGCACAGGCAACAACTACGCCGAAAGTCAAAACGATTCGTGCGGTGAATTCACATCAAGCCCAAGCAACAAGCGACTGCGTTAACCGGTGCACCGTCTGCAACAAAGTAGCAACATTACCAAGCACGATCAAATAAACTACAGCGATATCTTCCAAACAAAACGCGTACTTGAGCCCCTTACAAAACCAAAACAACACACCGTGCTAGTATACCTGCGTATCCAGCTTTGTGAACAAAACAACGAGCAAATAACAGAGCGAGCAATACCTTCCCAGCGCAGCCACAGCGCCGGGCCGCGGCGGTGCAAGTCTGCCCGGGGCTCCGGAGACCGTGGCTTCTCCATGCGGCTCGGAAGAAGATTCCTGCAGCAGCACTGTGAACGCGGCATTCACATCAGATGCGTCTCGGTTACCCAAAGAGAAAAAAGGAGCTACGAAATCCTACAAAACAGCACGCTTTAAAATAATAATAATAATAATAATAATAATAATAATAATAATAATAATAATAATAATAATATACAATCTACAAGTTATATATAGAATTAGAAAGTTGTTTATTTGAGTAGCGGACACTACACGCGCCTTACTCAGCAGCGCAATACAAATAAATAAATAAAACGGAATTAAGAAAAACTACAGAAAGAGAAAGTGCATATCTCTCTCTCTCTATATATATATATATATATAATCTCGAACACTGGGTTTCAAATGAAGTAAGGGAGTGCTCGAACTCTTTCTGCTTTGAAACGAGTTGTCCTGCAGACGCTGAACTCGGTCCCTGTTGAAATCACAGCCTGTCTCCCCCTGCAGGGACTAGTGCGCGCGTACACACCGAGCATGCGCGTCACAGGACCTGGAGCACAGTGTCTTGTGGGACACAAGGGTGAAAACTCGGGCCTAGTAGTAACGTTTGCAATTCAACAAAACCAAGCAAGGGTGAGGAACAGCCAATTCAGAGGCAGCAAAGGCTGGTCTGCACCAGCTATGAGGAAATCCAAACTGAGCCAGGGATGCACACGGCTACCCCAGATTATCAAGAGGCTACCTGGACACTGTAGCACTCCCTAAGAACAGGCTGTGTGTCTCAGCATGACCCAGCGTGTTTCATTCCTGGACCAGTCGTGTTCAGGTCAGCTCGTTTTTATGCACTTCACACATCCCAAGATTGGGGTATATTGGTATTGTAAAGGGGCGATCCCCTTACGGTAGTTACAACCAATGACCACCTAGTGGCACTGTGTGTCTGAGGTTAAAATAAATGAAAGAAACAGATCGGCTTTAGCAGGCAGGTGGCGCTGTGTGTTTTACAACAAAAAATATATAGTTATAACTAGCAATATTTTATGAAATATGTTATTATAAAATACTATTAAAAATAATGTGCAGTGGTCACACACACAGAAACACACACACACACACTGAAACACACACACACACACTGAAACACACACACACACTCTGAAACACACACACACACACTGAAACACACACACACACACTGAAACACACACACACACACTCTGAAACACACATACACTGAAACACACTGAAACACACACACACACTGAAACAGACACACACTGAAACACACACAGACACACACACAGACACAGCTCAACTGTAATTCCAAATGCAGATCCACACCACATGCAGCACAAGCAACCTGTGCTAGACATTGAAACAGTGCTGTCGAGGTAGAGCCAGGCATACAGGGCTAGCAGAACAGAGGTATGTATGACCTTCCCTCCGAATGAAGGGTAAGGAACAGAGAGAGAGGGCCCAGCTTAGAGATGAATACCAGCGAGGCTCCTCGCAGACTCCCAGTTTAACAGCAGCATCACAACTTCATGTATGTTTTACAGCTCCTGTGCTCTTACTCGTTCTCAGCGGAACAGACCGCCACACCCTTTCTACAAAAGTTTGCATTCTTTTTTTGTTTTTGTTATTCCCATTCAGGATTTTGGGTCAGGTCGGTGGTTTGTAAATTAGAAAACAAAAGATAACTTTGCAGGTTTTTTAAAATCGTAACTGAAATCTTCTATCATGGAATCGTCCGGTGCTCTGCAGCACGCTGGTACATCACTGGGGAATATTCAGAGGGACTCCATTGTGAGCATGGTGCTGTTTGGGGAAGCTGTGCTATCAAGTGCACTCTCAGAAGACACTGCACCTGAGGAGAGTTCAGTTTTATTACAAGATCATTTTGTTAAAGGCTGTTCACCGACATGCAGTTTGCTTATTCTGTGGGTATGGCAGCATTGCCACAGCGTTCTCACAATCTGTACACACTCCCAGATTCCTCACTGAATGCCACCCACTGTGTGAGTTTACCATGCTTGGAAACGGCACTGAAACTCATCTCTGTAGTGCAGATTTTCTGTTTATCTCACTGTAAGAATTCCATGCCAGGAGAAAAGATCCACTATCATCAAATGCACATCATAATGACTGAAATGGAATGCAGATCTATCTGAAATAAAATCAATGCTAGCTGCTGCTAACCAGAGGGCTTAAGGTTTCTTTTGATGATACAAAGGCCTCAGACATTTCCTCTCTCCAGATAGTTCCCCTGTAAGATATTCATCGCATCTTTTTTCTCACTCAGTGTTTTTGTTTTTTTATGCTTGGGTATAACAACATAGTTGATAATGTCTGAAAATGCAGGCGCTGTCCGTAAAGCAACAAGTTCCAATCAGCTTTTAGGAAACCTGAACCAGGTTTTAAACACACAGATTAAATAAAAGTGTGTCTTACTCTTAACAAAAATGGCAATTCTAAGTGTGCTTCTGTATGCACACAGGATCACTTTGGAAATGCTGCATATGTCAGTGACTTCAGTAAAACTCCTGTAGCTGCCCTTGTTGTTATATAATTGCATGCTTTGCTATGATCATCTGGCTTATTGAACCCATGTTGAGCTGCAGGTTTGGCATGCTTTACCAATCCTATAATCAAGGAGGCCACTTTTAGGGAATAAAGGAGCTGGACCATGTGATCTCATAATCAGCCACACAGTATATAAGACAGAGAGCAGTTAGGTCAATCAGAAAGGTCCCAGACTCCTACTGCAAGCAGGAAAGCAAGCAGCCCCTCATCTTTAAATATCCCAGGAGTGTAGGTGCTGCTGGAAACTGATCAGGGATGATTAAGCCACATGAAATCTACAGAAGGAGACTGTGAACACAATTGAAATAAACTGAACACTCAAGTACATTGACTCTGGAGGGGCAGATCAGAACACACAAAGCAGTGAAGAAGTCGTGGAGAGAGTTGTGTCCGCGTTACCGGCTCAGGCACGGAAGGCTTTTCCACAGATGGCTGGCAGTTTCTCTTTTGAGATGTTATCCTTGCACTGGAAGTGCTAACCTCCATCCTTCATAAACTGGCACACCTGCAAACACTTAGGGGTGTAATCTCCAGGCTTCACTGCACAGAGCTCAAAGCACGCTGCAATGCACAAAACCATGATTGTATTTTGTGGACCTGATTGCATCAGTTTATATGAATAAGTAATAAGATAAGTAAAATAAATACGAATCTCTTGCAGAGAGCGAAACCCAACATGTTAGCTGAAAAAAAGTGTTAAAAGTGCAGCGTATGGATTTAAGTACAGTAATTATATATATATATATATATATATATATATATTGGCTGGCAGGAAAGACTGAGCTGAAGACAGTCTGTGCCTCCCCTGCTCCTGAGTGACTGGCTGGCAGGAAAGACCCTCATTGTTAGTACCTGTGAAGGAGCCAGGTTCCAAGGCCAGCCTTTGACATTGCAAACAGTGAGAAGAGAGCAGAGCGAATGCATCTACTGAGCTGACCTCCAGGGGCAGGGCAGAACTGCAACCCCCTGCAAAGCTGCGTGCAAATACCTACCTCCAAGAAGTGCCTGTAGCTCTGCTGCACCTCTTCTGTCCTCGTCCCTCCCATGCTCCCTGTGCTGACTGCAGAGCGCCCCTCCTGCAGAGGCCAGGGTCTGTTCAGGGGAGGAACTCCATTCAGTGACTGGAGCGGACTCTGCCACACCAGGCTGTTTCCATTATCCCCTGGCTTCTGGAACACACACACACACACAAAGAAACGTCATGAAACAGCTTCCCCTCTTCCACAACATCCTTTTGCTTTTCACTATAGTGGCCCTTACCGGGAGAGAGAATACAAGAGAATATAACAAAAAATACAGGCAAAACCCAAGGAAATGATGGTAAATGGAAAATGATCATGCAAATTTACTGCGTTGAACTTTTCTAAGGGAGAGGGGGCAAGAGGACAGGGGCTTGAATGCCTTGGCATTGCCTGTGCAGCCAGCAGCACAGTTCATGGGCTGAGAGAGCCCTAACCACTACTCCACACTGCTGCCCTTGCAGTGTTCCCTCCTTTAATATGCAGAGAGAGTGAAGTACAGCAATGCTTCATGTTTAATATAGAGAGAGGCACAGCAATGCCTCATCATGTTTAATATACAGAGAGAGAGGCACAGCAATGCCTCATCATGTTTAATATACAGAGAGAGAGGCACAGCAATGCCTCATCATGTTTAATATACAGAGAGAGAGGCACAGCAATGCCTCATCATGTTTAATATACAGAGAGAGAGGCACAGCAATGCCTCATCATGTTTAATATACAGAGAAAGTGAAGTACAGCAATGCCTCATCATGTTTAATATACAGAGAGAGAAGCACAGCAATGCCTCATCATGTTTAATATACAGAGAGAGGCACAGCAATGCCTCATCATGTTTAATATACAGAGAGAGGCACAGCAATGCCTCATCATGTTTAATATACAGAGAGAGGCACAGCAATGCCTCATCATGTTTAATATACAGAGAGAGAGGCACAGCAATGCCTCATCATGTTTAATATACAGAGAGAGGCACAGCAATGCCTCATCATGTTTAATATACAGAGAGAGAGGCACAGCAATGCCTCACTTTAGTTCACTCCTGTCTAATCTGCTCATTAGGATGTGTTCATGCATTGCTTATTTAAATAGCACCATATTGCCCAAATTAGATACAGCAAATCTCTACTCAGTGCAGGCTGTCAACACAAACAGCCCTGTAAGCTGGGACAGGCGTTGTAAAGGGTATTTTACAAGAGGAATTGCATTGACTTACACACTGTTTATTACAGTCCAGAAGCTGTTCATCTTTACTTCAATCAGGTGGAAAGCACTGGTTTCCTAGCAGCAGGGACTCTGTTTAATCCCATTTGGGTGTTCTCATGGCTCGTGCCAAGATAACTTAACTGAGGTGTGGTTTTTTTCTTCTAAAATCACAAAAGGCAAAGCAATTTTTTTTGTAATCAAAAATATGAAATCAAACTGTAACCGATAATCCCAGTACTGACGTTTGCCCAGCATTGCAAACAACAGGGACGGGCCCCCCCCCCCCCAGAAGGTGGAGTCCTGGACTCTATGAAACAATGAGCCATTTCAGATCATAAGAATCACTGGGTATGTATATTTAGATTGTTACTGAATGTATATATAGCAAGACAAGACAATATACAGATAAGTGTTGCTTTTCATGTGGGATAAGGTCCAACATATTGTATGGTGCAGTGTATCTGAGTTTATGTTACATTGTAACGAATGAACCAATCTGCTATGAGGTACTTTGCAGCAGATTTATAGATTCTCTGAAGATTTGTACTGTGGGGCAGGTTCAGTCTCTGCTCCCAGCACAGGGATTGGAAGAGGAAGTAACTGACAGCTGGATCAGTTCATCCTGGGAAGCAGAGTGCGAGTGCCAAGGCATCTGTTCCCTTCCCATCTCTCTCTCCTCATTGGCACAAGTGGAGTAGTTGTGGCAGAGCTGGGTACCATTCAAATGCATATCTGGGAAAAGTCCACATTCCACACACACACAGAAACAGAAACAGAAACACTGTCACACAGAGACACGCACATGGAGCAAAGTGACACACACACACACACACACACAGACACATGCACAGACACACACGCACAGACACACACACACACACGGACAGACACACACGCACAGACACACACAGACACACACACAGACACACACATACACACACAGACACACACACACACACACACACACACACACACACACACAGACACACACACACAGACACACACACAGACACACACACACACAGACACACACACAGACACACACACACACACAGACACACACACACACACACAGACAGACACACACACACGCACAGACACACACGCACAGACACACACACAGGCACAGACACAGACACACACGCACACACACACAGACACACACACACACACAGACACACACACAGACAGACACACACACACAGACACACAGACAGACACACACACGCACAGACACACACACAGACACACACACAGACACACACGCACACACACAGACACACACGCACACACACGCACAGACACACACACACGCACACACACACACGCAGACACACACACACAGACAGACACACACACACACAGACACACAGACACACACACGCACAGACACACGCACAGACACACACACAGACACACACACACAGACACACTCACCTCAATGTGTGTTGAGATATTATACGTACAGTACACTCCGATAAACAGACAGCTACAATCCTAATCAAGGCAGGTGTGATAATGTCTTCCTGAGATGATAATATACAGTCCAGGATATCTTTAACCACACAGTTAATGTTCAGCGGAATGATTCCTCTAGATCAAAGAGACAGGGGGTGTTAGGAGGGGAGTAGTGTTGTGTGTTATCCTGCCCACACACTTTCATAGACTGCCAGGAGTTTATTGCCCTGCGTGTGTGAGAGAGAGGCACACAGCAGATGGCTGGTGCACTGTTTTATCATGCGCTCTTTGGGGGGCTGATAAAACTCTGCAGGCAGGTGGGTGAGACCTTGGCATTGCCACCTTGGTGGAAATTATTCATTTCAGTGCATTTTGCAAGTGCTCTCAACTAGTATCAGAGAATAGGGCTTAGTCACTCCTGACCAAAAATACAAAATTACTACTGGTGCTATTCATAGGTGACTACAGTAGTCCCACTGCCACCCAGTAAAGCACAGGAAAGTAGTCAAATGAAGCGGGGGTAGCAGACTGCTCTCACAGCGCAGTGCTGTTATTTTGTAAGGATTTGCAGTGCAATCCTATCAGGTTTTGTATCAGTATGATTGCAGTATTAAACTCTTGCAGAGATATCTGTCATACTCTGCGGTCTGCATAAAGGGTTTTATACAGGCTGTGGTTTTGAAATGAACAGAACCCACGATGGGTCAGGCAGAGTTCACGCAGCAATGCAACTCCGAAGCTGCGTCTCTCAAAGTGTTTACCTGCTGGTGCTGCAATCTCAGAGGTTATAGAAAGGAATGGCTGTTTGATTGGGCTGTATTTACACACGTACACCTTCATCTGTCGCGGGAAGGCTTTTGATTTCAAGGACGTGCCATAAAACCATTCTGAAATGGATTTATTACACGAAGCACTGTCTGTAGCTGATCGTAAAAAGAATGTGGGGTGATGTCATTGTTAGCCACATGTTCACCACCACCGCAAAAAAAAAATGCTGCTTGGAAATACGTTTGGAACAATTCCTAATCCTCTCATCACTTCGAAACAGCCAGTACCTTAGCACGCCTGTGAAACTATACAGCCACATGATACCAGCATTAAGAGCAACTTCGAAAAGCTGTTTTGCCCTGGTAAAAGCACAGTAAAACGTGGTAAAGTGTAGGAAATAGTAACATCATCCAAGTTTAAACTACAGGGTTGCACTGAATTGCATCAAAACCACTGTCCGTGTCCCTCTTTTATTTGTCAAGGTCTTACCCTGAATACGAGTATCAAAAACCAAGCGAAGAGTGAAAAGAGTGGAAACACAAGAAAAAGGGGGGCAGTGATGAGGCTTTAGTGCTAATAAGAGGTAAGGAAATGGATTGTAAAACACGGCTTAGCACTGCAGTAATCCAGCCCCCTAAAACTGCAGAAGCACTAGATTGGAACCGCCTGCTGACCCTGTACTCGTCACTGCTGTACTGTAGGGCTAATAGAGATCATCACTGCACAGGGATTCCTCAGGAATGTTAAAGTCACCCCACTGGGCTGCCTGCTGCCCCGCTCAGGGTAAAGCTGCATGGAGAAGTGAAGAGTGAGACAAAGAAAAGGAGATGAGCATCGGAGGGGCTGAACAAGAGGAAGCCTGCCGCCTGTGTCTGCTGTGCCAGCTAAGAATGACCTGCCGCCTGCGTCTGCTGTGCCAGCTAAGAATGACCTGCCGCCTGTGTCTGCTGTGCCAGCTAAGAATGACCTGCCGCCTGTGTCTGCTGTGCCAGCTAAGAATGACCTGCCGCCTGTGTCTGCTGTGCCAGCTAAGAATGACCTGCTGCCTGCGTCTGCTGTGCCAGCTAAGAATGACCTGCCATCTGCGTCTGCTGTGCCAGCTAAGAATGACCTGCCGTCTGCGTCTGCTGTGCCAGCTAAGAATGACCTGCCGTCTGCGTCTGCTGTGCCAGCTAAGAATGACCTGCCGTCTGGGTCTGCTGTGCCAGCTAAGAATGACCTGCCGTCTGCGTCTGCTGTGCCAGCTAAGAATGACCTGCCGCCTGCGTCTGCTGTGCCAGCTAAGAATGACCTGCCGCCTGCGTCTGCTGTGCCAGCTAAGAATGACCTGCCGCCTGCGTCTGCTGTGCCAGCTAAGAATGACCTGCCGCCTGTGTCTGCTGTGCCAGCTAAGAATGACCTGCCGCCTGTGTCTGCTGTGCCAGCTAAGAATGACCTGCCGTCTGTGTCTGCTGTGCCAGCTAAGAATGACCTGCCGTCTGCGTCTGCTGTGCCAGCTAAGAATGACCTGCCGTCTGCGTCTGCTGTGCCAGCTAAGAATGACCTGCCGTCTGCGTCAATTGTGCCAGCTAAGAATGACCTGCCGTCTGCGTCTGCTGTGCCAGCTAAGAATGACCTGCCGTCTGTGTCTGCTGTGCCAGCTAAGAATGACCTGCCGTCTGTGTCTGCTGTGCCCGGATGAGACGGGGCTCTGAGAATGACCTGCCGTCTGTGTCTGCTGTGAGGCTCTGAGTGTGTTCGCTGTTGCTTCTGACCCAGATAACAAGGTCAACTTTCTTGCAGTGTTATTTTGATACCTGTCTCTGACATTTAGTTATTCCTTCAACAAATTCACTGCAGGGAATATAGGGTCTCTCGGGAATGTCTAATTACTCAAATCTTTGGATCCTCCAGTGCATTTGCAGAGGTAGGCAGGATTAGGAAGAGTGCTGGCTAATGCCTGCTAATTTGATCCCAAATGATTTGGTTACTTTTGGCATACAGATGAGTTTTCACAGCTAAACACCAAGGAGGTCCAGAATATATAGAGAATAATAATAACATGCTGCTGCAGCTCTGATGGGATCCGGGGGACAGAGTGACATCATTCAACACTCCCTGCCGTCGTCCTGTAGAGCCTTCAACCACAGCTATAACCTGCACCACTGTAGAGCCTTCAACTACAGCTATAACCTGCACCACTGTAGAGCCTTCAACGACAGCTATAACCTGCACCACTGTAGAGCCTTCAATGACAGCTATAACCTGCACCACTGTAGAGCCTTCAACGACAGCTATAACCTGCACCACTGTAGAGCCTTCAACGACAGCTATAACCTGCACCACTGTAGAGCCTTCAACGACAGCTATAACCTGCACCACTGTAGAGCCTTCAACGACAGCTATAACCTGCACCACTGTAGAGCCTTCAATGACAGCTATAACCTGCACCACTGTAGAGCCTTCAATGACAGCTATAACTTGCACCACTGTAGAGCCTTCAATGACAGCTATAACCTGCACCACTGTAGAGCCTTCAATGACAGCTATAACCTGCACCACCTGTCATCCCTGCTGTCTACCAATGGCTGTGTGAGATAACAGTATGAAATAACACGCTGATGGCAAGAACACACTGTTCAGAATAAATCATTTCTGATTACTGTGCAGGTTCAAGCAAGCACCAGCACCCTGTCCTAACTTTACAATGTGTCACTCCAGCTCTGTGCACAAGCACAGCTCACACTCCAGCACCCTGTCCTAACTTTACAATGTGTGAGTCCAGCTCTGTGTACAAACACAGCTCACACTCCAGCACCCTGTCCTAACTTTACAATGTGTGAGTCCAGCTCTGTGCACAAGCACAGCTCACACTCCAGCATCCTGTCCTAACTTTACAATGTGTCACTCCAGCTCTGTGCACAAGCACAGCTCACACTCCAGCATCCTGTCCTAACTTTACAATGTGTGAGTCCAGCTCTGTGCACAAGCACAGCTCACACTCCAGCATCCTGTCCTAACTTTGCAATGTGTGAGTCCAGCTCTGTGCACGAGCACAGCTCACACTCCAGCATCCTGTCCTAACTTTACAATGTGTCACTCCAGCTCTGTGCACGAGCACAGCTCACACTCCAGCATCCTGTCCTAACTTTACAATGTGTCACTCCAGCTCTGTGCACAAGCACAGCTCACACTCCAGCATCCTGTCCTAACTTTACAATGTGTCACTCCAGCTCTGTGCACAAGCACAGCTCACACTCCAGCATCCTGTCCTAACTTTACAATGTGTCACTCCAGCTCTGTGCATGAGCACAGCTCACACTCCAGCATCCTGTCCTAACTTTACAATGTGTGAGTCCAGCTCTGTGTACAAACACAGCTCACACTCCAGTATCCTGTCCTAACTTTACAATGTGTGAGTCCAGCTCTGTGCACGAGCACAGCTCACACTCCAGCATCCTGTCCTAACTTTACAATGTGTGAGTCCAGCTCTGTGTACAAACACAGCTCACACTCCAGCATCCTGTCCTAACTTTGCAATGTGTGAGTCCAGCTCTGTGCACAAGCACAGCTCACACTCCAGCATCCTGTCCTAACTTTACAATGTGTGAGTCCAGCTCTGTGCACGAGCACAGCTCACACTCCAGCATCCTGTCCTAACTTTACAATGTGTCACTCCAGCTCTGTGCACGAGCACAGCTCACACTCCAGCATCCTGTCCTAACTTTACAATGTGTCACTCCAGCTCTGTGCACGAGCACAGCTCACACTCCAGCATCCTGTCCTAACTTTACAATGTGTGAGTCCAGCTCTGTGCACAAGCACAGCTCACACTCCAGGCCCTCCCTGAAAGGTGTCTGTTTAAACTGATGAGAGAACTGAGGATTACATTATATTGAAGAGAGAGACTCCACTCTCAGAGAGCTTCAAACATGCACACTCCCACTCCAAGATTTAAACACGCCTAGATCAGTGAAAATCTTACAACTATAATGCCGCCATTTCTATCAACAAGTCAGGAAACTATATTGCTTGTCTTTATCTAAATGCCTAATTATGTATGAAAAAAAGAACTTGCAACAGCCAGATAATTAAAGGCTTAATTGTAAGAACTTTCAATAAAAAAGTATCCAATGTGTAAATGCACAGGCCCTAAGTCAACTTCAGGATCTCTGTAAGTGGTGTGTAAAGTCAGCACACAGCGGGTATCGAGAGCAGAGGCCAGCACACAAAGAGCTATACAAACAACGTGCATTCCAGGGACATCTTGATATATTTATCCATTATGAACAGGCAGTGAACTGATACTGTTGCACAAGGCTTCAAACCTGCAAAGCACCCCAGCCTGGGCCCTTCCTCTACAGGCTGCCTTTTACAGCCTCATAGATCATACAACATGCATCAAACCAAGGGAGGCTGTGTGGTCCAGTGGTTAAAGAAAAGGGCTTGTAACCAGGAGGTCCCCGGTTCAAATCCCACCTCAGCCACTGACTCATTGTGTGACCCTGAGCAAGTCACTTAACCTCCTTGTGATCCGTCTTTCGGGTGAGACGTAGTTGTAAGTGACTGTGCAGCTGATGCATAGTTCACACACCCTAGTCTCTGTAAGTCGCCTTGGATAAAGGCGTCTGCTAAATAAACAAATAATAATAATAATAATAATAATAATAATAATAATAATAATAATAATAACTAAGAGCAACAACTATGGTAAAACAAGGGGGAGTAGCTAAGCAAAGGCAATCAACAGGGTCCTTGATTTGTGACGGACAGGTTGCTAGAGTGTCATCGGTATGAATCAGAGAGCGAGTCAGAGAGCTGTGCAGCTAATACACCATCCTGCTTCACTCGCTCGACTGTGCACAGAGCCACGTCCAGTTCAGATTCAATTACACCATCCTGCTTCACTCGCTCCACTGTGCGCACAGCCACGTCCAGTTCAGATTCAATTACACCATCCTGCCTCGCTCGCTTGACTGTGCACAGAGCCACGTCCAGTTCAGATTCAATTACACCATCCTGCCTCGCTCGCTCCACTGTGCACAGAGCCACGTCCAGTTCAGATTCAATTACACCATCCTGCCTCGCTCGCTTGACTGTGCACAGAGCCACGTCCAGTTCAGATTCAATTACACCATCCTGCCTCACTCGCTCGACTGTGCACAGAGCCATGTCCAGTTCAGATTCAATTACACCATCCTGCTTCGCTCGCTCCACTGTGCACAGAGCCACGTCCAGTTCAGATTCAATTACACCATCCTGCCTCGCTCGCTCGACTGTGCACAGAGCCACGTCCAGTTCAGATTCAATTACACCATCCTGCTTCACTCGCTCCACTGTGCACAGAGCCACGTCCAGTTCAGATTCAATTACACCATCCTGCCTCGCTCGCTTGACTGTGCACAGAGCCACGTCCAGTTCAGATTCAATTACACCATCCTGCCTCACTCGCTCGACTGTGCACAGAGCCACGTCCAGTTCAGATTCAATTACACCATTCTGCCTCACTCGCTCGACTGTGCACAGAGCCATGTCCAGTTCAGATTCAATTACACCATCCTGCCTCACTCGCTCGACTGTGCACAGAGCCATGTCCAGTTCAGATTCAATTACACCATCCTGCCTCACTCGCTCGACTGTGCACAGAGCCACGTCCAGTTCAGATTCAATTACACCATCCTGCTTCACTCGCTCCACTGTGCGCACAGCCACGTCCAGTTCAGATTCAATTACACCATCCTGCCTCGCTCGCTCGACTGTGCACAGAGCCACATCCAGTTCAGATTCAATTACACCATCCTGCTTCACTCGCTCCACTGTGCACACAGCCACGTCCAGTTCAGATTCAATTACACCATTCTGCCTCGCTCGCTCGACTGTGCGCACAGCCACTTCCAGTTCAGATTCAATTACACCATCCTGCTTCGCTCGCTCCACTGTGCACAGAGCCACGTCCAGTTCAGATTCAATTACACCATCCTGCTTCACTCGCTCCACTGTGCGCACAGCCACGTCCAGTTCAGATTCAATTACACCATCCTGCCTCGCTCGCTCCACTGTGCACAGAGCCACGTCCAGTTCAGATTCAATTACACCATTCTGCCTCACTCGCTCGACTGTGCACAGAGCCACGTCCAGTTCAGATTCAATTACACCATCCTGCTTCACTCGCTCCACTGTGTGCACAGCCACGTCCAGTTCAGATTCAATTACACCATCCTGCTTCACTCGCTCCACTGTGCACAGAGCCACGTCCAGTTCAGATTCAATTACACCATCCTGCTTCGCTCGCTCGACTGTGCACAGAGCCACGTCCAGTTCAGATTCAATTACACCATCCTGCTTCACTTGCTCCACTGTGCGCACAGCCACGTCCAGTTCAGATTCAATTACACCATTCTGCCTCGCTCGCTCGACTGTGCACAGAGCCACGTCCAGTTCAGATTCAATTACACCATTCTGCCTCGCTCGCTCGACTGTGCACAGAGCCACGTCCAGTTCAGATTCAATTACACCATTCTGCCTCGCTCGCTCGACTGTGCTCACTGTAAACTGCAGGGCTGCTGGTGTCTGCATGGAGGGGTGTGTTGTTGCTGCAGATTCAGTGATAGTGTACCTAAGGCATCCACTACCAGCACATTTATAAAGATCCTATCTGTGTAACTGGCTTCACAGTATGGGGTCCTTCGGGAGCTGCTCTTTACTGTAGAAGGTGAAATTCTACTTTTCACAAAACAACAACAACCCTCCCCCAGCATCCTATCCCAAAATATCACAATGCTCTAATGAACTTGAAGCGTTTGTTATTAGACAGGATTCACTCTTCCTGTACCGATTGCTGCTCATTGTCCAGCACAGTCGCAGCCTCTGGGAATCTCATGAACTCTCCTCTGCAGTGTTACAGACACAGATGCTTTGTGGATTGCTAAACCAGGCTGTCAGTTTGCTAGGGCCATGCTCCCATGTGCTACGGCTCTCAAAAAACACAAAAATGTGTGCAGCTTCAGTTTTGTTTTTCTAGGATGTAAAACTCCTGATCGGAATCCCACCTGCTATTCTCGATACCTCTTCCCAAGGGTGTCGTGCTTTTGAGTCTAATGACCACCAGGTGCTGGGTGCAGGCCCTCAAACCCGAGCTGAATTCGAACCCAGGTCTCCAGAGGTGAACAGCATGACCGGCACATCAGTGCTGCGCCCCCTAGCCTCCCTCCTTGGCACTGCAGGTGTGTTTTTCTATCGTCATTAACACAATACGGAGTTAAACTGGAGATAACAAACATTAAAACCTCATTAGTGATCTAGCAGGTGTAAGTAGCATGTATTTGAGATGTAAACAGACTGTGGCACCTGGCTGGAGAGACTCTTCCCTGTCCCCGAACATCTGCCGTTACCTGTTTATACAGAGAGCTCTGAGCGCAAGCTAAAGCATCATTAAGCCCTTTACTGCTAGATGTGGGGACTTTCTTTGTACAAGTTCTATAAACACACATCAGCAGCAACACACGCTGTGAGAGGTACCGCTGACAGTGTGCTGGGAGGGACTCTCACAGGGATCATTAACTGATGCATTAAAGCAGACGGCTCTCCGAATGCAGCCCTGATTAGTGGAATGAAAGAATGTGACCTCTCAGGGTGCAGATTCTTGAGGAGGCAGGAATGTTCTTTTGTTCTGGCAAGATTGTCTACAGAGCTTTAAAAAAATACACTTTAAAAAGCTTTAAAACATTAAAACAGAAATGAAAACCTACCCAGTTTTAAAGTTGCTGTGACAGCCCCACCAAACTTGGCTTCTTGGTCCCTTTGTGAAACGCTACCAGACCAGAGAGTCCAGCAGCCCAGCTGAACCACAAACTCTGTGGACAAAACCCACAAAGCTGCTCTGCAATAAACGAAACCAGAAAACTAGCAAAGTGCAGTTTAATGGGTCGTTCCTGTGGCTCAAAGAAGCAGGAAACAGACAAGGAGCCCAGTGCCAAGTGCAACTACCTCTGGAGCAGTAAAATCACTGACAGCGAACCTCACATAGACATCGTGAATACAATGTAACGAACCCAGCCAGCGCACACAGCAAACCTCACATAGACATCGTGAATACAATGTAACGAACCCAGCCAGCGCACACAGCAAACCTCACATAGACATCGTGAATACAATGTAACGAACCCAGCCAGCGCACACAGCAAACCTCACATAGACATCGTGAATACAATGTAACAAACCCAGCCAGCGCACACAGCAAACCTCACATAGACATCGTGAATACAATGTAACAAACCCAGCCAGCGCACACAGCAAACCTCACATAGACATCGTGAATACAATGTAACAAACCCAGCCAGCGCACACAGCAAACCTCACATAGACATCGTGAATACAATGTAACAAACCCAGCCAGCGCACACAGCAAACCTCACATAGACATCGTGAATACAATGTAACGAACCCAGCCAGCGCACACAGCAAACCTCACATAGACATCGTGAATACAATGTAACGAACCCAGCCAGCGCACACAGCAAACCTCACATAGACATCGTGAATACAATGTAACGAACCCAGCCAGCGCACACAGCAAACCTCACATAGACATCGTGAATACAATGTAACGAACCCAGCCAGCCCACACAGCAAACCTCACATAGACATCGTGAATACAATGTAACGAACCCAGCCAGCGCACACAGCAAACCTCACATAGACATCGTGAATACAATGTAACGAACCCAGCCAGCCCACACAGCAAACCTCACATAGACATCGTGAATACAATGTAACGAACCCAGCCAGCCCACACAGCAAACCTCACATAGACATCGTGAATACAATGTAACGAACCCAGCCAGCGCACACAGCAAACCTCACATAGACATCGTGAATACAATGTAACGAACCCAGCCAGTGCACACAGCAAACCTCACATAGACATCGTGAATACAATGTAACAAACCCAGCCAGCGCACACAGCAAACCTCACATAGACATCGTGAATACAATGTAACGAACCCAGCCAGTACACGCGCTCAACACAACTGTATAATAAACGCAACACAAACTCCAGGGGAACGTTAATGAACTCAGCAAACCTAAGAAACCTTTGTATCAACGAGCAATTGTCACACCTGCCATTTTGGATTTGCTCCTTTTGTAAGGCTGGCTTGCTGAGGGACTCCTCACTTCCAACAATGAGCCAGAATACAACAGTATATATAACTGTGGGTTTGGTCTAATTCCAGCTGATCTACATGCACGAGGCTCAGCGAATCTTCAATGCCAACTTCTCAGAACGATCTTTTTTTTCACTAAAGTAAACATTCTATAACTTCTGTACAATTCATTAATGTTTTCTTGTGACGTGTTCAAATAGAAAGCGAATCCACACTTGTATAAAAACAGCGGTTAGTTTAATAGGGGCTGCACAGAGACAATGAGAAACACAACACTGCAAAGTTCAATAGATACACATATTACATGAAAGTCATCTGCCTTTTACTCCAGAGAAAATGCTAAACTATTTTTGTAAAGAATAATGAAGTTATTCAAACCAAAGGAGTTTGAAAACAGAAAACGTGGCTCCTCTACATAGCGGTCTGCTGCTCTTTTGAGCACAGCCTTGAAAGAGTTGAAGAGCCACAGACTGTCACAGAATGTATTCTGGAGTCCTGCTGATACCTTTTGTGATTGCTGAATATATCACAGCTCACAAACCCGAGAGTGGATTAGCCACAGTGGATTAAAAGATTTGCCTCCTCCAGTTTATTTAATATCATAGATCTCATTATTATAGATCTACTAACGTTGACAAAAACAAACGCGCAGAAATCCATTAAACTACTCCTATTTGTTCAACGCATTTGGGATGCTGTAGCAGTGACTCTGAGCTGGAGATGTATAACCCTAATGGACAACGATGAAAGAGTCCAGTAAAGAATGAACACAGAAAAGCAGGAACGCCTGTCATTATCCGCGTTCCAGCGAGCTATAGATACACTTCAAGCAGTCTGTGCCACTCTCAGAGCAGCGGCACAACATAAAACAAGCACGCAAATCACACGCAACCAGGAAACCATCACAGGAAAGTACAACGTCAACAAAAGAAACAAAACAGCAGGAATAAACGCTCATTTTCTGGAGAGGGGCGGGGTGGGGTTTGTTTAGTTCAAGGGATCCTTCAAAGTAGCAACACCTGAGTTGTAATTCTTTTTTCATATTATTTTTCCAGATTCTACAGCGTTACGCAGACTGTGGTATGCATGGCCGCCATCTTTAATCAGGAGTGGGTCGGTTGTCTTGCCATCGTTGCAGGTATCCCTTCTCTCTCTCTCTCTCTCTCTCTCTCTCTCTCTCTCTCTCTCTCTCTCTCTCTCTCTCTCTCTCTGTGTCTGACCTTGCCCATCCTTGCAGGTGTCCCTTGTCTCTCTCTCTCTCTCTCTCTCTCTCTCTCTCTCTCTCTCTCTCTCTCTCTCTGACCTTGCCCATCCTTGCAGGTGTCCCTTGTCTCTCTCTCTCTCTCTCTCTGTGTCTGACCTTGCCCATCCTTGCAGGTCCCCCCCCCCCCCTCTCTCTCTCTCTCTCTCTCTCTCTGTGCCTGACCTTGTCCATCCTTGCAGGTGTCCCTTGTCTCTCTCTCTGTGTCTGACTGACATCGCATTGCAGTATCGACAGCTACCATGGGTCACGCAGCAAGGGGGTCGGCTGGAATCAGGAGCCCAGGCTGCTCTCCGCCGACACCGCTGCCCTCCGTCCTGCAGACCCGCTGCCCTCCGTCCTGCAGACCCGCTGCCCTCCGTCCTGCAGACCCGCTGCTCTCCGTCCTGCAGACCCGCTGCCTGTATTCAAGCCTTCCTCAAACACAGGAACTGCAAACAGGAATCCGTCCCGCTTCCAGTGCCTTTCATCTCATAAAGGCCTGCATTTACAGCCTCTTAATGCAGCCTTTTGAAAATATCATTCCTCAGATGTTCCGAGTAATGAGATTTAGAATACTATGATTCATCTAGGCCGTTTTTTGTTTTGTACACAGACGCGCGCACACACACACACACTCTTTCAACCAAACTGACTTTGTCGCTCAATTCATCCAGCATAAGAACTGAACTAAATGCATCGGGAACATATGAGAGCCCAGCAGGAGTGCTTTCATGGCTTCTTTCTTTTTTCTTTCTTAAAACAAATTTGAACTGAAAGGCCTACGACAATAATTTGAAAGTAGGACCGACCGTCCTTTTTTCTCTCTCCCTCTTAATTTCTCTCTCCCTCTCTTTCTCTCTCTCTCTTTCTCTCTCTCTCTCTCTCTGCCTCTCTATTTTTACGAAGCTGATTGTTAAGATTCTAACGTTGTTTGTTTGTTTCTTGGAACAATAAAGGGAGGTATGGCGGAATGGTCGCTTGCTCTCACCTTCGTCTCCTGCTGTGCTATTCGTCGAGCCTGGACTCCGTGTTCCGCCATGACTGGGCGCAGTCACTCCTTGCCACCCGACTACTTTCTTACACTCATCAGCCTCAATCCGTTTCTTACTACCGTGTTGCTGAAAGATGTGCATCTTTACTTTAGGTTGCAGCTTTGGCTCTTCAACCTGATTGGATGATGCAAGGACCAGATGATGGTGCTTAGAACTCTACTGTAGCTATGGCAACAAACCCCTTAGGCATCTGTGATTTGCTCATAATTGCTGGGTAAACATTCAAAATAAGGCACTTTCTGTTGAGCGGGTAATACTCTAGCGAGCGGACTGACCGCAACTGACCATAAATAAAAACGAATTTACTTTGACGTTATTAACAAAGCCTAAGAACTTTGACCAGAAACGCTCGACTGCTGTGAAAAGCAGCCTCTGTCACAGAATGCCTTCCCTACCAGCCGCTCGCATCGCTTGCTGCGCTCATGAATAAAGAATAAAGTTCAGCTCGGGTTGAAATAAGTATTCTTGCGCAGGGTGGTTTTTTTCCAAGAGAAAAAGGCGAAACGGGACAGAGAAGGTTAGAAGATAAAAGCAATGGGAAAATAAAGAGAGAAATAATATTCCCTTTGTACCCGAGTGTTATCAGCTGCTTACCTTTCATGTGAATTTCACAGCAGCTTGTCTTCAAGCAGCCAGGGTCAAGACGAACAAACCCTTCCCACAGTAACCCATTAGTTACCAGTCACGCTGTGCCAGCGAGCCCTTCGCATCGCCTGCTGCTTGCATCCATGATGCTGCCAAAGAAAACATATTTTACTCACACGTCCTTCCCTTTTCTGCAGGAGAAGCACCTCTGGTAAGAAAAAAAAGTGCAGCTAAAACGTGGCGTAGAGTTACTCTCCGTCCAGCGAACTTGCCATGTTTCAAGAATCAAGAGATAAAAGCATTTCATTAAAACCCTTTTTTTTTCTTAAACGGCAGCAGCAGCAGCAGCTGGCCCTGGGTTCAGGGTATTCAGTAATTTGCAGAAGTGGAGGTGTTCGGACTTCAATAGTTACCAGTCACCTTCCACCAGAAGGAGCTGAAGACTTTGCTTGTATTTCATTGTCCTACAGAAGCTGCCATTCAATTTTCAATTCAATTTCAATTTTATTTTTAAACTAATCTTTTTTTTTTTTGTTCCTTTTAATATTGATAACCAACGTTGACCGTGAATGAGATTTTAAATTAAAAAAAATAATAATAAAAAATATATATTGTCTGCATGCAAATGATGTCACCCACTTGACTGGGTTTCTGCATGTGAAAATGAAATAAGGTGGAAAATAATGAAACCTAATTCTGCAAAACTGGGCGTACTTCAGAAATTCAAACAAAGTAAATATAATCATTTCACCTCAAAGAAGTCTCTTTAAAAGCAAGTTAGCCCCTCAGTTTGATCAAGCACTCTGGAGTACTGAGCTCACATACAGAGTAGCATTTCCATGTGTTTAGCTTCTGTGATTACTGGCTTCCAGACTCTGCTGCAAGACCAATGCAGAAACAATCCAGACTGCCTGTGCATTTCTTTCAAGACACACGGGAGGCAGCGATCACTGAAAATGAACCTCTGCTACCACAACAGATTAGGATGCCATGACAATACCCCCCACCCCTACCCCACCCCCACCCCCTTAACCTACAGCAATGCTTCACTCATTGCAGACACTTCCCATGATTATGATCCCTGCGAATCATCCTTGAGGAGTCTTTTCAGAAGCAGCGTGTGCTAGAATAGCAGCGCTCCTGGTAAATAGAGATCTGAGAGGAAACAGCACCAGAGAATCATCCAGAACACACACGAGGGGTTAATAAACAGGTGAGGAATGAAACAGCAGGGAAATATGGGTGTGCTATGAAGAAAGCATGTCCTTACAGGTGCAATCATTACATTAGGACCAGCGTCCAAGGCAGGGAATTAAGGGCTGGACCCAAGCACAGGGGCCAACGGAAACACACAGCTTTAAACACAGGGCTGGTTCATACAGGCAGCAAAAACAATGAGAGAGGAGTTCTGACAACCTGGATAGCAGCTCACAGGACTGCTTCGCTGCTTCTGCTCACAATGCATCTTTTTTAACCCTTGAAGTCCTGTGAATATGGAGTCAGTGTGCTCTGAGAGTGATATGAATGCAAGCAGTCTGTCTCGGATAGAAAGGTGCTCTTTATCTCATGCAGGTATTTCTTTGTTCTTCTCATTACAGAGAAAGCAGCTCCCCTATCTAGGAATATTATTCTTATCTTCTTTTTAAAGTAATGGAAAGCTTTTCATTTGCTGTGATTCCTGGCTTTCTGCACTTCAACAGGGAGTTCAGTTAGACATGTGTTGCACATGCAGTATTTGTCACAAATGAAATGCACGGGCCGATGTATAGAGATATACAGATCGAATATCCCAAGAGGGCCCCTGGAGAGGAGTTTCAGACCCTTGATTTTAAGAGCTGCCCATCATGGCAACTTCTTTCTGTCGATGAATTCCTGTGGATTGAGATTTGAACTGGAGTCGTGCTCCTCGCTGGGAACTGTCCAATCATCCCTGCCTCTGAGAGGCTCGCAGGTGATTCTGTGTTCTTCTCACCGCTGCATGCTAAGGCTGTTACCCTAAGCGCTGTAACAGCTGGGCTCATCATAGCAGAATAAATGAAATGGTCACAGGGGCCTGTTCCTCCATGTGGTGGGGGAGCTCTAGTGAGATGCCAGTAGTGAGATGCCAGTGCTGAGAACGCTCCTGCACGATGAGCTGCTTCCATGTAGGCACAGTGTTACAGCCAGCCTGGATGTGGTTCAAAACTTTTGCAAGCTGTACTCATCAAGAGTGAAAGTATTTGACAAAATAATATTGAGTTTCAGTAAAGAAAACAGTGCAGGCGTCCAGCAGCAGGGGGTCTCAACAAGAGAGCAGATTGGTGTCTGAAGGTTCTGGGTCAGATAACAGCGCTTTCCTTGACTGGACCCCAACAATAACACAACACAAGACCACGTATCGACAGCTCAGTGTGAGGCTGGGATGGGATGTGTTGAATTTGCACAGTTCGACGGGCAATACTGGAACAGTCTGGACCAAGGGGGTTCCCTTAATAAAGCCCTCCTTCAGTGAGATTGCTTTTACAATGTGTTTTACAGCATTGGAGCGCCCCTCTAACCTTTGCCTCAGTAAAACTGCAGCCTTTCTACCTGCTTGTTACTGGCTTCAATACGGAGTGTGGCTGAGGGGCTGAGATTGTTTATATGGAAGTATTTAAAAACAAATTCTTCTTCTTCAAAATATAGGCATTACAACTTGATATGCATTGAAAGATATTATCCTGAACCAAGCACCAGAGCAAATAATGTTAAAAGCAATGCGATCTCCCATCAGATATTGAGGGGTATTCAATAAGGAATAAGTAAACCTTACGAAGAGAAGCAGCTGTTTCTCAGCACACCCCTGTGGCTACACAGCTTGGTCCAGGAAATCCAGTTTCTATTTCTTTAAAGATAGATACAGCCCTTTCCAAAAGCGTATTATTATTATTATTATTATTATTATTATTATTATTATTATTATTTAACAGAAACCATGTTGCAACGCTGGATTAGCACTTGAGCAAACACCTCCCTGTAGCAGCGCTGGTGTTTGATGTTCACCTGGGGAAAGCTCTTGTCCAGGATGGGTTTCCTCACAGCTTCTCCGACCGCTTGCACAGGTTCTCATGATGATCCAAATCATAACCATGCACAGGACATTATTTTCCATGGTAAGTGTGGCTTCTTTATCCATTGTGGTGTGCCGAGCTGTAATACATATTTAAATGTAGCACAACTACAACTGTTGGTTGTTCCTACATCAGATTCTTACGCAATATTACAAATGTGTGAAAGTACAAAAAGAAGCAAGGTCTTGATGAGAAGAACACACCCAGTACAGCATTTGTGTATTTGCAATCTACACTTACCAGTGAATAATAACTTCTAAAACACATGTGCAACTTCCCTCCAGGAAACTCGAATCTTCACAGGCCCTGGAAAGACACTAATATTGGTGTCCCATTATTAACGAATCAACTTGTGGAATTATAAACAATCGCCAATGAAAAAAACAAACTCGCAGGTTGAAAAGGTGTCTGAATAGCAGCCGCTCATCAGTGTCTGTCTGACCTGCAGTATAGTACAGACTTTCAAAATCAAATTGCTGTACAGTGTCTGTCTGACCTGCAGTATAGTACAGACTTTCAAAATCAAACTGCTGTACAGTGTCTGTCTGACCTGCAGTATAGTACAGACTTTCAAAATCGAACTGCTGTACAGATTCTAGCACCCGAACCCGAACGCGTGTCTGTCCGAGGCAAGAAACAGGAATATGAAAAACAGGCGAACATCGGGAAAAGCAATATCCTCTGCTGTTGAATTGTTCCTCTTAGAAACATGGTGGTAACACAAGAGCCTGCGTGTGACAAGCCTGGCTTCTGCCTAAAGGCTCTCACAGCTGGCAGTGATTAAGACTGAAACAGATCGCTGGCTGCTTGATAATGTTTGAAATCCAGAGCAGAATACCCTTCATTTAATAAGGATGGATTACATTTGAGTTTGTTTTTATATTTCTCTGTCTCTGCTTGTACCTCTTAAAGGTCTTAGAGCCTCTTTAAAACCTAAAGCACCCCCTGGTTTGATTACTGCATCATGTACTGCAGTATACTACAGGAAACTGCAGAAGAGACCTGGTCACTGTTCCAGTCCCACGCTGGCATCTCTGCCCTGTGTACCAATCGCAGGTAAAGCACTACAATTATACTGAAATAACGGCAAGCACAGTGAGATCAGTCTTGTGAGCGTGGATCGTAGTGCATTGTGCATGTGATATAATATATGTATTTATAGATTGATTTAGTTGCATCAGCTCCTTGCTCTGCCTCCCTCCCTCCCTTATGTTGTAATTACTATCACAGGATGACTGCTTGACCCTGCCTGTCATTATCAGTGTGGCTCAGGGTGACTGTCGATGCTTATTTGGCTGCCTCATTTGCAGATAGTTATCAAGCTTTCAGGAAAGAAACAGGACTTTGTTTAAACTCTCACAGCTGATAAGTTTCCCCTGCTGGGACCGTGCAGAACTAATTCAATTCCAGCTGCAGCGTTAATCTGTGATCCCCATCAGAGAGCCTGAGCACAGGCCTGCAGAAGGTGCCTCATTGAATAGATCAGCTTACAGTTTACTTATCAGTGATTACAAAGATATATTCTGTAACTGTTAGGTCACTGTTGCATGATAAATAAGGCTATTTTTATTGTTAGCAAGCTGCTTTTGCTTCTAAATGCTAACCTTACCTGTTAGCCAGTATCTGCAAGGCCTTGAAACAAGCAGAATGCCTCTAGATAAAGATTGAAGTGTTTTTTTTTTAATTCACTGAGTGACCCGCTCTCCTGCATGGCTTGTATGATCATATCGCTGATCGCTGAATCCTTCTAGATGCCCTTGTTTTCACACTCCCTTTCAGCTACATACAGTGTAGGTGTCTGAACAACACCCTCTGCTGTCCCGCACAGGGTCAGGGCGTCTTGTGATATTTCAGTGCCTGTCTAAGCCTGTCCCCTCAGGTGTGCGCTGCAGTTAAAACACAAGCTGCTTGTTTTAGGGAGCTCTTGTTATTGTGCTTCGTATCCCACAATGGCTGTTGTGTTTCTTAAGGGAGGTCCCATGTTTTACTCAAAGTGTCTCAATGCCTTGCCGGTGAATAATCTGGTTTTACCAACCAACGCAAAACGCATTAATAATACACACAATTACATGTGTGCATTCCACGTTCATCCACAGATGGTGTATCTTTACTGAGTGCTTTACCGGGTTCTTTTTGTATGTATTTCCATCTTTGATTTCCTAATGCATCCATCATACAATGAATACATGCAGCCACACAAAGCCAGGCACACGTTTTCCAGCCTGGCTCCTGGTGATTTTCAAGGCAATAGGAATGCAGAGGGCACACCATGCTTTGCAAGGCGCCGTGCAGACCACGGTGTTGTGTGTCTGCAGGTAGAGGAACACACCATTCTAAATGCTGAACCACACTCCTGGCCGTCTGGAATAAATTGCATATGATGAATAATCTCTCTTCTGCTGGGAGATAAGGCAGTACAGCCTCACCTTGTACCGCAGGCACATTGCTGCTGCTTTCACAGAATTCTGCACAGAAATAAGCACAGGATTTATAAACGAATGCAGCATAAAAAATGAATTCCTACAAACTGAAACTAGCGCTGCGTATCACTATATTAAACACGGGACTCCAGAGACTGATGGAGATCAACCCACCCATTTCACAGCAAGTTAAAATGGTGTCTATCCACTCTCCATGCGAAGTAGCTTTGCTGTCAGCTGTTTGCTATTGCATTCATTCATTCATCACTATCCAAGCAGGACAGGGAAGGTAAACGAGCAGAGGAGAGAAACGCAATCACAATGCAGAGGGCTGAGCTGGATCCTGGAGCTCAACAGACATGGGGCAGGGTGACCAGCACGCCTCCAAACAACAAAGAGGGTGGTTACTGTCCGGGAGAAATGACTCTTATAATGAAAACAATAGTTAAAAAAATGACAATTCAACTGACGTGTTGTCATATAATAATGTAGATGAATCTCAAGAAAGGTAACCGTTGTAAAGCCAAGAGAGGCATGGTGAAGCATATTAAATAAAAACAAAATGTGAAGCACAAGTGATGAGAGTGTTCCAGAATATCGTCTTAGTAACACTGATGCCCTTATCTGAACACACACACACACACATATATGTAATATATTAAGATGATAATATGAGTGTGTACACAGGCTATAATAAATCTGCTGAACAGAACTCCACTTTCTATGAAATTCCACTGGCTATTGAATCTGGCAGTGGTTTGGCAGTAATCTCTTTGAGTTTGTGCTATTTCCTTGTTCTAATCGTGCAGACTTCAAAGGGAACATGTTTATTGACTCTGGCAGAGGGCACTCGATGGAAGCAGGTTCAAATCCCTTCAGTTCAACACTGCACCAGAGTAGGTGTTTGATATTGTTTTGCAATTTTGCTAACGCTAAACAAATGGCATGTAAAAGTGCTTTGCCTGCTTTCAAGCACTGACAGTCTGGAATCAAGTCAATTAGAACTGGATTTGTGTCATTAAGTTCAATAAAAAGTAAGCTGGCACGTTTAAAAGCAGGAGTGCTAACAGCGCCGGCCAGGGTAATTTAGTGTCGCGCAGACAGTCTGAGAAGTAATTAACCTGAATGGGCTCAACAGCATTGAAATCACAGCGATTGGGATCTGAAAACTCCACGCTGTCTCCCAGGTATATGACTTTATTATTTTATGCTTACCCTTGAGAGATGAAAGGAAAGTTCAGCGCATTCCGAGCCTTTGGTTGTAGCTCTCAAAGCAACAGGCTTTTTAAAGGCATGCGAGAGAACTGCACCTCAGGGAAGCAGCAAGTTTACAGGAGCGTCCTTTGAAATAGCAAGAGGCCTAATGCACTGCTGACTCAGATCAGCAGAATCATATTGGAATGTGTTATCAGAAGCATCTAACCTTGTTCTACAAGGTTTAACATTGAAAACTGTGAGTAAGTCAATCGTATCTTCCATTTACGAGGTACTGGGTATAATAAGAAGCAGCAGAGCCAGCTGGATTTCTGTTCATAGTTTCTATTGTAAAAAGACCACCGAGAGCGTAAACCAGCATTGAAAATATGCAGCAAAACTAGCAAATGCAACTGATTCGTAATGTGTTCAATAACTACAGAAAGAAGGGTCATCGAGGGAGCATGTTTTATTCCATGTAATGAATACCCAGCAACTTCAAACATCTTAAAGGGAATCACTGAAAAAACCTAGCGTCTGAACCAAAGTCAACTATGAGACGTCAAACACCCGTTCACAGAACTGCAGAGGACAGCTTCCCATTTAAGAACTGGATAGCATTACATTTCTTGTGATAAGTAAATTGAAGAACAGTGAGTGAGTGTAATGACATTCTATATTACTAGCTGTAATAATAACACGGGACCCGTCAGTGAAAGCATTGCCCCTTCAGCTCACCCCACAGCGCGTCTTCAAACACGACAATGCTTCCCTCGCTTGGATTTGGAACCTTAGGAATTTCCTGAGGTACTGACCTGATCAGGAAAAGGAAACAGCACTCCTTCAAATCCATTGCCAAGAAAGAGTTCTGAGGGCTGAATGGCTCCACCACAGATCCAAGGGAAGCCTGACCTTCACTGAGTTAGTGGAAGTCTTGGGGGGGCTTAGTTCTGAAATGGGTTTATCTTGGAAGCTGTGAAGCAGGGCACTTTCTGGTCCTGCGCCTGAAAAAGGGGATCGGTACATATTGAGATTCTGATGAAGGTGGATGCGTGTCTCTTTGCTATCCTTTCCTGTTCGTGTTTGAAAACACTGTTCAAAACTAAAGAAAGAACATGACTTATTAAAACAAGAGGTGGCAGTTTTAGAAGACCATTGTTAAGACAGAACGATGAAGAGTAAAACCGTTCCAACAATGCTCTGCTCGCCCCGAGCCATGGAACTATCTCGGGCAGGTTTGGGCTCCATTCTCTGCAGCCTTGAGTCTCATTAGGAACATATGAAACAGAAGATGGGCAGCGCTTTAAACAGGACCCTCTGCATCCAATCCTGTGGTGTAGTCATGGTGTATCATTTCCTGGAGAATGGAATAGAAGAGGCCGTCCGGGGGTTAGCTGGGAGACGGGGGGAGCCGTGGTGAGAAAGAGGGGGAGGCAGGGATGAAGCAGAGCTGAAGGCACAAAGAACAGGAGGCTTGCGAATGAGATTGATTTCTAAACACAGCAGAACCCCTGACTGCACTGCGTCTGCAGGCGATATTGATTGCATCAGCACCACCAGCAATAACACACCCTGAGGAAAATACACATTATATACAACACATCTAAAAAACAGAAGCAAAAGAATATTAATTTAAGAGGAAAACGAAATCGGATTCATGTGAGTTCAAGTGGAAATTGTTGTTGATAATGGCAGCGTGTTGGCACCAGGTGATGCCATGCAAAGCTCCCATTAGAATCAAAAGGCAAACGCCACACTTCTCCGTTCTTCACCAATCCTGCCTGTGCTTTGCCATGATTTCAGAATCTTCAACCAAAGCTTTGGACTTAGCTATGCCTTGAAGAGTGTGAAGCTAGTGCAAGCTCAATCTCTCCTTCAGTGGGCATGGTCCTTTATTTTACTGCACTACAGTAACAGCCCCAATGCCAGGGGGTTGAATATCTTCTTCAGCACCGCCCCATTCCCATCGCCCCCTCGGCTCCTAACCTAACCATCGCACCCTCGGATCCTAACCCTAACCCTAACCATCACCCCTTGGCTCCTAACCCAAACGATCTCCCCCCTCGGCTCCTAACCCTAACCCTAACCATCACCCCCCTCTGCTCCTAACCCTAACCCTAACCATCGTCCCCCTCAGCTCCTAACCCTAACCATCGCCCCCTCAACCCTAACCATCACCCCTCGGCTCCTAACCCTAACCCTAACCATCGCCCCTCGGCTCCTAACCCTAACCATCACCCCTTGGCTCCTAACCCATACGATCCCCCTCGGCTCCTAACCCTAACCTAACCATCACCCCTCGGCTCCTAACCCTAACCCTAACCATCACCCCCTCGGCTCCTAACCCTAACCATCGCCCCTCGCTCCTAACCCTAACCATCTCCCCTCGGCTCCTAACCCTAACCCTAACCATCACCCCCCTCGGCTCCTAACCCTAACCCTAACCATCCCCCTCGCTCCTAACCTAACCTAACCATCGCCCCTCGCTCCTAACCCTAACCATCCATCCCCTCGGCTCCTAACCCTAACCCTAACCATCACCCCTCGGCTCCTAACCCTAACCCTAACCATCCCCCCCCTCGGCTCCTAACCCTAACCATCGCCCCTCGCCCTAACCCTAACCATCTCCCCTCGCTCCTAACCCTAACCCTAACCAATCACCCCACTCGCTCCTAACCTAACCATCGTCCCCTCGGCTCCTAACCCTAACCATCCCCTCGGCTCCTAACCCTAACCATCGCCCCTCGGCTCCTAACCCTAACCATCTCCCCTCGCTCCTAACCTAACCCTAACCATCACCCCTCAGCTCCTAACCCAAACCATCTCCCCTCGGCTCCTAACCCTAACCCTAACCAATCGCCCCCCTCTGCTCCTAACCCTAACCCTAACCATCGCCCCCCTTGGCTCCTAACCCTAACCATTGCCCCTCGCTCCTAACCCTAACCCTAACCATCACCCCCCTCGGCTCCTAACCCTAACCCTAACCATCACCCCCCTCGGCTCCTAACCCTAACCCTAACCATCCCCCCCCTCAGCTCCTAACCCTAACCCTAACCAATCGCCCCCCTCTGCTCCTAACCCTAACCCTAACCATCACCCCCTCGGCTCCTAACCCTAACCCTAACCATCACCCCTCGCTCCTAACCCTAACCCTTACCATCTCCCCTCGGCTCCTAACCCTAACCATCACCCCTCGGCTCCTAACCCTAACCCTACCATCTCCCCTCGGCTCCTAACCCAAACCATCTCCCCTCGCTCCTAACCCAAACCATCTCCCCTCGGCTCCTAACCCAAACCATCTCCCCCCTCGGCTCCTCTCGCTGTGAAGAGATGCTGGCGGTGAGCAGTGGAAGCAGGTCAAGGTTTTAAAGAACAGCATCTGTTATTTTCAGCACTGACTCATTTCGATTGATAATCAGAGCTTCAGAAGCTTTTGAAACGACCCTCGGATTTCATTTAGTAAACTTTTATTTGAAACCAGGCTCCCATTTATTTCAATATAAATATATATATATATATATATATATATATATATATATATATATATATAACCAGCTATATAACCAGCTGTATTGCAAGGCACAATAATGGCCCAGTTCTCTCTCAGGTCATTCACAGTCTGGGAGTTAGTTACTGCTCTCAATCCGTTTTTATCATCTCTCCTCCGACAAACCTTTTAAAAAATAGCAAACAGCAATTACTCGATCGATTGCTAAAGCTGCATACAATTTAAAAATACCACATGTTGTCTGTTTTGTTAGTTGGTGAATTTTCTATTTGTATTTATTTTTTAAAGTAGGTCATCACAAATCGCTGTGCAGAACGGTAACTATGGCAATGATGCTAATGGTAACTAACAAAATGGTTTGATTATTATTATTTTTTTAATATAGCTTCTGAAAATGCTTTTTGGCGGGACTGGATTTTAATACAGGGTTTAAACCCCCCCATTTGCTCAGTCTCCTCTGGTAGTAGACCAACCCACACACACACACACGCACAGATGCACACGCACACGCACACGCACAAGCACAAGCACACGCACACGCACTTAGTTGAGGGTTCTCCCAGTGATCCCTTTTTTATTCCTCCCTCCAGGCTGATAGCCTGAAGGCAAAGCAGGGTGTCTGCCTGCCCCACAGGGAGAGACCCGGTCAGGCAGACGGGTTCATACTGCTGTTTAAAACCAAAGGCAAAGGCAAAACAAAGTACACAGAACAATACAAGACACGGAACAAAATAACACATGGAACAAAATAACACACGGAACAAAATAACATATGGAACAAAATAACACACGGAACAATACAAGACACGGAACAAAATAACACACGGAACAAAATAACACACGGAACAATACAAGACACAGAACAAAATAACACACGGAACAAAATAACACATGGAACAAAATAACACACGGAACAAAATAACATATGGAACAAAATAACACACGGAACAATACAAGACACGGAACAAAATAACACATGGAACAAAATAACACACGGAACAATACAAGACAAGGAACAAAATAACACACGGAACAATACAAGACACGGAACAAAATAACACACGGAACAATACAAGACAAGGAACAAAATAACACACGGAACAAAATAACACACGGAACAATACAAGACAAGGAAAAAAATAACACACGGAACAATACAAGACAAGGAACAAAATAACACACGGAACAAAGTAACACACAGAACAATACAAGACAAGGAACAAAATAACACACGGAACAAAGTAACACACAGAACAAAATAACACTTTGAACAAAATAACACACGGAACAATACAACACATGCACACGTCAAGGAGGAAATCAAACCTCATGTAGTTCAGATATGTGTGTGTATGTGGGAGTATGTGCAAGAAAATGAAGTACAACAATATCACTGTGTTACTCTGCATTGAGAGCTCCTGTAACAATATCACTGTTACTCTGCATTGAGAGCTCCTGTAACAATATCACTGTGTTACTCTGCATTGAGAGCTCCTGTAACAATATCACTGTGTTACTCTGCATTGAAAGCTCCTGTAACAATATCACTGTGTTACTCTGCATTGAGAGCTCCTGTAACAATATCACTGTGTTACTCTGCATTGAGAGCTCCTGTAACAATATCACTGTGTTACTCTGCATTGAGAGCTCCTGTAACAATATCACTGTGTTACTCTGCATTGAGAGCTCCTGTAACAATATCACTGTGTTACTCTGCATTAAGAGCTCCTGTAAAACAATATCACTGTGTTACTCCGCATTGAGAGCTCCTGTAACAATATCACTGTGTTACTCTGCATTGAGAGCTCCTGTAACAATATCACTGTGTTACTCTGCATTGAGAGCTCCTGTAACAATATCACTGTGTTACTCTGCATTGAGAGCTCCTGTAACAATATCACTGTGTTACTCTGCATTGAGAGCTCCTGTAACAATATCACTGTGTTACTCTGCATTGAGAGCTCCTGTAACAATATCACTGTGTTACTCTGCATTAAGAGCTCCTGTAACAATATCACTGTGTTACTCTGCATTAAGAGCTCCTGTAACAATATCACTGTGTTACTCTGCATTAAGAGCTCCTGTAACAATATCACTGTGTTACTCTGCATTGAGAGCTGCTGTTTATTAATTTGCGAGCAGTTAACACTAATACTGGACTACCTAATGCTGCCTTGTGCTAATCATCTCTGAAACCAACATTCGTACCACACATTTCATTCGGTAGCACTCTTTTATTCTGTACATATTAAAGTGGGTCACCACTGTGTAAACTTTATAAAAACGCATTGTGCAGAATGTTTCGTTTGTTTTTTTGTTAAATGGGATTCTAAACCTCGGGGCTGAGCAGAAGCCATTCTGCACTTGGCTTTGAAGCTTTTATCCCCTCGGCTGCTATGAGACCCTTCTATTGATTATGCAGCGTTCTGACTAAATGCCAATAAAATCCTATCAGTGGCTTTTAAAGGGGTCTGGCAGCTGCTGATTGTATCCAATATGAGATAAAATTGGTCAAGAAAGGAATCTGTCAATGAAATGCTTTCGCTGCTGATTTCTTTAGCATAGAGTAAAGCACTCCCGTTTGTACAGTTTATTACACACAGAATAACACACAGGCACAATGAAACACACAGAATAACACACAGGCACAATGAAACATACAGAATAACACACAGGCACAAACAAACATACAGAATAACACACAGGCACAAACAAACATACAGAATAACACACAGGCACAATGAAACACAACACACAGGCACAAACAAACATACAGAATAACACACAGGCACAATGAAACATACAGAATAACACACAGGCACAAACAAACATACAGAATAACACACAGGCACAAACAAACATACAGAATAACACACAGGCACAAACAAACATACAGAATAACACACAGGCACAAACAAACATACAGAATAACACACAGGCACAAACAAATACACACAAACTCAATATTTTCAATTTGAAAATGAATTCACTAGCGGGATGCCTTGCTAAGCTTTTTGCTCCAGTGCAGAATGTGCTCCCCTTATTCTAACTCCAAATAAACTGCAGCTACTTCTCCAAAACAAAAGTTTTTAGTGAAAATATACGGTATATATAAATGTATCTTTTCCAAGTCGACATTGACTCTTGGTAGCATCTTTAAACTGCTTTCAGAAAATGGGGGAGCAAAACGCTTTGAAAATCCCCCTGTATAAACTGTAATAATGAGTGACTCACACAGTGCGGCTCTTTTCTCTCTTCTTGCAAACACTGGAATCTCGTTGGGGTTCGATACATGTCCTGTGGTATGATTGGACAGTTACACTGGTGATGTATGGTGCACAGCATGGGAACGCAGGCCAGGCACACTTACAAATGGAAACATTAGTTGCAAGCCCCCCCGAAGGGATACACAATGCTGTGTGCGTTTTATGACTATAATACATTAATTTCTTGAGTGGACCTCCTCCTTGTTCTGGTTTCATTTTAAAATAACCATTTCTGAGCAGCCAGCAGAAATCAGCATTTGCATGAAAAATGTGCAGCGCGATGACAGCACAAGTACATTCCATTTAAACACATTCATTATAAGAAAGCACAACGCTCCAGAGCCCGGTAATGTAACCATGCAAGACGTCCCAGGGCCAGCGCTATAGAAAAGTGATCCAATTGATTTGCATGGAATGGAATAGTGAGTGTTCCTGTCATGTAGCACATTATCAGAGAAGCGATGCATTGTGGGAATGTGACAAAGAACCACACAAACAATACAGCATTACAGCTCTCTGCTCAGGATTGCTTTATACATCACAAACACATCTCAATACAGACTGCAATTACAATACTGAATAGGATACCTGGATACATAGCCATCACATTTACATCAGTATCATTATTATTATATATAGTAATGGTATTATCTCGAAGTAGTTTGTAATACTGGCTTTTGGATGGGTTACATTCAGAAAATAAATATTAAATATATTGTACCTGGATAAATAGCTAGCATCATCATCATTATTATTAGTAGCAGTAATAGGAGTATATAAATGAGCGCTGCAGCAGGTAAACTATTAATGTAGGGAATTGGAGGCGCGAGGAGAAGCACAGATCCTGTACACCTCGCTGAGGTGAGGACCCCGGGACTTATAAAGGTCTCCCGGATCATTAAGGTCAATGAAGCTGTTCCCAGTCTGTATAATGAGAGCACAGCCCGTCTCAGGAGAGGGCGCACCACTGGAAGCTGGATCATTGTTTCAGATTCCTGTGACCTTTTACCAGGAGCGATGCCCCCTACAAGGCCTGGGACTCAGATTCCACTGGGTGGACATCTGGAAGCCACAGGGAGCTCGGATAACTATCTGTACTCAGCATTAAATAGGTCAGAAAGGGCAATTCAAATAAATAATAACTAAATTAATAAATAACCCCTCTGATGCGATTTCTGTCTCCAGATTAATACATCAGGAATTGGTGCTTGGAGCCGCTAACAGACATGTTACAGCTGAGTGCTGAGTGATGCAAATCCCACATCAATTAATGCACAATTAATCAGCATTGATAACGCAGCAGCAACCTTTCCAGCTCCTGCTGTCACCGTGACATTTTAACAGCGGCTAATGGAGCCGGGAGAGGCTGAGGAACGAGAAGCAGAGGAGAGGGGCTCCGTTCCGAGTCTGGTAAAGTTTCAGCTCATTTTAACTGAACTGAATTCACGCCCAGAGCTTTAGATAGGAGGCACACAGCAGACATTTCATTTTATTATGACAGCGCCAAATAATACATGAAGCCTTGTTTAATGTGGCAGCGAAAGGACAGTGCCTTTACTAAATGATTTGCAAATTAAACTGTAGGGAGCGGCACCCTCAGTGTGTCTTTGCCTGTCCCATAAACGTGTTGAAGTTGCTAATTAGAAGCTCTCCTAGGAGCCCTATTTCAACCATGCTTCTGCTCTTCAGCCGCACCTCCCACAGCTTAGTGTATCTGCGCTGAAGCCTTCCCAAAAACATCTGAAGCTTACTGCAGGTTCAAATCAACGCATTATTCAGTGATTACATCATGCTGCAATCATGCAATGATCTTGATCCGAGGTGTGGAGTGCACAGTTCATTGTGTTTCCTTTGTAAAGGTACGCAGCCATCGCCTGAATCCACTGGAACGTGTTCATGTTGTGTCACACCAGTCTGCCTGAAGCTTTCTTCAGACTAGGCAGTCTGAGTCTGGCATAATTACAGTGCATTCCTTGTAAATAACTTCAACTCAACGATCTAACTTGTAATGCTGATGTTGGCTGCAATAAAAATAAAATAATAATCTGCTTGTAGAATGAACACAGTATCAGCAACAAGATCTTGATATTTTCAGCTGTAAACGCACTGAGAAGCAGCAGCACGTGAACCTGAAACAGTACAGCACAGAAACCTGGGGCAGAGGAGACAGACTGAGGAGACACTGCTTCACACAGAGTGGTGAGGGTATAGCATGGGTTACCTAGTCATGCTGTTGATGTTGAATCACTGAGATGTTCTTATGTAACTGTTATGGAACTATTAAAGGGAGGGATAGCATTTAGATAGTGCTTTCCACATGGGCAATGCCCAAAGCAGCTCAGATTCATGGAGACAAGCAGCCCCCTGGGGAGGAAAGGCACCACAGACACACTCATCAGTGTGGAAGGGGTGTGATTGAACCAGCACACACAGACACTGGCATGAAGCCTAGAATACAGCAGGGAACAAGCTAACAAGTGCGAAAGTGGGGGAATGGTCTTTGCTTTTCATGCTGAACAGACAGCGTACACTTACCAGCAAAGTGATTTATATTAGCAGCTCTAGAACCCGCGCCAGCTCCTGTGCAAACTGCCACCATGCACTGACACGTGAGCGATGTCTCTGGAAACAAGTTTCTCAAAGTGGAACCCAGGTCTGGCTGGGCTTGAGATACAGAGAGAGTATGAAACTATCAGAGACAGTATACTGTACTGCACCTTTGAGACATCATAATGAACTGATCAGATTCAAGTTACTTTTTCTACCGAATCAGCTACAAACCATTTCTTCCTCCACATATTTTATTTATTTATTTTTTTAAAGGTGTTGGGTGCTCCAGTTGTGTCCAGTGAAGGGCAGGCAGACAGATCATTCCTAATGCAGTCTAATGCCTGATTAAGCCTCACCGCTGAGACTGCCTAACGATGGACAGGGAGTGGAACAGGTTTCTACCCAGGTAATTAGCCCTAATGAGGGCAGACAGCTGAGCTCGCCTGGGACGTGGGACAGCAGCATACCAGAAGAGAAGGACTGAGACAGAGCAACGCGTCAAGAGCCATCCCAGGAACAAGAGCTCTTAATGAGGGGAAAACTGGGACCTTCTCTACCCCTGTGCGTTTTCAGAATAAATCCATTCAAAAAGCTACGAAACTGCTGTTAAAAGATCTAAGCATTTAAAAAAAAAAAAAAAAAGTATTTTAACGTGGCAGCTGTTTCTCTAGCGCAGAAGTACAGGACTTTGCTTTTCCGGTTTGCCATCGTTTGAATCAATATCAGATGTTAAATTATATATTTTTTCTTTCTAATATTATTTGATAGATGGGGTGCATTTTGGGAGACCCCGGACAGAACACACTGTACAGTCCGTTAGTATAGTGCTGGTTCTCAAGAACTATGTACTGCTGTAGTACCGGAAACAACTTTACTTATTGGGTCACCTTCATGAAGTATTGAGGAGTGAATCACTGAAGGCTCATACTCAGTTAAGTATGGTAGAAGGGTAATTCACTGTCCTGCCTAACCGTGATTTAAACACACCGGGGGTCCTGAAACACTGCGCCACTCAGGGAAACGTACCGAGTGCAATGTGTTCATTTCAGACTCCTGAACTTCGAGAGGGGAGACAGAGTTCAATACTTAACAGGTAATGATCACCGTGGTGAACAACTTACAAGTCTGTTCTCTTCAAGTCTGGTAGAATTTTGTGTTTTTTTTTGCTTTTTTTTTTTTTTTTAAACATGAACCGCTTTTTGACACTTTAAAAATGAGATGGGCCGCTGTTGAGCTACGAAATGAAGACTCCAAATCTCCCGTGAGGCTGGAAGTGAGAGTGAAAGCACATGCAGATCCTGCCTGCGTGTAGAGCCCTCGGCTGCAAGGGTGGTGACCTTCGGAGCGGATACCAGCCTCAGCGCAACGGCCTGGAAACTCGGACGCAGGACGTATTAGGAAGCACCTGTACTGCAAGTCACAGGGCAGCCGTAACACTCCAATTGGAAGTTAATGGTTTCTGTAATTTCAGCATAATTGGATGCAGATGAATTCCAATGCCCACCCTGTGTTTATTGCCTATGCAATGGACCTGGATGTTTCCCAGCTGTGTGTTGCTACTCAACCCCACTTGCTGGCATTTGTAGCTCATTTAGTAGCAGTTCTGCCCCCATGCCCTGGTCACAGTCACTGATCGAATGTTCTTTTTAGTGCATTACTCACAACCGCGAAACAGCTTCCCTTTTCAGATACAAGTAATTATGTGTAATTTATCAAAATAATACATAGTTGCCTATTGTTTTATTTCAATGAGTTGCAATGTGGCAATCAGGAATAATTAAAGCATTTCAGCCCCCTTGTGATTCATTTGCAGAGCAAGCATTTGAATTTTCATGAGATCACCGTAATTACATCCGTTCCGCAATGCATTAGAAGTAAATGCTTCTGCCAAGTTTAAAAGGTGGAACATTTTGTCTAAGCTGCTTTCAGATTCAATTCAGATACCCAATCTGTATTACAGGCATCAACATACTGTCACATTGATTGCACAACACAAAGAATCTCTACTGAAGACAGCACTGTGTGGCACTTGAGACAGATGGCCCTGCCGGTAAGCACCAGTTTAGACGTGGGATTGATCACAGTTATTCAATTCCAGAGTTTCTGTAGATCTTCAAAGCTCAAAGCCACTCATCCTCAAGGTACATGCAAGTGTATTACCCTTGTCTCCTAAAGCATTGCATATATACATAAAAGTCCTTTTGAGCGCGCTTGTTAAAGGCGATTGAAATATCAGCTAGAGCAGGGTTTCTAACATGCGGCCACCAGGGTGATTTCTTACAGCCACAGCAGACACTCTGCAACCCTTCAGAGATGTTAAGCTGCTTTCACTGCAGTCTGATTCCATTCACCAACTGGCCAGTCTCAATAAAGTTAGAGTAAGTGTTGGCGGACAGTCTCGAAGATCATGACAGGGTTCAAGAACTAAATCCGATGCAATCTAACTGTACTTTGCTGCAAGTGTTAATGAACAGCACTGGCAGCAGACATTGCAATGCACTTGTCATGCCGCTAGCTGGCAGACGATCCAGCACTCCACTGCCGGGTGAGGAATGCCATGACCGTGCCCCTCGTCACACAGCTGGATAAATAACATTACAGCGCTCTGCTACTCCAATTAGCTGGAAACGTTTAGCCACTTAATGATTCAGTAGAAAGCTGGCATTTGATTCTTGGCTCGAACCCAGCCTGCGGTAATCAGCAAACCAGAGTTCATGGGAGAAAGAGCAAGCAGATTACTGAACGCTAAAAACATTGGCGTTTATCTTTTATATTCAACCCTGGGGTTTCCACCCCAACTCTGTGCAGCTTTAAAATCAGTGCTAGCCAAGGCTCCCCTATCCCTGTTCATACCTCATATGACTCCACATCATCTGCTACTGCATGGCGTGACACTGCCCTTCGAGACAGAGGCACCCCTGCGTCAGACTGGGGTCACATGGCCAACCAGAGCGAAGCCCTTCGGCCAGACCGTACAAATGGCAGCGATACCGTCCGAGGAAGAAAGAATTATAAATGCTCTGAAGCTGTAAAGGGTGTAACAGATTCTCAGTTAATGCGTTAGACAGTTATTTCACTCTGGCATTCCAATGAGCCTGTAGCGATAGCTGAATTATTGAAAATGAGCGCGGCTGTACACTTCAATAGGGACGGTCAATGAGCTGCTACCTTTTACATGGGTCAGAACTTCTTAGCAAATCTCTAAATCATTACCATTAATAAGAGCTGCCAGCACAGCAGGAAATCAGCTTTGCAGCGACATGCCAATTAGATGTTTCCCTATCAGCCCACCCTGGTGGCAGGCTCTGATTAGCTTACAATGTGACTGGCACAGCTACAGCGAGTTATCTTCACGCAGCAGATAAAAGGTGAATCACTGAGGACCCCCGTTTTCTTTGTGGCATGAAATACTGCAGGCAGTTTAGCTGCTGTTATGTTTTACACTGCAGCTTTTAAACAACTAAAAGACAAGAACGAGGCATCACACTCCCTCTTGTGTCAGAATGTGTTCATTACAGCAGACCTCTGCAAACTGGGGAAACAGACTTGGGAAGAAAAAACAAACTACTTATCTTAGAGCTTAAACAAAAACCACCTTAGTGTCTGTTCAAGACAGCACTAACCCCCATTTGCAGCTGATTTAACATTTAGCGTTTAAAAAAAAAAAAAAAAAAACCAACACACACAACTTTTTTGTATTGTCAA
Source organism: Acipenser oxyrinchus oxyrinchus (assembly GCA_030684275.1). Lineage (NCBI taxonomy): Eukaryota > Metazoa > Chordata > Actinopteri > Acipenseriformes > Acipenseridae > Acipenser > Acipenser oxyrinchus. Next base: position 34,655,167 of record CM060262.1, on the reverse strand, counting down.
ACACTCATTTTAGTGAATTTCCAAATTTAAAAAAAAAAAAATAACAATGTTTTAACACCAAGTTTACATACTAACATACTACAGCATCATCACATTCGTCTGGCTCTCAACCACTCTGCTTCATGCCTGGTGAGCGTCCAGCACACACATCAAGGGTTAAAGGGATCTATTAAAACTAGTCTTGCACATTAAACTCGCTTTGTTTTCTGTTTGCAATAAGACAACGAAAACAAGACCAAAAACATTTAACTCCACTGGTACAGATCTTCCAATGCAATCTTTTTGTATGCCTGTTCCTTCAACACCTTAGCCGAGCGTCACAAACAGATGACCTGGAGCACAGCGTCTCGATGCATGGCTGGTGTCTCCTTCAACCCCTCACTCCAGCTTGATGGGATCGTCTGTCGGGTGGACTCCTGCTTGGGGTCCCCGCACTGCACTCTTCCGAGCGAGGGCTTTTACTCTCAGTCTCTTTGGCGCTCTCTTCCTTCTCTTCCTCGCAGTTCTCCACCCTCGACGGCAGGTCTTCTGGTTCTCTGTCGTTCTTAACCACTTCCTGCAGGTTGAACTTTCTGAAGAGCACGTAGTCCCGCACCACACTCACACAGCACACGTTCTTGATGATCTCAACGATGATGGTGTACTCCGGGTTAGTCAGGTCCACTTTATTCTTAGGGTTCATGTTTCCTACCAACCCTAAAAAAAATAAAAAATAAAATTATAGATATTATAACAGTAAAATCACAGTGCATCTTAATAAAAAAAAAACACACAAGGAATCTTTAGCCTAGTACCCTCACACTTTTTGACCCTTTATAAAGTTCTACGATTCAGATTTGAAACTCATCTGTAACCTCAACATTCCTAGAGATCACTTTACACGGCAAGCTTACCTGCCAGAACCTTAATGACTTCGTCTCTCTTGGCGTGGCTGCTGTTGCGAGCTTTGAAAGCGATCTGAAAGGTGCCGTGGTTAGGGGCTTTGAACCAGCTCTCCAGGAAGGGACCCAGGTATTTCTCCATCTCCTCAATAAATGCTTTGCAGGCCCCGCTCACAGGCAGCATCCTCAGGATCACGCGCGATTTCTTTTTCTTCGTTGTGTGCAGGTCTTGGAGGATGTGGTGCACAAGCTTATTGGGATCTGAAAATACAATTCTGTCAGTAGCACATAGACAAGGCTCTCCTTTTACAGCAGCTTGGACGGGGAAAAACCATGGTGTAGTATCCGATCACCACTGCAGAGGAAAAATAACTGCCACCGTTAACCTGCCTGTCTGAATATCCAGATGGAAAGTTTAGTCCAAGCAAGGCAGGAATACGACATGCACAACATGAGCCACTTCCACAGAACAGTTACTGTGCAAATGGGATCAAAGATCCCACCAAATCAGTAAAAATATCTAGCTCTGAGGAATCAAACAGGGTATATATATTTTGTACGCATTTCCAATATTATATAGACACCACCAGACTAGCTTTAAACTTTCACTGCTGGTTTCACAGAACTACTCTGGGACCGTCTAACCTAAGGTAACGTTAGGTAGTCCAAGATTAGCGCTAATTAGGGTGAAACCAGCCGTTAGTTTCACAGCAAATTGCAACAGAACTAAAATCATTTTCCGATTACATCCACCACACCCTACCGATGAATGCCGACTTTCCCCTGTACACCACGTCAGGGTTTCGTGTGGTTTTATACTCCTGTGTTCCATCCCTTTACCAGCTGATTCAGGAGCAGATCAGCAGCTAGCACTGCTCCCTGTTAAAGTCACCCTTTACCTATATTCAGAGTCCTCACAAAGACCACGTTGTTGGCGCCGCTCTCCATGGCCAGGAACCTCCGCTGTTTCTTTGCTGTTGACGAGCGAATCTGTTTCACCTCCTTCTTTAAGGCAGCTTCAGCATCGTCATCATCCTCCTCCTTCTCTTCCTCATCGCTGTTCCTCTCCTCCTCCTCCTCTGTGAACTAGTCAGCAGCAGAGGAACTCGGATCATGCACTTCTACCACTAGACAATGAGCTGTGCAGCCTTGTATAATGAGGTATTTAACATGGGAGAGACTGGAAGCTGTAGGGTTTCTTATTACCAGTACAAATTCAACTGCCAGAGAGAACCCCCAAAAAGTAGTTTAACAAACATCAGGGCTGAAGAAAGAGAAATGTATTATATATTTTATTGAACCAAATGGAACTGGGTAGTTTTGTGCAACTAATGCAGCCACCGAAATCAGCTGCCTTAAAAAAAAAAAAACCCTGGTATTTGCCACCTAACATATGTACCCTACACCATGCAGGGACAGAAATAAACTCCGACTTCACAGCAGTTTCACCCATTCCAGGTTTTACTACGAGCTTGATTAGCCCCAGTATGTATAGGGTAACAAGCTCAGGTGTGTCTTGTTAAACTCATAGTAAAACCAGGAATGGATCAAACTGCTCTGCAATGCTTCTTTCCATCCCTGGTATGCTATGGAGTCAGTTACATCGGATAGTCCCTATCCTGAAAAAGAACAATTCTACAGAGGTGAAGCTAAAGCTGAGGGAACACAAAACCACTTTGTCAGGCTGGAAACCGGGTTCCGGGAGACCTAGCTTGCTGTATCAAACCCCAAGTCTCCCCTGGTGTGCCGTGCAGTGGCTTTGCGTTCCCTCGGTTCAAGACAAGCTGAAGCCCCTCCATGCACAGCGTACCTTCTCTGGCCCGTAGAGCTTGTCTGCGTACTCGTTCAGGAGGCTGTAAGCCTCTGCCGTACACTTCCTCTGGTTCATGTTGCAGGTGAGCAGAATCCCCTGCATGCCCACCTCCAGCTCCCTGGCGCCGCCGCCCCCCCGCTGCTTTTTGGCTGCATGGTTCGTGTACTGCTTCCTGCTTCTTTTCTTTGATTCCTGGACCGCGGCCATTTCTATTCGCATACAATTAAAATAGAGAAATGTCGAAATTTTAAAGTATACTGTGACACGGCATACGCTCCTCAATGAAATCTAAACTGGATCATATTCTACCGCAGGAGAGAAAGTGTGCAGGTGTAGCAGCTGTAATACATACACACATAATTTTAGTTAATTCCAGGAGTCTGGTCAAATGTAGTAACCGTTTTTAAAGATAACATCAGACCGATGTACCGATAAACATAAGATTTTAGTCTTGTAATGAAAGCTGATGCAATTGTTTCTAGATGTAATGAGCGTGAGTTCAGGCTGTTCGGAGCTAACACCTCTCAGTTTTCGTCCTGGTTTTAAGGAAGCTGTCTCGGGATTTCAATATACCTTCCCGGGACACTAGGTTGGAACACAAGTTAAAGAAATTAACATAATAGTAATCAATACTACCAATTCTTGGATGAGAATCGGATTTCTAGAGGGTTTAAAGTTTTATCAACCGCCCTTTCGTTCAGATGTCCGGTTTAGGGATCATCTTTTAGTTACTAGAAGACGCTGGACGGTGTACAGCTGAACTAGCAGAGACGACTAAAATTAAATTGCATTACACAGATTAAATTAACTCAATTCTTTGGTCTACGAATCTTGAAAATTAAAAACCATTACACAGCATGCATACTGAGCGAGTGCACCGCCGCATATTTGATATATTTAGTAGTAATAATATATCAACATATTGTTTTAATAAAAGTGATATTGAAGTGGAATTGTGCACAGCGCGTGTGTTTGGCGCCTCCCTCACGTCGTACGATAAAATATTCTTGTTAAATGTTTTTTTATTTACCTGATAAAGGCGCGTTAACAAAATCCTTTCACTCACCACAACACCAAAAAAAACGTATGCCTGCACTAGCGTGTCGCGCCAATGACGTGTTTTATCTGAGACTGGGCGACCCAAGAGAAACCCGGAGTCAGCAGGACCCAGTAGTGGCCGCGCATGAAATGTATGTGCGTTATTTAGGATGTTTGGCTAGTCGAAATGTATGTGCGTTATTTAGGATGTTTGGCTAGTCGAAATGTATGTGCGTTATTTAGGATGTTTGGCTAGTCGAAATGTATGTGCGTTATTTAGGATGTTTGGCTAGTCGAAATGTATGTGCGTTATTTAGGATGTTTGGCTAGTCGAAATGTATGTGCGTTATTTAGGATGTTTGGCTAGTCGAAATGTATGTGCGTTATTTAGGATGTTTGGCTAGTCCTACAGCTAGTCTCTAACCAGTTCTTCAATGCGAACACTGTTTGTTAACCGAGGGGTAAGACACGTCTCGGGTTTTTTCACCCCCAAGAGCTTTCAAACACTACCACTTTCACTGAAGATAACTTTACTTGCTGTTGTGTGAACTGTACAAATGTGAACTAATCTTCTTACAAAGTTATATGTAAACAGCTCTGTATCGTTTATAAATATAACATTTGGAACTGCGTTCTAAAGCGTGTCACTCAAGTAGCAAGTAGTTTTAAACGTGACCTTTGTAATAAACTTCGATTAGGTGGCCATATGTCTCAGTGTTCAGTGGGACAGTTAAGGCTTTTCAGCTCGCAACCTAATGCATTCTGGTACGTTTTACCTGTCTCGGGTACCATTCTTTCCTATAAGAGAACCAGAATGCATTGGGTTGTGAGTTGAAAAGCCTGAACTGTCCCGCTGAACACGGAGCAATATGGCCACCTTAACTTAGATTGTTGGGTAACTTCTGGGACAGTTGAGGGTTTTTAACTGAAGGGTACCTGAGATGTACCAGGGATTTGAACCGGGGACCTCCTGGTTACAAGCCCATGTCTTTAACCACTGGACCACACAGCCTCCTCATTGCAGTGAGTTAAAAAGCCTGAACTGCCCCTATCTGTCCCAGTATACATGGAGTCATGTGGTAACCCTACTTGTATTGCATGCTTCCAGGAGGCTGTGCTGCTAGCAGTGTGCAATGAACACCCTGGCTGCTCCACTCCACGTGCTGAAGCTGTCTGTTAGGAGTCTGAGATCTCCTCCCACGTCTGGAAGGAAGATCCACCGACTCGCTGGGTTCCAGTCCTGTGCACCTCAAAACTTTCAAGACTATGAAAGCCTCCGTCGGCTCTACAGACCGGAGGCGCCCGAGTATTTCAACTTTGCAAAGGATGTGCTGGACAGATGGGCTGAGAGGGAGAAGGTCCAGATCTTTTCTGATGTGTTGATGCTTCATGTTACAGGGTCCACTAGCTATGCTGCTTATCTGTTTGTCTGATTTCTGCTGTCTTAGAATAATGGGAGGATCTCTGTCACATGACTCACAGGAGGTACAATGATAGCTTGTTACGTACAGAGAAGCCTCCAGAAATACATCTCCCAGCAGCCTCTGGCACGTCCCATTCTTATGTGTCTTATGGGTCACCTGACTGCATGATTCAACCAGGACGCCAATAAACCAGGAACCAAAATTATAAGCATACTGCATACAAACCAAAGGCGTTCAAATACTTTCTCAAACTTAATAAAATCAATGAGTTGTAAATTTGAAGGTGAGATTGCTTTTAATAGCTCTTACTGCTCATTGCTAAATCAGAAGATTGAAATTAACAGAGTTAGCACCATGTTTCAGACATGCTGTATTGCAGGACGTGTTTAGTCCTGCTCAGACTTGTGTTTACTCCTTTTAAAGGATGGGGAGAGGCTGTCAAACCCTGCCCTGTGGTGGGTGAACGATGCCGGAGACGAAATCAAATGGAGCTTTGAGGAACTTGGGTCGCGTTCCAGGAGAGCGGCGAATATCCTGGCGGGAGCTTGTGACCTACAGCCCGGAGACAGGCTTCTCCTAATCCTACCCAGAGTGCCGGAGTGGTGGCTTGTGAACGTGGCCTGCTTGAGGACGGGTAGGTGTTGTGTGGCCGTGGCCTCGACTCCCTCGTTGGGTCTTTGACCTCTGACCTCTCTCTTCTCCACAGGGACTGTCCTCATCCCTGGGACCTACCAGCTCACTGCCAAGGACATCCTTCACAGGCTCCGCAGCTCCAGCGCCAGATGCATCGTCACCGACGGGAGCCTGGCCCCTCTCGTGGACGCCGTGACAGCAGAGTGCCCCTTCCTTAAAGCCAAGCTGCTGGTATCAGAGCAGAGAAGAGAGGGCTGGCTGAACTTCACAGAGCTGTCAAAGTAAAACAGCCGATCAGGGGTGGGGTTGACCTACTGATGTGTGCCGTAGTTATAGAACGCTTTTCATTACTGCATCCCTTATAACAGTAAGATCCCCCTACACACGACAAATTCACTTACAGCAGAGCTTCTAGAAGGCGTAGGTGTTCCAAATGGGTATTGCCATGACAATAAGAATGCTAACCGTACCTGCATTACTCTTTCAAGGGCTGTATCAAGCGACCACACCTGTGTGAAGACTAAGAGCAATGATCCGATGACCATCTTCTTTACCAGCGGAACCACTGGCTCCCCAAAAATGACCCAACACAGCCACTGTAGCTTTGGACTCGGGCTGGTCGTCAATGGCAGGTGCTGTGCAGAGATGTATGACCTTGAGCTTGCTGTTTTGCTGATTACATTATAATTGCACACAAGAGGGGAAGATGGGAACACAATTTATATACAAGTTCTTTTATCGCTGCCCTGTGTGGTGAGAGCTGCATGCATGCTGACAGTGTTTTATTGTTAAGAAATACTAAAAGAAACTAGAAATCATTGTGAGCAGTGCTTCACTGTGTCCTGTTTGCACTGGCAGTCTCTTTCGTTGTGATCAGTGCTTCACTGTGTCCTGTTTGCACTGGCAGTCTCTTTCGTTGTGAGCAGTGCTTCACTGTGTCCTGTTTGCACTGGCAGTCTCTTTCATTGTGAGCAGTGCTTCACTGTGTCCCGTTTGCACTGGCAGTCTCTTTCGTTGTGAGCAGTGCTTCACTGTGTCCTGTTTGCACTGGCAGTCTCTTTCATTGTGATCAGTGCTTCACTGTGTCCTGTTTGCACTGGCAGTCTCTTTCATTGTGAGCAGTGCTTCACTGTGTCCTGTTTGCACTGGCAGTCTCTTTCATTGTGATCAGTGCTTCACTGTGTTCTTGTTGGTGCAGGTTCTGGCTGGACCTGAGCCCGGGGTCTGTGCTGTGGAACACCTCCGATACTGGCTGGGCCAAGTCCGCCTGGAGCAGCGTGTTCGCCCCCTGGATCCAGGGAGCCTGCGTGTTCGTGCATCACATGCCACGCTTCAAAGCCACCACTGTTTTAGAGGTAACACTGCACATAGAAATGCACACCTGCTCTGAAAGAAATATCCTCCTGGCATTTTAGATCAGGACTTGGATTGTGGACAACAAGAATTACATCTCTGATTTTAACTGAAGGGCTATGATAAGAGCCAGGAACCAGTATAAAGTGTCAAAGAATAATAGAAGAAATGTAAATATGTATTTATTTTTAGTTAAATGTAGTTCAGACGTACAGAACAAATGATGGCTATTTACGTGTGTGCATTTTATTATTGTACAGTATGTGTTTGTTTTCTTTTTACATTTCATAGTTTTTTTCTATACTCTTGTATTTCTTTGCATTCCAATAGACTTTGTCCAGATTCCAGATAAGCACGTTCTGCTCAGCCCCCACTGCGTACCGGATGCTTGTGCAGCAGGACCTGGCCAGGTGAAACGCAGACTCTGACGGTCTGCCCCGCTATCACTGACTAACTAGAGCGCTCACACTGGCAAGCACAGTGACCAACTAGAATCCACCCGCACTTCAGACAAAGCAGACAACCACACATGCATTTCATTCATTTAGCTTCCCATGTGGCTTGCCTTATAAGGCCACATTGGAAATATTATCTTAATACTCACCCTTTTCCACATACATCTCAAATCTGTGTGCTTCCATGTATCAGGTACCAGTTTAAAAGTCTTCAGCACTGTGTGAGTGCCGGCGAGCCCATGAACCCTGAAGTGATGCAGCAGTGGAAACATAAGACCGGCCTTGAAATCTATGAAGGATACGGGCAAACAGAGACGGTAAGTATCAGCATGCAACACCAAAGAGCACTGCAGCACTCTGCAACAAGACAAGCAGAACACAAGAGCACTGCAGCACTCCACAACAAGACAAGCAGAACACAAGAGCACTGCAGCACTCCACAACAAGACAAGCAGAACACAAGAGCACTGCAGCACTCCACAAGACAAGCAGAACACAAGAGCACTGCAGCACTCCACAACAAGACAAGCAGAACACAAGAGCACTGCAGCACTCCACAACAAGACAAGCAGAACACAAGAGCACTGCAGCACTCCACAACAAGACAAGCAGAACACAAGAGCACTGCAGCACTCCACAACAAGACAAGCAGAACACAAGAGCACTGCAGCACTCCACAACAAGACAAGAAGAACACAAGAGCACTGCAGCACTCCACAACAAGACAAACAGAACACAAGAGCACTGCAGCACTCCACAACAAGACAAGCAGAACACAAGAGCACTGCAGCACTCCACAACAAGACAAGCAGAACACAAGAGCACTGCAGCACTCCACAACAAGACAAGCAGAACACAAGAGCACTGCAGCACTCCACAACAAGACAAGCAGAACACAAGAGCACTGCAGCACTCCACAACAAGACAAGCAGAACACAAGAGCACTGCAGCACTCCACAACAAGACAAACAGAACACAAGAGCACTGCAGCACTCCACAACAAGACAAGCAGAACACAAGAGCACTGCAGCACTCCACAACAAGACAAACAGAACACAAGAGCACTGCAGCACTCCACAACAAGACAAGCAGAACACAAGAGCACTGCAGCACTCCACAACAAGACAAGCAGAACACAAGAGCACTGCAGCACTCCACAACAAGACAAACAGAACACAAGAGCACTGCAGCACTCCACAACAAGACAAACAGAACACAAGAGCACTGCAGCACTCCACAACAAGACAAACAGAACACAAGAGCACTGCAGCACTCCACAACAAGACAAGCAGAACACAAGAGCACTGCAGCACTCCACAACAAGACAAACAGAACACAAGAGCACTGCAGCACTCCACAACAAGACAAACAGAACACAAGAGCACTGCAGCACTCCACAACAAGACAAGCAGAACACAAGAGCACTGCAGCACTCCACAACAAGACAAACAGAACACAAGAGCACTGCAGCACTCCACAACAAGACAAGCAGAACACAAGAGCACTGCAGCACTCCACAACAAGACAAGCAGAACACAAGAGCACTGCAGCACTCCACAACAAGACAAGCAGAACACAAGAGCACTGCAGCACTCCACAACAAGACAAGCAGAACACAAGAGCACTGCAGCACTCCACAACAAGACAAGCAGAACACAAGAGCACTGCAGCACTCCACAACAAGACAAGCAGAACACAAGAGCACTGCAGCACTCCACAACAAGACAAACAGAACACAAGAGCACTGCAGCACTCCACAACAAGACAAAGCAGAACACAAGAGCACTGCAGCACTCCACAACAAGACAAACAGAACACAAGAGCACTGCAGCACTCCACAACAAGACAAACAGAACACAAGAGCACTGCAGCACTCCACAACAAGACAAGCAGAACACAAGAGCACTGCAGCACTCCACAACAAGACAAACAGAACACAAGAGCACTGCAGCACTCCACAACAAGACAAACAGAACACAAGAGCACTGCAGCACTCCACAACAAGACAAGCAGAACACAAGAGCACTGCAGCACTCCACAACAAGACAAACAGAACACAAGAGCACTGCAGCACTCCACAACAAGACAAACAGAACACAAGAGCACTGCAGCACTCCACAACAAGACAAACAGAACACAAGAGCACTGCAGCACTCCACAACAAGACAAACAGAACACAAGAGCACTGCAGCACTCCACAACAAGACAAACAGAACACAAGAGCACTGCAGCACTCCACAACAAGACAAACAGAACACAAGAGCACTGCAGCACTCCACAACAAGACAAGCAGAACACAAGAGCACTGCAGCACTCCACAACAAGACAAACAGAACACAAGAGCACTGCAGCACTCCACAACAAGACAAGCAGAACACAAGAGCACTGCAGCACTCCACAACAAGACAAACAGAACACAAGAGCACTGCAGCACTCCACAACAAGACAAACAGAACACAAGAGCACTGCAGCACTCCACAACAAGACAAGCAGAACACAAGAGCACTGCAGCACTCCACAACAAGACAAACAGAACACAAGAGCACTGCAGCACTCCACAACAAGACAAGCAGAACACAAGAGCACTGCAGCACTCCACAACAAGACAAACAGAACACAAGAGCACTGCAGCACTCCACAACAAGACAAACAGAACACAAGAGCACTGCAGCACTCCACAACAAGACAAGCAGAACACAAGAGCACTGCAGCACTCCACAACAAGACAAGCAGAACACAAGAGCACTGCAGCACTCCACAACAAGACAAGCAGAACACAAGAGCACTGCAGCACTCCACAACAAGACAAGCAGAACACAAGAGCACTGCAGCACTCCACAACAAGACAAACAGAACACAAGAGCACTGCAGCACTCCACAACAAGACAAGCAGAACACAAGAGCACTGCAGCACTCCACAACAAGACAAGCAGAACACAAGAGCACTGCAGCACTCCACAACAAGACAAACAGAACACAAGAGCACTGCAGCACTCCACAACAAGACAAGCAGAACACAAGAGCACTGCAGCACTCCACAACAAGACAAGCAGAACACAAGAGCACTGCAGCACTCACACAAGACAAGCAGAACACAAGAGCACTGCACTCCACAACAAGACAAGGAACACAAGAGCACTGCAGCACTCCACAACAAGACAAAGCAGAACACAAGAGCACTGCAGCACTCCACAACAAGACAAGCAGAACACAAAGAGCACTGCAGCACTCCACAACAAGACAAGCAGAACACAAGAGCACTGCAGCACTCCACAACAAGACAAGCAGAACACAAGAGCACTGCAGCACTCCACAACAAGACAAAGCAGAACACAAGAGCACTGCAGCACTCCACAACAAGACAAACAGAACACAAGAGCACTGCAGCACTCCACAACAAGACAAAGCAGAACACAAGAGCACTGCAGCACTCCACAACAAGACAAGCAGAACACAAGAGCACTGCAGCACTCCACAACAAGACAAGCAGAACACAAGAGCACTGCAGCACTCCACAACAAGACAAGCAGAACACAAGAGCACTGCAGCACTCCACAACAAGACAAGCAGAACACAAGAGCACTGCAGCACTCCACAACAAGACAAGCAGAACACAAGAGCACTGCAGCACTCCACAACAAGACAAGCAGAACACAAGAGCACTGCAGCACTCCACAACAAGACAAGCAGAACACAAGAGCACTGCAGCACTCCACAACAAGACAAGCAGAACACAAGAGCACTGCAGCACTCCACAACAAGACAAGCAGAACACAAGAGCACTGCAGCACTCCACAAGACAAGCAGATAACCTCTTCCAATGTGCACTGTCCCAGGTTCTCATTTGTGGCACATTCAAAGGGATGAGAATCAAGCCTGGATCAATGGGGAAGCCATCACCGGCATATGATGTGCAGGTAAGCAGTTCCTGTGCTGAAGTCAGCCTGCTAATTGCTAATGGTCTGGATCTTCCACTTTCTGTGATTTAAATCGTGTTGAAAAAGTTAAATATCCTAGTTAAGAGACGTACAATAAGAAAATAAATGTTATTGAAGTGTAACAAGGAAATGTGATATAATTGTAGGACTCTAGTAAATGTGATTCTAGTGTAATTGTAGGACTGTTGTAAATGTGATTCTAGTGTAATTGTAGGACTGTTGTAAATGTGATTCTAGTGTAATTGTAGGACTCTAGTAAATGTGATTCTAGTGTAATTGTAGGACTCTAGTAAATGTGATTCTAGTGTAATTGTAGGACTGTTGTAAATGTGATTCTAGTGTAATTGTAGGACTCTAGTAAATGTGATTCTAGTGTAATTGTAGGACTGTAGTAAATGTGATTCTAGTGTAATTGTAGGACTGTTGTAAATGTGATTCTAGTGTAATTGTAGGACTGTTGTAAATGTGATTCTAGTGTAATTGTAGGACTGTAGTAAATGTGATTCTAGTGTAATTGTAGGACTCTAGTAAATGTGATTCTAGTGTAATTGTAGGACTGTTGTAAATGTGATTCTAGTGTAATTGTAGGACTCTAGTAAATGTGATTCTAGGACTCTAGTAAATGTGATTCTAGTGTAATTGTAGGACTGTTGTAAATGTGATTCTAGTGTAATTGTAGGACTGTTGTAAATGTGATTCTAGTGTAATTGTAGGACTGTTGTAAATGTGATTCTAGTGTAATTGTAGGACTGTTGTAAATGTGATTCTAGTGTAATTGTAGGACTGTTGTAAATGTGATTCTAGTGTAATTGTAGGACTCTAGTAAATGTGATTCTAGGACTCTAGTAAATGTGATTCTAGTGTAATTGTAGGACTGTTGTAAATGTGATTCTAGTGTAATTGTAGGACTGTTGTAAATGTGATTCTAGTGTAATTGTAGGACTGTTGTAAATGTGATTCTAGTGTAATTGTAGGACTCTAGTAAATGTGATTCTAGTGTAATTGTAGGACTGTTGTAAATGTGATTCTAGTGTAATTGTAGGACTGTTGTAAATGTGATTCTAGTGTAATTGTAGGACTCTAATAAATGTAATAAGTCATGCCTATCCTCACAGAACAGTGGAAAAAGGGGCACAGTGTAACTTCCCAGAATTGAGGACGACGCATTTCCACTGTAATCCGCATGTTCACAGCATCGGCCGTCTTTGCTTTTTTGTTATACGATTTAAACAGGATATATAACATGCACTTTGTTTGTGTCGTTCTCATGTTCAGTAAAAGCTGTGCGTTTCCTGTTTCAGATTATAGATGAGCACTGCAGCCCCCTTCCAGCAGGACAGGAAGGAGACATCGCAATCCGAGTGAAACCCAACAGGCCATTTAACCTCTTCTCTGGATACACTGTACAGCCATGCATTCACTTACTTTAAGATCTGAATAGTTTATAAATCAGTGACATGCACGAGATCTGAATACTTTATAAATCAGTGACATGCACGAGATCTGAATAGTTTATAATTTATAGACATACACGAGCCCTGCACACTGAAGACGATGAAATATGGCAGTAAAAAGAATTCATTAAATTGACAAGTTTATACAAAAATAGTCATGTATTCAAAAGTACAAGCCTAGCCCTAACCTGTACCGTATACAATAAATGACTCTTTTTGCATAAACTTGTCAATGTATTATTTCTTAGCAGATGCCCTTATCCAGGGTGAATTCTTTTCCCCTGAGCCTCCAGCTTCCTGTTTGTTATTCTGTGTGGTACGATGTTTCCTGTGCAGTAACGCTGGCCCCTTCGCCCCTGGCAGGATGATCCTGAGCGCACGGCGCGTTGCTTTCGGGGGGATTTCTTCATCACCGGAGACAGGGGGGTGACAGACCAGGACGGCTACTTCTGGTTTGTGGGGAGATCCGATGATGTCATTCTATCTGCAGGGTAAGGTGTTGCATTTTCTAGCACAATATAAATACCGTGATTAACGGTGTGGAATTATATACAGTACCTGGAGGCTTTCCTTTAAACCACTCTGTGAACACGTCTCCTAAAAAGATTCATCAACATTGGAGTAAATGGATGAATTTACAATTGAATTCAAGGGGGAAAATAATCTATGCTTTATAGAGTGTTAAAAAAGAGCAGCAATGTAGAACAGTTGCATGAAATTCAAACCACACACATTATATATATATATATATATATATATATATATATATATATATATATATATATATATATATTTTTTTTCCATAATAACTTTCAAAGACTTTCACTTTTGACTTTAAACTTCGTGAATAGGACCAGTGTTACAAAACTAATAATAAGCATTAAGAGAGTTCAGGCTCTTCAACGCACCCCCCAGTGCATTCTGGTAAGTGTAGTCCTGCTGAGACAGGTAACAGCCTGAACGGCCTCGGTGAACATGGAGCTGTGACCCCCTCTCCAGGTACCGCATCGGCCCCTTTGAGGTGGAAAGCTCACTGATCGAACACCCAGCCGTGGCAGAGTCGGCTGTCATTAGCAGTCCTGACGCAGTCCGGGGAGAGGTACCGCTGCTCCTGTCTTAAACTTTCCACTTTGTTTTCCTGGATGTTCTGAGTGACGTCAAGGGCACTCTCCTGCATTATTGCATTTCCTCTGCAGGTTGTGAAGGCCTTTGTTGTTCTGACTCCTGCCTATCAACACCAAGACCCACAGAGCCTTGCTGTAGAGCTACAGAACCACGTGAAGCAAGTCACGGCTCCATACAAATACCCACGGAAGGTGACTCCTTAAAAACATTTCAATTAGCCAGCCCTGTCCGCTTCAGTCACTGCCTGTATAAATGTTATGCTTCCTATCCATGTATCTATTTTAGAACATATGATGGTTGTTTTTTTTTCAAAGTTATGGCACTTCTCGTACTCCACAGAGCTCAGTTCACCCAAAATTATTTTAAAAAAATCATGACCGATAGGGGATACAAATGTTAAGTGTGTTACTCTTGGTCTGTTCTGGTAACCCTAAATGTGTGTGTGTGTGGTTTTTTTTCTCTCTCTTTTACCAGATTGAATTTGTGGAAAGTTTGCCAAAGACAATCAGTGGCAAAATCAGAAGGGTTGAACTGAGGAACAAAGAATGGGGAAGAACATAGAAGTGCCTCAAATCTGAGAGTCCTACCTGCCTCTTCATACAGTCACACTTCACAAGACAGTGTACCGTCACAGTATAAAAAGCCTACAGGATAGATGCTGGCTGTGTTTGTATGTGCAACTTTAAAGGAAGCCTCCCTCCTCTCTGTATGTCTGAAATGCTCAGACTCAGAATGCCAGAGGCCTTGTCTTTCTTCTGCTCTGCTTTCTTGTGATTTTGATCTGAGTGGAAATGTCCGCCACTGTACCAACAGCTGATTTTGTACCAAATATTCTTTTTAACTGAGCTCTGAAATCCATTCACAATAAAGCCAAGTCATATTTTTGTGCGTGTTTAATGAAGATGTAACGCCATCCATTGGTCGACAGAAAAAACCAAAGAAGATTTATTTATAAATAAATAATTTTATTACAAAAACAATATGTACAGAGAACAGAGTGTAACCCTGCATGTTTCTGCTACCTGCACGTATCCCTACGTTAATAAATTCAAGTAAAACAAGAAGGTTATTCGATATTCTTCAGATTAAACATTTTAAAAAGATTTAAATGTGTTTGTTATAATTCAAATAAAATGTCCTTCATGCATTAGCCCAATTGGCAACATCTGTACAACCACACTCAGAGAAACCGCAGAGCAAAGTGACAGAATTGAGCATGCACCCGACTGAAGCACAGAGAGACTGTCCCGTTACTGACTTTGTGTTGAAGCGCTACGTACTGCACACACTCCTACAAACATGCTGCTTTTTATTTAACAGCAAATAAAAAAACACATGGGCGAGTGAGCGGACATGCCATTAGTAAAATGTTAATGTCAATAAATATATCTTAAAAACCAAATAGCACCCCTCCGTTCACAACCCTGTTTTAAGAACACGATTACTGCATTAATTTCTGAAAGATGGTCTGAGACCCAGGTTTCCACTCTGGAAGGATGTCAGACTCCCAGACGCACTGAAGCTGGGTCTAGACTTCTCTTTAAGCAGCACAGACTCCCATTTGAAATACCCACAGCCCTGCTTCCCGACAGGACAGCAGTAGAAACCCTTGCCCTGATTGGGACCCCCGTTGGAGACGTTGAGCTTCTTGGCTCTGCGGCCGCACTCACAGCTGGGGTAACCTTCCCCGCTGACAGTGGGAAGGACCTGCAGTTAACCACGGCAGAGAGGACCGTGGGGGGGACCGAGCTGCCAGCGGAGCGCTGGAGAGCTTAAGCCTCTTCGTCTGCAATTTAATGGTGAAGGAGGGGTTGCTCTTTGGGGAAATAGAGGCTCGATCGTGTGGATTTCTCACCCCCGAGAGGCCTAGGTCTGGCTGTCGAGAATGAACTTGAGCAGGCGGGGGTTCTTCTGGCACGGTTTGTCCTCGAGGTGCTTTTTGCTGCTGCAGCAGGAGCCTTAAAAGCAATGCTGCCCAAAGAGCGAGCCTCTCCACCCCCAAAGAGCGAGCCCCCGCCTCTCCACTCTCAAGAGCGAGCCCCGCCTCCACTCCCCGGCGCCTCGCCCCCACCTCAAGGGCGCCCCGCCTCCCACCTCAAGGGCGAGCCCCGCCTCTCCACCCCCGGCACGCCCCTCGCCTCTCCACTCCTCAAGAGCGAGCCCCGCCTCCCCACCCCCGGCGGGCGAGCCCCGCCTCTCCACCCCCGGCGCGCCTCGCCTCTCCACCTCTCAAGGGCGCAGCCCCGCCTCTCCACCCCCGGGCGAGCCTCGCTCTCCACCTCCGACGGGCGCGCCCCGCCTCCACCCTCGACGGGCACGCCCCCGCCTCTCCACCTCGAAGGGCGCTGCCCCGCCTCCCCACCCCCCGAAGGGCGAGCCCCTGCATCCTCTCCCAAATACACCACGGTTTTGAGCAGCTGGGACTTTAAACACACAGGAGGCACGTCGTTCTTGAACTCCTCAGCGTCTGCATAATTCGACACATCAGTGGTTAGACCCGCCGTGCCTGCAGGCATCGCCGTTCCCCAGCCCCCCTGCTCCAGCTCCAGAGTCACTGCGTCATAGGAACTCGGCTCATCAGTTTCAGGCAGCATTGCGCCGTCCTCCCCGTCAGCCAGCAGTATCTCCGAGTCACACGCAGTGTTCAAGTCCAGACCCGGTATACTCGTAACAGAATCCACTGTGGTGGGAACCAGGACCAGGCTTCGTGTGGAGGGGCTTCCCGCAGAGACCAGTGATCCCAGCGCATGGGCTTGTGGAGGAAACGCTGGTTGTGAGAGTCTCCCCCAGGCTCCAGGAGCAGACAGTCCATGGAGCAGGGTCTTGGGAGACACCAGGCTTCGGTACTGACAGCCGGTCGTGTTGGCTTGCTGCCTGGGAGCCTGCAGCGACTCCAGCCTCTTTATTTTACTGGCACTGGGCACTGCGTCTCCGTCTCCTGCTTGCTCCTGCTTGCTGCTCCTGGCCATTCTGTTTGGGCTGCACGCCTTGCGACTGTCGGAGCTTTTAGACACGCTGGCAACGTCGGCATTCAATGCAAGAGGCCTGACAGGTGGGGTCGTCTTCGGGGGTGCCTGTTGTAACAATGCCATTTACAAGTTTAAAGTCTTGCGTCTCTGCTTTTGTTTTCAGGTTATGAGTCACGGGGTATGTTAGTGGGAGGGCAGCAGGTTCACAAAGCATTTTAGAATGCAGTTCTCTCTGTCGGCTACGGTTTAGTTCAGGTGCAGTGACTCGCAGGGGGTAGGATCTGGACACACGAAAGACCACTCACCCGGTCCAGAGATTTGGTGACTTTCATCACACAGCCATCGGTTATCATTCTCCAAGCCAGACCGGCAGTGTTCCTGGCATCATCCAGACCTTGGGTTAAAGTAACAGCTGGTTAATATACTGTGGATAGCAAGACTATCGAAGGAGCAAAAACATTTCAATAACGTACTGTAGAACTGGGAGAGAGAGACAATGGTTTATTTCATCCACCTGAATATCACTCCTAAAACATCCCTTTAAAGCACATGACTAAACAAGCATGTCCAAAACAAGGCAATGTGTTCAAATACAGAAGAACGAAAGTATTTTGATGCAAGAGAGAGAGACAAAGATGTATTTATTTCATCTACCTGAATGCTCCCGTCCACAAAACTCAATGCCCAGGTCCTGTAGAGCTCCATTCAATCCTTTCGGCATGCGATTATAAAACAGCTAGAATGGGATCAAAAATACAAACAGTGCAGGAATGAAACTGTGCAGGAATAGCATTCTACACAGGCACCCGCATGGGCTGCAGTGCAAAGAGAACACAGACTATAAAGATCACGTGGGCTCCAGACTGTACAGTAAGAACCTGCCAGCCCTTACCTTGTACGTCGCTCTGAGATCAATCCAGCTGTTTAAAACCGGAGGTTTGCGGAGCTGCTTTCGTTTGCACTCGTACTGCAGGCAGACACCCAAATCCCAGTCTGCAGAAACAAAGCAGAACATCAGCCAGGGATGGGAAGAACACTCCCACTGCATAGCACTGTCACTCGTTCCAGGTTTTACTACCAGCTTGATTAGCCCTTGTGCACAACATACAGTACCTGACCAGGTGACGAAAGCGCATGGCTTAGCACTGGGAGCACAGAGTCCAGACAGGTCTGTAACAAACACCACGTTCTTCTCCTGCTGCAGCTTCTGAAGCCAACGGGAAAACTGAGACAGGCAGATCCGGAGAGGGACTCCGGCTTCAACCTGACTCTGAGAAAGGGACGCAGCAAGAGGGGGTCAAGGCGTGAAGGAATACAGCCTGGTCCACTTATTAATATTCAAACACAGAGCCTGAGCGGACAGCACAATTTGAATATAGAAAACACAATGTCATGCAGAAAAGCCTGGCTTTCAAATCACAATCAGTGGATTGAAGTGAAGCGCTGCTTACCTTTTTGATTCCAGTGAGCTCAGTGCAGAGCTGGGACAGGGTCAGTATTTCAGAGTACAGTGAGCTCAGTGCAGAGCTGGGACAGGGACAGTATTTCAGATTGCAGTGAGCTCAGTGCAGAGCTGGGACAGGGTCAGTATTTCAGAGTGCAGTGATTGTGCAGAGCTGGGACAGGGTCGGTATTTCAGATTCTAGTGGGCTCAGTGCAGAGCTGGGACAGGGTCAGTATTTCAGAGTGCTGGTGTTGTGCTTACCTGTTTGATTCCAGTGAGCTCAGTGCAGAACTCAGACAGGGTCGGGTGCTCTTGTGGCTGCACATAGGTTTGAAATTCAGAGTCAATCTGCCCATTGGTTGTGTTCAACAAAACTGCAGGGAATTCAACTAATAAAAACACAACAAGACAAAAGCGTCAGTCATTTGACAGTCAGGGCATTGGTCTGGAACGTAGACCACTGTAGCAGTATTGGGTGAAGCTGATAATGCTATTTGATTTTTTTAAGTTGCTTGCCATGCAGGCACACTTACTGATTTCCTGTCCGTAGTGATTTTTTTCTTTCCAGCAAGTGGATTCAAAGTCTATGACAATGAGGTAAGAAAAGAATTGCTCTGCGAAGGAGACGAGAGAGATGCTGAAGTGTTACATTGATGTTGACTGAAAGGGCTGCTGATGTGCAGCAAACCCTAAACCCTGCACCCTGCACCCTGCCACACGGGCAACCTAAACCCTAAACCCTGCCACGCGGGCAACCTAAACCCTGCAGCCTGCCACGCGGGCAACCTAAACCCTAAACCCTGCACCCTGCCACACGAGCAACCTAAAACCTAAACCCTGCACCCTGCCCCCTGCCACGCGGGCAACCTAAACCCTGCACCCTGCCACACGAGCAACCTAAAACCTGCACCCTGCACCCTGCCACATGACCAACCTAAACCCTGCAGCCTGCCACGCGGGCAACCTAAACCCTGCACCCTGCCCCCTGCCACGCGGGCAACCTAAACCCTGCACCCTGCCACACGAGCAACCTAAAACCTCCACCCTGCACCCTGCCACATGACCAACCTAAACCCTGCACCCTGCCACACGAGCAACCTAAAACCTCCACCCTGCACCCTGCCACATGACCAACCTAAACCCTGCACCCTGCCACACGGGCAACCTATACCCTAAACCCTGCCACACGGGCAACCTAAACCCTAAACCCTGCACCCTGCCACACGGGCAACCTAAACCCTAAACCCTGCACCCTGCCACACGGGCAACCTAAACCCTGCACCCTGCCACGCGGGCAACCTAAACCCTGCACCCTGCCACACGAGCAACCTAAACCCTAAACCCTGCCACACGGGCAACCTAAACCCTAAACCCTGCACCCTGCCACACGAGCAACCTAAACCCTAAACCCTGCACCTCGGGTAACCTAAACCCTGCACCCTGCCACGCGGGCAACCTAAACCCTGCACCCTGCCACGCGGGCAACCTAAACCCTGCACCCTGCCACGCAGGCAACCTAAACTCTGCACCCTACCACGCGGGCAACCTAAACCCTGCACCCTGCCACTCGGGTAACCTAAACCCTGCACCCTGCCACGCGGGCAACCTAAACTCTGCACCCTGCCACGCGGGTAACCTAAACCCTGCACCCTGCCACGCAGGGAACCTAAACCCTAAACCCTGCACCCTGCCACGCGGGTAACCTAAACCCTGCACCCTGCCACGCGGGCAACCTAAACTCTGCACCCTGCCACGCGGGCAACCTAAACTCTGCACCCTGCCACGTGGGCAACCTACCCGCTCCGCTTCTCTTCAGAGTCCTGGGACTGGAGGATCCACTGCGTCTCCGGATTAATCCCAGTGTCCTGGAAAGTACAAAAACAAACACTTCACTACACCCGCCAGACACGCAAACACCCTCCTACAGACGAGTCCTGTAGTCATCGAATAATACCTGTGAAAGAGCCGCCGGTTAACATCTGCAATACAGCAGGGCTGTACAGACAATACAGCAGGTCTGCACCGCATCAGCACAGAGTGGCTTCAGATTCACTGTCCCAGCCAAACAAGCATTTTGCCACAATCACACAGAGAGCAGAAATGAACGCAGGAAACACACACACACACACACACACACTGAGACACACACACACACACACACACACACACACTCACACACGCACGCGCACACGCACACGCACACACGCTTCTTACTTTGCCAGTTGTTTTGTCGCCATTCTCCTGCTTCCTCGCTTGAGCTCAACCCCCTAAATAATAAAAGAGAAGCAGCACAGAGACGTAGTAAGAACAATGGATTTGATCAGATTTGCACCAGTTAAAAAAAAAAAAGTGATTTTACAAACGTATATATGGAATTCATATTGTTTTTAAATGTTTCATTTTATTGGGAATCTTAAATCATTGCAACGTATATTTTTAGCAAGCCAGCTACCTGCTGTATGCAGCTACACACACAAGGTCTGTAAATTACATGCTCGGCAAAAAAAAGTGGCCCTCCGTTTTCATACAAATGTGTTGGTGCTCCCGGGCACGATCAGCTGCTACTGCGTTTCATTAGGCCTTCTGCCTGGATAAGGGTGTCTGCTAAGAATTAAATAATAATAATAATAATAATTACACAGAGCGGTTTGCTTTTCAGAAAGTCCGGGTTGAGTAAGAGAAACAAAGCATTTACAGGCTCACAGCGCAGACTTGCAGACAGTTTATAAGAATATAAGAAAGTTTACAGACGAGAGGAGGCCATTCGGCCCATCTTGCTCGTTTGGTTGTTAGTAGCTTATTGATCCCAGAATCTCATCAAGCAGCTTCTTGAAGGATCCCAGGGTGTCAGCTTCAACAACTTTACTGGGGAGTTGGTTCCAGACCCTCACAATTCTCTGTGTAAAAAAGTGCCTCCTATTTTCTGTTCTGAATGCCCCTTTATCTAATCTCCATTTGTGACCCCTGGTCCTTGTTTCTTTTTTTCAGGACAAAAAGTCCCCTGGGTCGACATTGTCTATACCTTTTAGGATTTTGAATGCTTGAATCAGATCGCCGCGTAGTCTTCTTTGTTCAAGACTGAACAGATTCAATTCTTTGAGCCTGTCTGCGTACGACATGCCTTTTAAACCCGGGATAATTCTGCTCGCTCTTCTTTGCACTCTTTCTAGAGCAGCAATATCCTTGTATGAATTTGTTCTTCTGTAAAGTTTAGAAAAACACAAATTTGAATTCTGCGGTATATGATCAATATGTCTGCAACCCAGGGTGAATTCTGCAGACTTGCAGCGCGATCTCGTTTCAGTCTCGGAGACTAAAAATACAAACCGTTCCGTGCATTAAAATGTAATCAAACCTATCGTCGGGCTGCAGCTATACGTGATTATAAACGCCAATGTCTTACCTCCAAAGCAAACTGTTATGACAATATATGACGCTGATAATTAATCAGAAAACGGTTTGTTTACTCGTCTCCTCAGCCCTCCTGCATTTGAATCACCCGCCTTAAATCAATGGCAAACGTCACTTCCTGTTCTATCGGCGCTCTGTTGTGTGTGAGTTCAGGCCGGTGCTGCCACTCTGTGGCGATAAGTAGAACTGCAATGTCAATGCAATAGTTTCATATAGGATGTGATTGGATACAAAAAATGCTACAGAGTAATTAATTAGCGAATCAACTGAGACAATTTGATGCTGATTTGCATAGGGTTTATGGGTGTCCTATGTGCGCGCTTGTTTAAAAATAAATGTTATGATGAACAAAACATTTCTTAATACAGATTTCCACGCCAGCATTTTAAAAGTATTCTGTTTAGATCGTTTTTGTTGTTTTACCATTGATTATATTTTGGGCAGGCAGTTTTTAAGTAAGCAAAGGAAAAATAAAACAACAAATTAAACCGGACCCTGCCTGAAAGAAGAGCTTCGGGTTTGTGCTGTAGTTCCCTGCCAATGCTGCCACCGTGTGGCGAGTAAGTGGAACTGCTGCGTCATTACATTTAGACCAACTACGGTAATATTCATAGCGACTGCAGGCGCCTATTTCTGGTACATTTGCATTTGTACAGAAAAACTGTGGGAAGGACTGTGTTCAGAAAATCTCATTTTTCTTATCTTGTCATCGTTCAGCAGAGTCGCTTATTTCTCCAGTGGACACTGGGAAACAGTCTTAACATTTTGAAAGACCCCAATTCAAGCCCTCTCCATAGACTCTCATAGAAGAGAGCCCTATCCCACGATGCCTTGTGCGCAGTTGGACGGAAGTGAAAGCAGCGTGGGCACCCAAACAGGAGCACGTTTCTTCTGCTCAACAATTGAAAATCTGCGCAGCCAGGTAGTCTTTATATTTGTGATCATTGGGTGTGATTTCTGCTGGTAGAACTCTGTGGGTGTTACCTAGGTGTTTAGTGCAAGTCCGTCTGAAATCAGTGATCGTACCGGTGACTTAGCTGTTGGTGAAATAAATGATTATGCATCGCTTAAAAATATGTTTTTATTTAGTTTCAGGCCAGTTCCATCTTATTTAACTCCAGATCAGCCTGCCTGTATCTCCTTCCACGCGAGACGATGCGTGCCTGGGGCTGTCAGTGAAGACATTTTGAAGGGAGTTGCTTTGCTTACAGCAGATCTCTCGGCACGAATGCTTATTCGGTTATTGTTTGCTTTGCAGGAGTTCGGCTGGCAGCGCCAGTTGATGCAGGGGTACGCAGAGACTGAATTTGGGATGCTCACACTGATTTGCAGGTAGCTGTACCCTTCTCTGCACCCTTTCTTGTTGTGAAGGGGGCGCCCTGCTTGTAAACGTCCCAGCAGAAACCATCTTAAATGGCCGATCCAGCGCGGGTCGTGTGCGCACTGAAGAGAGCCAGTCTGTCGAGCCTGGAAGGCTGCGAACCAAAATCACGAAAGCTGAGCTCGACCGCGGATGAAATCATCGATGAATCCTCCCATCATGCACCGCACACGAAGGTAGAGTCTGAGAGTGCGTGAACAGCTAGCACGCTTAAAAACTGCACAGTATTAATACATGTATTAAAGAGGCTTTTCAGCTAGTCAGTGCCTCGACACAGATAATGACACAAGCAGAAACTACGCGACTTCTCAGGGATGGAAATAAGACTCCTTTTGCATAGCAGTTTCATCCATTACAGTTTCTGATACGCCCCAGTCTCTAGTTAACAAGCTCAGGGGTGTCTTACTAAGCGCACAGTAAAACCAGGAGTGGATCAAAGTGCTGTGGAACATGAGTCTTATTTCCAGCCCTGTCTACTGCTGGAGTATCTTACTCACTTTCTTTTTGTAAATGGATTTACAGAACGCCCAGTATAGAGCAGTTACTGTGTGTGTGTGTCAGCCCTACTTGTGTCTCGTGTGCATTGAAGCCTGCCCAAACTCCTGCACTCTCTCCCCAGGGCTTCCCTCGGCTCTCTGTGCCTTCCTGCCAGCCTCTGTGTGCCATCAGCCACAAGCAGGTGTGTGAGCTGCTGCAGTTTGCTGCCCTGGGTAAAGACCGTGGTGTGAAACAGCCCAGGTAACCCTGCTTACTGAGTGCAGTCCAGGTGAATGAGAAACAGCAGCACAGTATGGGGCAGAGCATCTATCAGCATGCGAAGATGAGGACTGGTTAAAACATGAATGCAGGACCATGATATTTCTGATTGAATACCTTTGTTTACCTCGTGGACACAGCCGTCTGCTCCCTGCCTCAGTGTGTGTCTGTGTGTGTGTTTCAGCCTCAGTGTCTGTGTTTCAGCCTCAGTGTGTCTGTGTGTGTGTTTCAGCCTCAGTGTCTGTGTTTCAGCCTCAGTGTCTGTGTTTCAGCCTCAGTGTGTCTGTGTGTGTGTGTTTCAGCCTCAGCGTCTGTGTGTGTGTTTCAGCCTCAGTGTCTGTGTTTCAGCCTCAGTGTGTCTGTGTGTGTGTTTCAGCCTCAGCGTCTGTGTGTGTGTGTGTGTGTTTCAGCCTCAGTGTGTGTTTCAGCCTCAGTGTCTGTGTGTGTTTCAGCTTCAATGTGTCTGTGTGTTTCAGCCTCAGTGCGTCTGTGTGTTTCAGCCTCAGTGTCTGTGTGTGTGTTTCAGCCTCAATGTGTCTGTGTGTTTCAGCCTCAGTGTCTGTGTGTGTTTCAGCCTCAGTGTCTGTGTGTGTCTGTTTCAGCCACAGTGTGTCTGTGTGTGTTTCAGCCTCAGTGTCTGTGTGTGTATTTCAGCCTCAGTGTCTGTGTCTGTGTTTCAGCCTCAGTGTCTGTGTCTGTGTTTCAGCCTCAGTGTCTGTCTGTTTCAGCCACAGTGTGTCTGTGTGTGTTTCAGCCTCAGTGTCTGTGTGTGTATTTCAGCCTCAGTGTCTGTGTCTGTGTTTCAGCCTCAGCCTCACTGTGTCTGTGTTTCAGCCTCAGTCTGTGTTTCAGCCTCAGTGCGTCTATGTGTTTCAGCCTCAGTGTCTGTGTGTGTTTCAGCATCAGTGTCTGTGTGTTTCAGCCTCAGTGTCTGTGTGTGTTTCAGCTTCAGTGTCTGTGTGTGTTTCAGCCTCAGTGCGTCTGTGTGTTTCAGCCTCAGTGCGTCTGTGTGTTTCAGCCTCAGTGCGTCTGTGTGTTTCAGCCTCAGTGCGTCTGTGTGTTTCAGCCTCAGTGCGTCTGTGTGTTTCAGCCTCAGTGCGTCTGTGTGTTTCAGCCTCAGTGCGTCTGTGTGTTTCAGCCTCAGTGCGTCTGTGTGTTTCAGCCTCAGTGCGTCTGTGTGTTTCAGCCTCAGTGTCTGTGTGTTTCAGCCTCAGTGTCTGTGTGTTTCAGCCTCAGTGCGTCTGTGTGTTTCAGCCTCAGTGTGTCTTTCAGCCTCAGTGTGTGTGTTTCAGCCTCAGTGCGTCTGTGTGTTTCAGCCTCAGTGTCTGTGTGTTTCAGCCTCAGTGTCTGTGTGTTTCAGCCTCAGTGCGTCTGTGTGTTTCAGCCTCAGTGTGTCTGTTCAGCCTCAGTCGTCTGTGTGTTTCAGCCTCAGTCGTCTGTGTGTTTCAGCCTCAGTGCGTCTGTGTGTTTCAGCCTCAGTGCGTCTGTGTGTTTCAGCCTCAGTGTGTCTGTGTGTTTCAGTCTCAGTGTGTCTGTGTGTTTCAGTCTCAGTGTGTGTGTCAGTCTCAGTGTGTCTGTGTGTTTCAGTCTCAGTGTGTCTGTGTGTTTCAGTCTCAGTGTGTCTGTGTGTTTCAGTCTCAGTGCATCTGTGTGTTTCAGTCTCAGTGTCTGTGTGTTTCAGTCTCAGTGTGTCTGTGTGTGTCAGTCTCAGTGTCTGTGTGTTTCAGTCTCAGTGTGTCTGTTCTGTCTCAGTGTGTCTGTGTGTTCAGTCTCAGTGTGTCTGTGTGTGTCAGTCTCAGTGTGTGTGTGTGTGTCAGTCTCAGTCTGTCTGTGTGTTTCAGTCTCAGTGTGTGTGTGTGTTTCAGTCTCAGTGTGTCTGTGTGTTTCAGTCTCAGTGTGTCTGTGTGTGTCAGTCTCAGTGTGTCTGTGTGTTTCAGTCTCAGTGTGTCTGTGTGTGTCAGTCTCAGTGTCTGTGTGTGTCAGTCTCAGTGTGTCTGTGTGTGTCAGCCTCAGTGTCTGTGTGTTTCAGTCTCAGTGTGTCTGTGTGTTTCAGTCTCAGTGTGTGTGTGTGTGTCAGTCTCAGTGTCTGTGTGTGTGTCAGTCTCAGTGTCTGTGTGTGTCAGTCTCAGTGTGTCTGTGTGTTTCAGTCTCAGTGTGTCTGTGTGTGTCAGTCTCAGTGTCTGTGTGTGTGTCAGTCTCAGTGTCTGTGTGTGTCAGTCTCAGTGTGTCTGTGTGTGTCAGTCTCAGTGTGTCTGTGTGTCAGTCTCAGTGTGTGTGTGTTCAGTCTCAGTGTGTCTGTGTGTGTCAGTCTCAGTGTCTGTGTGTGTCAGTCTCAGTGTCTGTGTGTGTCTGTCTCAGTGTGTCTGTGTGTGTCAGTCTCAGTGTGTCTGTGTGTCAGTCTCAGTGTGTCTGTGTGTTTCAGTCTCAGTGTGTCTGTGTGTGTCAGTCTCAGTGTCTGTGTGTGTTCAGTCTCAGTGTGTCTGTGTGTTTCAGTCTCAGTGTGTCTGTGTGTGTCTGCCTCAGTGTCTGTGTGTGTCAGTCTCAGTGTGTCTGTGTGT
The DNA here is from genome assembly GCA_030684275.1 of Acipenser oxyrinchus oxyrinchus. Taxonomy (NCBI): domain Eukaryota; kingdom Metazoa; phylum Chordata; class Actinopteri; order Acipenseriformes; family Acipenseridae; genus Acipenser; species Acipenser oxyrinchus. The sequence goes on along the minus strand of CM060262.1, from coordinate 34,628,534 downwards.
GTCAGTCTCAGTGTGTCTGTGTGTGTCAGTCTCAGTGTGTGTGTGTGTCTCAGTGTGTCTGTGTGTTTCAGTCTCAGTGTGTCTGTGTGTGTCAGTCTCAGTGTGTCTGTGTGTGTTCTGTCTCAGTGTCTGTGTGTGTCAGTCTCAGTGTGTCTGTGTGTGTCAGTCTCAGTGTGTCTGTGTGTGTCAGTCTCAGTGTGTCTGTGTGTCAGTCTCAGTGTGTCTGTGTGTTTCAGTCTCAGTGTGTCTGTGTGTTTCAGTCTCAGTGTGTGTGTGTGTCAGTCTCAGTGTGTCTGTGTGTTTCAGTCTCAGTGTGTCTGTGTGTGTCAGTCTCAGTGTGTCTGTGTGTGTCAGTCTCAGTGTGTCTGTGTGTTTCAGTCTCAGTGTGTCTGTGTGTTTCAGTCTCAGTGTCTGTGTGTGTGTCGTCTCAGTGTCTGTGTGTGTTCAGTCTCAGTGTGTCTGTGTGTGTGTCAGTCTCAGTGTGTCTGTGTGTGTCAGTCTCAGTGTGTCTGTGTGTTTCAGCCTCAGTGTGTCTGTGTGTTTCAGCCTCAGTGTCTGTGTGTGTGTCAGCCTCAGTGTCTGTGTGTTTCAGCCTCAGTGCGTCTGTGTGTTTCAGCCTCAGTGCGTCTGTGTGTTTCAGCCTCAGTGTCTGTGTGTTTCAGCCTCAGTGTCTGTGTGTTTCAGCTGGTGTCGTCTTCGCCATCAGAGACGGCTCTCGGGAGTCAGTGTGATTGTCTTACAAGGTGTCAGTCAGCTCCACTTCTACAGGTACTACCTGCAGCTGGGGAACATCAGGAGGAGATTCCAGCTGGTAAGCAAGCAGCCTGTATCTCTAATGTACGGCTATGAGCACTTCTGTGCATTTACCAGCCTGCTAATGCTTGATGAATAATACAGGTGTGGACTCCAGCAAACCTCATGTAAGAAGAACCAGAATCCTGTGTTGAGTTGATCAAGAAAGCTTTCCTTAGAGCTTCTTGTAGTGTGCTGGGGTAGGGGTAGGGGTAGCTTGTTATAGTGTGCTGGGGTAGGGGTAGCTTGTTAGTGTGCTGGGGTAGGGGTAGGGGTAGCTTGTTATAGTGTGCTGGGGTAGGGGTAGGGGTAGCTTGTTATAGTGTGCTGGGGTAGGGGTGAGGGGTAGCTTGTTACAGTGTGCTGGGGTAGGGGTAGGGGTAGCTTGTTATAGTGTGCTGGGGTAGGGGTAGTTTGTTACAGTGTGCTGGGGTAGGGGTAGGGGTAGCTTGTTATAGTGTGCTGGGGTAGGGGTAGGGGTAGCTTGTTAGTGTGCTGGGGTAGGGGTAGGGGTAGCTTGTTATAGTGTGCTGGGGTAGGGGTAGGGGTAGCTTGTTAGTGTGCTGGGGTAGGGGTAGGGGTAGCTTGTTATAGTGTGCTGGGGTAGGGGTAGGGGTAGCTTGTTATAGTGTGCTGGGGTAGGGGTAGGGGTAGTTTGTTACAGTGTCCTGGGGTAGGGGTAGGGGTAGCTTGTTATAGTGTGCTGGGGTAGGGGTAGCTTGTTAGTGTGCTGGGGTAGGGGTAGGGGTGGCTTGTTATAGTGTGCTGGGGTGGGGTAGCTTGTTATAGTGTGCTGGGGTAGGGGTAGGGGGTGGCTTGTTAGTGTGCTGGGGTAGGGGTAGCTTGTTATAGTGTGCTGGGGTAGGGGTAGGGGTAGTTTGTTACAGTGTGCTGGGGTAGGGGTAGCTTGTTATAGTGTGCTGGGGTAGGGGTAGGGGTAGCTTGTTATAGTGTGCTGGGGTAGGGGTAGCTTGTTATAGTGTGCTGGGGTAGGGGTAGGGGTAGTTTGTTATAGTGTGCTGGGGTAGGGGTAGTTTGTTACAGTGTGCTGGGGTAGGGGTAGCTTGTTATAGTGTGCTGGGGTAGGGGTAGGGGTAGCTTGTTATAGTGTGCTGGTGTAGGGGTAGGGGTAGCTTGTTAGTGTGCTGGGGTAGGGGTAGGGGTAGCTTGTTATAGTGTGCTGGGGTGGGGGTAGGGGTGGCTTGTTATAGTGTGCTGGGGTGGGGGTAGGGGTAGGGGTAGCTTGTTATAGTGTGCTGGGGTAGGGGTAGGGGTAGCTTGTTATAGTGTGCTGGGGTAGGGGTAGCTTGTTATAGTGTGCTGGGGTAGGGGTAGGGGTAGTTTGTTACAGTGTGCTGGGGTAGGGGTAGGGGTAGCTTGTTATAGTGTGCTGGGGTAGGGGTAGGGGTAGCTTGTTATAGTGTGCTGGGGTAGGGGTAGGGGTAGTTTGTTACAGTGTGCTAGGGTAGGGGTTGGTATAGCTTGTTATAGTGTGCTGGGGTAGGGGTTGGTATAGCTTGTTATAGTGTGCTGGGGTAGGGGTAGGGGTAGCTTGATAAAGTGTGTGATCATGTTGATTTGAGCCTGCTCTGCAGTGCATTTTTACCTGATCTCTTGTATTTGTTGCTTTCAGAGATGCAGCCTGCCTCCCCCGCCTCCTGATTTTCTCTCCACAGTGCTGTCTGCTCGGGGCGCTGCTTCAGCAGACAGGACACGGGAGCAGCCCACAGCACAGGGTACGAACCGCTGTCCGTCTGTCTCACCCTGCACTGCCCCTCGCTGTGATGCACTAACACTGTGTCACTGCTCGCTGTTTCAGACTCGCTGTGCTCCTCTGGGACGGTCCGGCTGCACTGTGAGCCTGGCTCAGACAAGCCCGGGCTCACCAGCTATCTGCTGAGCAGAGAGGACAGGGAGCGGTACCACTTCCCCCAGGAAGGTAAGTGGGAGCTCCTGCTGATGTCTGTGGAGCAGGAGTTCACTTTGCAGAAACCCTGCGTCGTGTGATGTGAATGGAGGTGATCCTGTGGTCTTCTCTGTCTGAACAGGGGCTCCAGGTTGAGAATGGAGGTGATCCTGTGTTCTCTTCTTTCTGAACAGGGGCTCCAGGTTGAGAATGGAGGTGATCCTGTGTTCTCTTCTTTCTGAACAGGGACTCCAGGCTGTGAACTCTACGTTTCCACTGAGTGCGACGGCCAGGTTACGGACAGCAGCCCGCTCCTCGGTCTTGACTGTGAAATGGTGTGTTAAGTGTCGATTCATTGATGGTTGATTCAGTAGTTCTTGTAACGTGGGCTTCATGTAGTTGTATGTAATAAAGATGTGAGCGTTGCCCCTCTGAATCAGTGCCTGACGGAGAAGGGGAAGGAGCTGACTCGGGTCTCGCTTGTGGATGGGGCGGGACGCTGCATCATGGACGAGCTCGTCAAACCAGAGAACAGGATCCTGGACTATCTCACCAGGTACAGGGGTCAGTGTGTGTCCCTTCCACAGCAACAACCACTTACCACTTAACTAACTGAAGCACATAATCCACACACTTCTGTTAAACACAGACCACTGAGGCTTGACTGTCCGCTGTGCTGTACTGAGGAGGAGTGGCTTGTTTGAGTCAGGTGCTCTGTAATCGCACTTTCTTTAGAAAGGTTTACCACGGTATCTGCAGTTTTTCTCGTTATTCTTTACATTGCTTGCCTGTGCTTTGCTATGCTTTCCTGATGTGTTGTTCACTTTGCTGTGCTTTACGAGGGCATGCTTCTATAAAGACGATTCCCATTTGTTTTGAAGGTTCTCCGGCATCACGAAGGTGCTGCTGAACCCAGTAAGAACGCGGCTTCAGGACGTCCAGGCCAGGCTGAAGCAGCTCCTGCCCCGCGACGCTGTGCTTGTGGGCCACTCCCTGGACTGTGACCTGCGGGCGTTGCAGGTATGAGACTCCCTCCTTGGCCACAGTAAGAGAGCCGGAACAACGCTGACAAAGAGGGTTTAAAACACTCGAAATAAAACTTGGCTGGTTGAAATGTTCATTTTTTGTAATTATTTCAGTAATGCTGAAATGCCCCTCTGCATTCAAATATAGTCTGTGTGTGCGGCGTAAGGCGTCAAGGTCTGTCTTTGCCTTGCTGTTCATCACTGCAGGGATCTGAAAGCTTGCATTGATCTGCATGGACTCCAGATTCAGTCAGTCTCTGGGTCTGCCTTGCCTTGCTGTTCATCGCTGCAGGGATCTGAAAGCTTGCATTGATCTGCATGGACTCCAGATTCAGTCAGTCTGTGGGTCTGCCTTGCCTTGCTGTTCATCGCTGCAGGGATCTGAAAGCTAACGCTCCTGCACTTCCTCTTCAGATGACCCACCCCTTCGTCATCGACAGCTCCTTGTTGTTCATGCGGGAATTCGGCCTCCGCTTCAAACTGAAGTTCCTCGCAGAGGCTGTGCTGGGGTAAGACACTGCAACTTTACATTGAGAGTTTAGTGTGGATCCGGACCAGGAGATCAGAACCACTGAACTCAGAGAGGTGGCTCCGGACCAGGAGATCAGAACCACTGAACTCAGAGCAGCCCCGTGTGTTTGTTGTCACAGCCGGCAGATCCAGTGCAAGGACAGGGAGGGCCACGACCCCACAGAGGATGCACGGGCTGCGCTGGAACTGGCCCAGTACTTCATCAGAGAGGGACCCGACCAGGTAAGGAGCTCCAACTGGACACACACATCCTGCCAAAGGAAACCGCTGGACTGCAAAACACAGGCATGGGAATCAGACTCCAGGTTTTAATATGTGCTTGGTTAACCAGGTAACAAGTTCAGGTGTGTCTTATTAAACTTGTGGTGAAACCAGGAATGGATCAAATTGCTATGCAATGGGAGTCTTATTTCCATCCCTCATTTCCAGTACTTGTAGCTCTACAGGAATATGCAATATGTTGTGTCGCATTAAAATACAGCCTTGTTCAGTAGAGAAGTCTGCCCTGATTTGAAAGTGGTGCACTCACTGTGTTCTCCGTAGGTCGCGCAGCTGAGCTTAGAGGATTTACTGAAGAAGCAGAGTGACGGCAGTAAGCAAGTAAATGGGTCCTCGCTGGCTGGTTCGTGCAAGCGGCTCAACGGAGCAGGGAATGGAATCCACACTCCACGACGCAGCAGGTACTGTCAAACCAGCGGCTGTGCACTGTGTTTCATAGACGATCGTCTTGCCTGTGTTTTCAGCGGCTGTGCGCTGTGTTTTGTGTTTTGTAGATGATCGTCTTGCCTGCGTTTTCAGTGGCTGTGCGCTGTGTTTTGTGTTTTGTAGATGATCGTCTTGCCTGTGTTTTCAGCGGCTGTGCGCTGTGTTTTGTAGATGATCGTCTTGCCTGTGTTTTCAGCGGCTGTGCGCTGTGTTTTGTAGATGATCGTCTTGCCTGCGTTTTCAGAGGCTGTGCTCTGTGTTTTGTGTTTTGTAGATGATCGTCTTGCCTGTGTTTTCAGTGTCTGTGCGCTGTGTTTTGTAGATGATCGTCTTGCCTGTGTTTTCAGCGGCTGTGCGCTGTGTTTTGTAGATGATCGTCTTGCCTGTGTTTTCAGCGGCTGTGCGCTGTGTTTTGTAGATGATCGTCTTGCCTGCGTTTTCAGAGGCTGTGCTCTGTGTTTTGTGTTTTGTAGATGATCGTCTTGCCTGTGTTTTCAGAGGCTGTGCTCTGTGTTTTGTGTTTTGTAGATGATCGTCTTGCCTGTGTTTTCAGTGGCTGTGCACTGTGTTTTGTGTTTTGTAGATGATCGTCTTGCCTGTGTTTTCAGAGGCTGTGCTCTGTGCGCTGTGTTTTGTAGATGATCGTCTTGCCTGTGTTTTCAGCGGCTGTGCGCTGTGTTTTGTAGATGATCGTCTTGCCTGTGTTTTCAGAGGCTGTGCTCTGTGTTTTGTGTTTTGTAGATGATCGTCTTGCCTGTGTTTTCAGTGGCTGTGCTCTGTGTTTTGTGTTTTGTAGATGATCGTCTTGCCTGTGTTTTCAGCGGCTGTGCGCTGTGTTTTGTAGATGATCGTCTTGCCTGTGTTTTCAGCGGCTGTGCGCTGTGTTTTGTGTTTTGTAGATGATCGTCTTGCCTGCGTTTTCAGTGGCTGTGCGCTGTGTTTTGTGTTTTGTAGACGATCGTCTTGCCTGCGTTTTCAGTGGCTGTGCTCTGTGTTTTGTGTTTTGTAGATGATCGTCTTGCCTGTGTTTTCAGTGGCTGTGCTCTGTGTTTTGTGTTTTGTAGATGATCGTCTTGCCTGTGTTTTCAGCGGCTGTGCGCTGTGTTTTGTAGATGATCGTCTTGCCTGTGTTTTCAGCGGCTGTGCGCTGTGTTTTGTGTTTTGTAGATGATCGTCTTGCCTGTGTTTTCAGCGGCTGTGCGCTGTGTTTTGTGTTTTGTAGATGATCGTCTTGCCTGTGTTTTCAGCGGCTGTGCGCTGTGTTTTGTAGATGATCGTCTTGCCTGTGTTTTCAGTGGCTGTGCGCTGTGTTTTGTAGATGATCGTCTTGCCTGTGTTTTCAGCGGCTGTGCGCTGTGTTTTGTGTTTTGTAGATGATCGTCTTGCCTGTGTTTTCAGCGGCTGTGCGCTGTGTTTTGTAGATGATCGTCTTGCCTGTGTTTTCAGTGGCTGTGCGCTGTGTTTTGTAGATGATCGTCTTGCCTGTGTTTTCAGCGGCTGTGCGCTGTGTTTTGTAGATGATCGTCTTGCCTGTGTTTTCAGTGGCTGTGCGCTGTGTTTTGTAGATGATCGTCTTGCCTGTGTTTTCAGTGGCTGTGCGCTGTGTTTTGTAGATGATCGTCTTGCCTGTGTTTTCAGAGGCTGTGCTCTGTGTTTTGTGTTTTGTAGACGATCGTCTTGCCTGCGTTTTCATTTTCTTTTCTTTTTCAGTCTTCTAGATAATCTGCATGCGGCGGGTTTGTCAGGAATTCACATTGCCAGAAAAGGGCAGGAGGATAGAATCGCTTGTCCAAAAAAGTGGCCAAGGATAAAGTACAGCTGTGAGACAGAGGTGAGAGGGTGCTAGTGCCGTCTGTGTGCGACGGGCATTGCAGCGGGCTGCGGGCTGTACGCATGGAAGCAGTGTTGCAATGCGCAGGTCTTCTAGCACGTGTTCTAGAGACTGCAGGAGATTCAGAAAAAACATTTGAGCAACTTGCTCTAAAGTATATTTTTGGATGTACGGCTTGATTGGTAACCTTCTAAAAATGTGCCGCCTTTCACTCTTCTTACAGCTTCTGGCAAAGGCTAGCGGTGAAATCCCAGCCAGCTTCTTCAGTGTGGTCCAGTGTTCTTCCTTCTCTGAATACGCTCAGTCGAACCCGAGTCTGTGGGGCGCTTCTCAGCGACAGGTAAGAACAAGCATGCTTTTTCTTAACCCTGTCCTAACCCCTGTTTCAACACGCAGTCCGCATACTGGTGTTAGTCAAAAGGGATTTTTAAAAACTGTCCTAGAATCATAAATGCATGTAGGCAGTGGAGCTCCACAGCTGCATCATGAAGTAAGCAGAGCTCTGTCCCTGGTGATGTGTAGATGCAGGGCAGGCTGGCAGAGATGTGCACAGTCTACGCTGGGCCCTTTCCCAGGGATTTCACACTGAAGTCTGCCAGGAGGCTGCTGCGACGCTGTGGGCCCATTCGATCCATGAAGCTGATCAGCGGCAGCCACAAGGTGAGGACAGGTTTCAGCATTTGGGCATTTTTACTACTTCGGTGTTTTGTGCAACAGAACGCTTTGAATCCCTCCCTCTGTCTGCAGCCCTATGTAGCTGTTGAGTACGAGGTCCTGGAAGCAGCTCAGCTGGCCGTGGAGGTCCTCAATGGTTCGGAGTTGGAGGGCAGCTTCATAAAGGCATGTACTGTCCTGTCCCATTACTGAAGCATTCGTGTACGTATTACAGCCCCAATGAAAGGCGTTCTGAAGGGTTTGTAAACCTCCCTCCCGTTGCTGTGCAGGTGCAGAGGCCCGTCACAGAGACAGCGGTGGACTGGGATGATCTCTTCCATGCCCTGGAGAGAGACGCGCTCAACGAGAAGCTGGTTTACGTGGCAGGATTATCGAAGAGCCTGACCCAGGAGGCTCTGCTCCAGCGCTTCCGTGAATTCGGACACGTCGAGTCCGTTCTCCTGCCCCGGGATCCTTCGGGAGGAAAGCACCGGAGATATGGATTTATCAGTGAGTCTCAGTAAACCACAGGCACTGGAGGAACGGGGAGGGAAGACCAATTGAAAAAGTACTGCAGCAACAGCACGGCTTGTACCACTAGGTGGCAGTGTGCTTTAGTAAAAAAAACCCTGTTGTGATTTCATTGTGGTATTGCAGTATGTCGCATAGTGTTTCATAGCGCTTGCTGTGGACCGTCTCATTGGTGACTGCGCTGGCTTCTCTCCTTGCAGAGTTCCAGGGTTCCCTCAGTGCCACAGCTGCCTTGTCTTCCGAGATCGTTCTGAAAAGACGGAGTCTTCTGAAGTGCCGTGCGGTGACTCCTTTCCACCTGCACACGTGGAGCAGCCAGCTCTCCTGCAGGGCCCTGGAGCACACAGCTTCCCAGCACAGCCCGGCGCGAGGCTGCGCCCAGCAGGAACCGCCAGGCGCTCAGGCAAGTGTGCAGAACACAGGGTTGGAAATAAGAGTCCTGTTGCACAGCACTTTCACCCGTTCCAGGCTTTACTACCAGCTTGATTAGCCCCAGTGTACAGGTAACAAGCTCAGGTGTGTCTTATTATTAAACTCATGGTAAAACCAGGAATGGATCAAACTGCTATGCAATGGGAGTCTTCTTTCCCTCCCTGAAACATCACAGCGCTTGCACTGCAGTGAACGGCTGTCCTGTTGTATCCCCTCTGATTCCACGGTTTCCCCGACAGGAGGATGAGGTTAAAGAGCTGATGATGAGATTGGACCGGACGGTGGAGAGACTGTACAGCGAAGCTCTCCCCAGTGGAACACTGTGTGTACTGCTGCTTCCTGGAGAGAGCAGGTACATCAAAGGAGGAGAGGAGCGGCTCCTTTCACATGAGTATACAGAGTGAAACGAACCAGTAAGAAAACGCAGGGCTCCCCTCCCATGTGAGGAGTATGAGAAGTCTGTGCTGGTGTAAGTGATGCTGTCATCCCTATAGCTGCCATTGAACAAATGCAAAGTCAGACTTTCAGTTTATCAACAAGCCCCCTGCTGCAACGTGCAATGAGGCTTAATAGATGTTTCCATAAGAATGCCAGCCCTTTAGCATTCCGTGGTCATGGGATGATCTCTCTCTCTCTCTCTCTCCCTCCCTCTCGCTCAGCGATGATGGGAATCTGCCAGGTCTACTCATGGCTGGGATTAAAGAGGATTCCTCTGAAGTGGGAAGTATCCCAGGACTGCAGGATTGATGGGAAACCTGAAGCGCTCTGTCTGGGAGTGTGAGACTGCAGGGCTGCTAAGAGGAAGCAGAGGACAGGAGCACCAGCTGCCTCTGGGCTTCCGAAATCAACGTGTAGCAATCACCAGCTCCGAAGTGTGGGCGTGCGAGTCCTTTCAATAACCGAAATGGCTTAAACAAGAAGGTCATTTTGATACTCCATTTTTTCGTATGTCTGGTGCTGTGATATGAAGTCAGAATGTAATGCCAAATACAATAATAAAGCGCTTTTATTTTGCAGTAGATTTTATAAAAGATTTACTCTGTGTGTGTGTGTGTGTGTCTCTCTCTGTGTGGGTGTGTGTCTGTGTGTGTGTGTCTCTGTGTGTCTCTCTGTCTATCTGTCTCTCTCTGTCTATCTGTGTGTGTCTGTCTCTCTCTGTCTGTGTGTCTCTCTCTCTGTGTCTCTATCTGTGTGTGTGTGTCTGTGTCTGTCTCTCCCTCTGTGTCTGTGTGTGTGTGTGTGTCTGTCTGTCTGTGTCTCTCTCTGTGTCTCTATCTGTGTCTGTGTGTCTGTGTCTCTGTCTGTGTGGGTGTGTGTCTCTCTCTCTCTCTCTCTGTGTCTCTATCTGTGTGTGTGTGTCTCTCTCTCTCTCTCTGTGTCTCTATCTGTGTGTGTGTGTGTGAGTGTGTATGAAATGTAACAATGAAACTCCTTTTCTTTCCAAATGAACTGGACACACAAATGGCAAACTAACCACCCCTCTTGTTTAAGTGAAATAAATGCTTTTAAACTTCGATGGGACCCCAGCCAAACGAAAACTGCCCCCTGATGATGTCATCAGGGAGGAATTTCCAGGATTAGGTGCGCATGTTGCTCTAGACTGAGTGGGTTCAGCATGCTTCAGAATGATAGATTGAGGAGTACTGAGTGCTCCATAAAGCGTGTTTATAAAAAATAGGATTCAGATGTTGCATCGCGCTCTGTTTTTAAATGTAAACGTTCTCAGTTAACAGTAGTATGAAAAGCATTCTGCCTTGTCAGTATGGGTTAATAAAACCCTACACGCACACGCACAGGCACACGCACACGCTGAAACTCGCACAAGGCAGCAATGCCAGCAGACACTACTGAGACAGGAGGACTCGACTCGATTAAATATTGATGTAAAATGACAGGAGAATGCAGAGAGACGACACATCCCCGACACAGCACTGAAAAGACAAGCTCAAACTGCACTATGCAAGTACAAGGCGATTCCTCGCTTTTCCAAATATCGCACCATATAAAGATATGTGTTAACCTGCGAGAAACGCTGACGCACAGTAACGCGGCAATGACATTTCACTGTACAAAACTCGCATCAGGGAAACATACTGCTAAACTCGGCTGACAGATCACGTGTCAGTCTAAGTTAAATTGAAGAAATGCATCATCGACGTCAGTTCTGGGCTGTGTAATGTATCCATGAATCGTCGCCTTTTTTCTCTTTAAAATGACTTGTTTGGTTCGGTATTTTTTGTTTAGCGCAGGCGCGGTGGCCAAGTGGTAAGGCGTCGGTCTCGTAAACCGAAGATCGCGGGTTCGAATCCCGTCCGTGCCTGAGTTTCAGAGGGAAACAATTTTATTGTAGTTTTTTAAAATTTTGTAAATTGTTACTAGATGAAGATGAAAATAACAGATTATACAACAAAAGTGCATATCGCCAACATTCATAACGTAATCTCAATAGCGTCTATCAGATATTGAAATAAAATCGGCTAAAGCATGTTGTAATCTTGTGTAGATCTCAGCCTTATTATTATAATTTCATAACAGGAAAACAATTAACAAAATAATGTTGCTTAAACTCCTCAGCAATTAGTTCACGAACATGAATCCGTGCCGGGATCACAGCTGCAGAACCACACGTCTGCGCGAGTTTACAGCGGTGTAGTCCCACAGCAAGCCACCAGGGGGCAGACAATCCCATTAAAACGTAGGCTCGCCACCATGTAAGTGACGTCTTGCCTGACAGGGGTCACGTAAGGTAGCTTAACCGTTGCAACTATACTTACACAGCAGATTCCGCAGTTTTAAAAACACAGACAAGCATGGTTTCTTTTCTTTTTTTCTGTGGTTTAAACAAGACCGACTATTATGAGAACAGCCCGTCCTTAAATAAGATACAGTAATAGTACACAGTCTTGTAACGAAGTCATTGTAACGTGTCGAGCACTGAAAGCACAAGGGTCCGTCCTCGAGTCTATGGAACCCGCTCCGGTGCATTCCAACAGCCCACGCGTCAGAACGGAGACGGGTCTTCTAGAACCTTAAAACACAGGAGTTCCGGGGACTGAGACACGTGGTTCTAGATAAACGCCCAGATCCAGGCTAGCTCAGCTAGAGCAGGGGCGGACTGAGTAATTCAGACAAGGACCGGTTCCGCTTTGGACCGGTCACTATAGTTAAAGAGATTGCAGTTCACGTCGATATATCTAGAAACACAAGAGACATTTGCAGAGCGCCCGCCTCCCTTTCAAAGTGCTGGAAGTGACCGGGTCCTGACGTCCCTGGATTTCTAGGAATGCCCCTTCCCAGTTTCTATATTAGGAGGTGATTTCTAGGGAACCGCTGCCTCCTTATACAGAGACTCGTGTGATAAACTTGTTTTATTTATTAATTTATTTTTTTAAGCAAGCTGCAGAACGCCTCTTGTCGCCGCGGTTACAGAATCACAAAGGGGGTTTGTGTGTTTTTCTCTTCAGTCCGGATCCAGGTACAGAACGGTGTTAACGCTGGGAATTACTAGTGAGGATTTCAAAGAGTCTCACAGAACCTGGTCGAAATGGAACATTTATTAAATAAGGTTTCGCGGATTACTGAAGAAGAAAAGAAAGGCTTTAGTTTCTTTTGGATGCTTCCCTCCCTCTCCCGTCCTCTTCTGGGCTCTTGTTCTTCTGTGGCGTGATCTCGGAGGGAGTTTTGGGGGGCAGGGGAGCTCACTTTGAAGTGTAATGAGTCAGTTCGTCTCTGCAAGGGAAGCGAATAGCGAGGCATCAACCCTCAGTCTGTAAAAACACGCTTAAAAAGAGAAACGAGCCTCCACGACCAACACACGCAGTACATGCCTGGTGAGCGACCGGAGCGTCCGGACCCTGAGCTGGGCTGGGCTGGGTAAGTTCTGATTTGTTCAGCAACGTTTTTGGAGCAAAGTAACACCGGCGTTGAAATGCAGGCAGAGGCGTGTTTCTCAGCACGTATGGTCTGTTTCACGTGTCAACGCGAGCAGGTGTGAGCGAGACAGAGAGAGACACAGAGTGGGATTCAAGCATTGCTATACAGTACAGCGAGTGGATATAAAAGAATATTAGGGCTTACACCAAGAATACATTATTTTATTCGGGATTTTGAATCCACAGATGCATGCATTATCGGTCTATACGAGACAGACACACCGCAGTTAATCAGTGATGATGCTGTGGGAGACCGCAGACGGCTGGTCTGTCTCCACCTGAACTCTCCCGGGAGCTGTCGGGTTAAATGCGCAGCAACACATTCTGCTCCATCGATGCACATTCACATGTACAGGTACACACGAGGCTGCTGCTGTGCGTGTTTCTTCTTTGTAATCGATATAACAGCGTTAATAAACCACTGACGGGTTATTTGAGGACAGTTAAACAGGACGATGGCATTCTTCCTTCTCATAATAAAACACCACAGATTGTAAACTCTCCTGTAGTGAATGGGACTGGTTACTTCACTGGAAAACGCAGTCGCGTCTGATTCTGTGGTGTAACGTTACTTCAAACGAAGATTTCTTAAGAGGGGTTTACACTTACAATATAGATGCATGTGTATTTGAAGTGTTACAAAGCGGGCACGGTTACCCTATACTGTGTTCAAACTCGCTGTTTTTAAAGCAAGCCGTACTCCTTGCCTAGTTTACTGGACGCAGATTCATCGTATTTCCAAACGTTTGTGGACAGGCCCGTTGATACCACGTCCGGAGAGGAGAGACACACTGTTGCAAGTTAATCGATACATTGTTAAACGCACAATCAGTGAGGGCTGATACTGTGCTTATATCGTAATTAAACCCCGGACCAATACAAAACTGTTCGTTGTTGTTAAATCTATAGCATGTCTGTATTGGGATTTCAGACACGGGATTTTGGGGGCGAGGTGAGTTTGTATTTAATCCAACTGGCCCGCAAAGTCTCGTTTCTGTCTCTCACTATATCAAACCCGAGAAAACCAAATGAAAGCAGCTTCTCGTCACCGATTGAAACAGAGAAAGAGCGGTCCTTACAGTATTAAAAACCACTGCCCATAAACACGTGTCTGTCTCAGGAGACCACTGGAGGGAAGAGACAGCGTGTAAAAGACATTCCAGCGACGGGAGTAACGTGTGTTCAGAGCACATGAGCTGCGCCTGTTCACCGCAGGGAAAATGAGGGGCTTTTGGGGGCAGTTGTGTTTCGGTTCCAACATCATAATGCCCCTAAAAATCCTTATTGCTCTTGCAGTAATCTGCTGGCCAAAGAGACGACCCCGCGGGGTAATAAACACGACATCCTGGACACGTCGCAGGGAGAACGCACACAGCACAGGAATCCGCAATTCTTTAAAATGTGTCGGTTACTTTGTAATACATGCCCCGCTGTCGTCTGGACCCAGTTTTGCTGCTTGTTTGTTGTATTTTTGTATACCAGTTTTGTTTTTCTTTGAATACAAACTAAGGATAAAATAAAGCCGTTTGCTACTATTTTTGGTTGCGTACATCATTTTTTTCTTTCCTCAACAGCCTTGCAACCGTGCAGTTGCGGGGTCTCGCGGTTCATGAAGCGCAGGGCGGTTTAATTCATCCGCTCGTGCGTTTAGATCAGTGCCCCCCATTCTGCATTATTTAATGTATTAGACACAGTACTGTCATGAAACACGTGACAGCAAGTCTCATGGGTGTCTCTCTGGCTGCGTGTGTTGAAGTAAAAACGTTTCCTGTTAAATGTCAAACAAGTGACATTCTTTGAACATGCAATCATTATATTATATTATATATATTTTGGGTTTGGGTTCATTACTGTTTCCTGTATGTGGAAACAATGCATGGTCATGCTGGTTAATTTGATTTGTCGATTTCAGATACAAGCCTGCTGTGCTTTCCTTGGTGCTAATTCAGGTAAACCAATCACAGCTTGGTAAATGATTCAAACCCCTCCAGTATTGCATGCTGTGTGACTGCTTTGCTTTTTATTTTATGTATTTAATTTATAGACGTCACATATTCTCAATACGTCCGTGTGGGTCTCCTTTCTGAATCTTCTCTTTTGTACACAGTACAGAGCTTTAAAATAATTGCCATGAGTGGACTTCCTGCTGAATTGATATGCCGTGAACATCACTTCATCACGCAGTCCACATACAATGCAAACACCCTTCCTAACAGCCTTGCCAATGCTGGAAGCATTAATCGCATTTAAGAGAAAAGGCTTTTCATCTTTACATAACTCCTGCAGCTCCATCAGGGCACAATATCTGAGCAGCCGTAGTGAGCCTCGCTTCGGGAGATTTCCTGGCTGGAGTTAGTGAACGGCCTGACAAGCCGGAGCCATTGAAACTGACCTGAGCACATCGCCGGCGAGTCCTGGTCTCTCGACCCACACCGTACTCCAGCTTCCTGCACCACTGTGCTCTGGGAGGCAAGGTGGAGACCAGCAAACTCTCCTGGGATTGAAACCCAGGGCACTCCAGAGGCACAGCTGCATTGAGAACCTTTAAATATCCTGGAAGAGGTCTGCTGGCAAAGGAAGCCACTGGTTAAAGGGTATTTAATCATGCAGCCAGTGAAGGGTGTGTGACAGCCATCCTACACAGGAGCAGCTTCATCTCCAGAGTCTGCATCTCCCAGTTTACAAAACTGAAGAAAAGAAATGGAATCTGCTCACCTGTACACTGCTTGCTGTCTTTATGCTTTGTTCTCTGCTCTCCTGGAGTCAAGTCAAGGGATCTGGGCTCTACTTTGTCTTCATCACAGTTGAAGTGGATTAGGAAGGGTGGATGTGGTGCATTAGAGGGCTCAGGAACTCGCTTCATTGGCAGCTCAAGCCATTACTGGGGGAAAGGCTTCTTTCTGAGGCTTGGGATATGACAGCCAATGAAAGGTGTGCTTGTTGAATGCTACCCAGACAGCTTGCTGTTTGGTGAAATCCTGAACATTCCCCAGATATCCAGTGTTGGCTTATTCATTAACAAGCATGGCTAAGGAACCCGTGTGCCAACAGGCAGGCAGACACAATCACCCCAGAGCACGAGGCAGAGACACGAACTGTTCAGAGCACGACTGCATGAGCAGAGGCACGGACTGTTCAGAGCACGACTGCACGAGCAGAGGCAGAGGCACTGACTGTTCAGAGCACGACTGCACGAGCAGAGGCACGGACTGTTCAGAGCACGACTGCATGAGCAGAGGCACGGACTGTTCAGAGCACGACTGCATGAGCAGAGGCACGGACTGTTCAGAGCACGACTGCACGAGCAGAGGCACAAACTGTTCCTCCAGGGTTACACAATGGGATTACTGTCTATAGCGCGGACATGAGGTCAGGCAGACTCTCAGCCAATCGGAAACTGAAACGTTTATTTAACCCTTTACACATTCCAGGCACCCGTCCTGTAGATCGCTACACTCACACCTGCACCTGAATCCTGTTCCATGATCTCAGTGCCGTGCCGGTTGCTTCTAATACAAGACACAGGAAGAGGAGACAGTCGCGCAGGGGCACGCTGCTGTCTAAAGCAGACTCCTTGCCAGCCATTGGGATTTCACTGAAACCGACACAGAATAATTGACATTTAAACCGTAATGCTTTTTCATTTTGTTGGTATTTAAACGAAAGGAAGCAGCATCTGCAAATATTACAAAACCAATAAAACATCACTTAGGTGCACCTGAATTCATCTCCTGGGGCGGTCTTCTAAATAACCGTGGTTTACAACATCGCAGCGGGCTCTGCTTTACAAAGGGGCCGGCGGGTTTCAGTAAAGACTGATTGGGACCCTTGCTTTCAGAAAGGTTGAGAAGCACGGCTCTAAAGACTTCATCTGAAGCACAGCAATACTTCCCAAAATCGCCTTGCTTTCGAATGGAGCAGTACATGCCGCAGAGAATAGATTTCTATAAAACGGTGTTCTAAGAAAGTCTTTAAGCATGTCACTTGTCAGAGGACTATCGTACCGCAGTTTACAGGTACTAGCAGTCACTGCAGCGTTGATTGCAATGGGTTTACTGGGGGAGAGCTGGACAGTACTGTGCTTTTACTGTGTTTCTAGTACATGATGTATATAGATATGTAGCAGCCACAAGCTGCACCCACTAGGTCAGAAATAGCAGAGAGAACCAAGTATAAATCAATATTCAGGTCAGGTGTCAGTGGTTTCATGCTTAAATACAATTTAAATAAAATGCCAACTCCTTTCATTTTGCAAATCCCCACTTAACCAAGAACACTGTAGGACTTCTCAAAAAAAAAAAAAAAAAAAATAAGGAATTGATTAGATCTGTCCCTGTCTCAGATAGACAGACGAGGCTTCCACAAAGCGGTCGGATTCCTGAGGGATTCCAGAGGGATCCAGAGCAGCTGCAGACTCAACATCGAGTCAATAAAAACATCAGTGAAAGATCAGCGTTTCATGGAGGGGGGGGGGCACTGAGATTAGGAGTAGCTCTTCATAGCGTTGCTATTCAGAGTTTAGATAATGTACCTTTGGCAAATGACAGAGACTTCCGCAATACTGGCCTACCCTAGAAAGCAGCTGTGGAGTCTCAACGCTACCCACCCACTAAGAATGGAGAGCAGCTTCCCCAGCGAGGTGCAGGAATTACACTTGTCAGCATAGCTACTCCTGCAGGGCAAAACAGACAGAGATGGATCTAGTAAGAAAAGTCTTTAATTTGGGGGGATTTTTCACTTTATGGGAAGCATGTCTTAAATTGGCACTCACGTCGTCAGAAGAAGCTTTTAAACAATTTCTGCTAAACAAAGTCATTTACGTGACAAACTAAACAGTTACTGTAATCTGCAGGTCTTGAGAAGAAGAGAAAGAAAGTACAAAAAGCACACTACATGTACACAAATAATCAAGCAGCCACATTCTAGATTGAACTCCAGGGAACTCAGAAATTAGGCAACAATCCTCTACAGTAAAAAAAAAAAAAAAAAGAGGCAGTGTTTAAACTGTGTAAGATGACTAAAAAAAAGCACAACAATCTCACGTAAACTTAGTGATTCTAGTGTTTCTTTTCTATCAGGCCATTCATTTACCGCTTGCACTGTTATAGTGTACATCAATAGGAACCCTAATTCATGAAAAGCAGCTCTCTGGGGAAGCAACATTAAAAATTGAATTAAAACATTTTGTTAAATCGCTAGGAAAATCTTTTCTTCTGACAAAGAACATAAAAAAAACGCACACAACCACACCCACACACACCACAGAACCATCATAGGAATCCAGGTTCGAGTCCTGTGCACCCTCCGTAGATTAATCTAAATAAACGGAAATCAAGACCACTTCAGAATTTTTTTTCCTAAGCTTTCTGCCAATGTGTTGAACAGAAGAGGCTGCAAGCTTGCTCTGCTTTCATTCACTCTGCAAGGACAGAAGAGTTTCTTATGGCTTTTAAAAATGTATTTAAGTGCTGCCGCTGCCTCACGACTCTTCTCTCTGAAGGCTCTTGGTTCCAGACCGCACTACCAGACCTCTGGGACTTCAAACAGCCCTGTGGAGCCTGCAGGGTTAGGACCTGAAAACACAAAGAGAGAGACCCTGAGCACAAGCTTAGAAACACACACACACACACACACACACACACTACAGGCCAGACCCTTGACAGGGTGCAGGGTTAGAAACACACACACTACAGACCAGACCCTTGACAGGGTGCAGGGTTAGAAACACACACTACAGACCAGACCCTTGACAGGGTGCAGGGTTAGAAATACACACACACCAGATCAGTCCCTTGACAGGGTGCAGGGTTAGAAAAACTCTACATGGAAGACTGTAAAGCAGTATGTAATTCAATAGGTGAACGTAACATTATTCAGCAGGTTTCATTCGACTTTAGGAAGCAACACTTGTTAATTCTATAGGATGATGCAAAACCACTGGCCAGAGCTGTACAGCCGCCCAAGTACCCAAAGCCCAGCCCGTCACCATTCACATGCCACACTGCATTCTCAGACGTTTCTTCAAGTCTGTCTCCATGAACTCTGCACTCGCACGCCAGCGATCTCCTTAAAACTATGCCAATATTATACAGAGAACAGAAAGGTCAAGCCTCTAATGAAACAGCAGGGCCAGAGTCTGAAGTGATTGAAAGGAGACCAGATTAATGATAAACAGCTGTTCTGGGTCGTGAATTTTGGCATTTCTGTTCCGCAAAGCAACAGCTGTCCCCTTGTTTTTTATAAGGCAATTTCTAGTGGACTTACTCTTTGCCCATTAGGACCGTATTTTTATATATCCATGTCATTCATGTATATTGCATAAAAATAAATAAATAAATTTATTATCCAGGCTGTTCCATGACTAGATTTTCAGGATTTGTAAAATCGCCCTGTACGAATCCTAACTGATAACATCCCAGATCTGTGCAGGATTCCTCCCACTGCAGTCAGACTGACGGACCGCGCTGTTCCAAAAGCAGGACTTCTCAAACTCAAGCACGGACCGCTTCACTTTCAGCCCCTGCTGCTTGTTTAGTAGAGTCCACAGCCAGGGATGGAGTGACGTAACCCTGGGGCAGGTAGCAACCACACCCTCCCATTGCATGTGTGGACAGGGGTTTTAAAACAGGGATCATCATCATCAGAAATGGAGCTCCGCGATTTATCATGGGGCGCGGCTGGCTGTTACAAACCAAGCCCATAGAACCAATCATGGGAACACCCACATCCTGACTAACAGTACTGACCCAAGGCAAGGCTGTTCAAGATTAGTGCCAATCAGGATCTGTGAAACCAGAGGTTTATAAAAAATTTTTCAAAAAAACCCAACACTGTACTGCACTGAAAAAACAGAACATAGGTGAGCACACGCGACCCGCACAGGCCGGGCTCTGTACACGGAGCACACGCGACCCGCACAGGCCGGGCTCTGTACACGGAGCACACGCGACCCGCACAGGCCGGGCTCTGTACACGGAGCACACGCGACCCGCACAGGCCGGGCTCTGTACACGGAGCACACGCGACCCGCACAGGCCGGGCTCTGTACACGGAGCACACGCGACCCGCACAGGCCGGGCTCTGTACACGGAGCACACGCGATCTGATCCCTGTGCTTACCCGGGTCGGTTCTGATCTTTTTGTGCTTGTTGGTCGTCTTGCTGCGTGCGGGCACGGCGCTGGTCCAGCTGCTGGTTCCGTCCCGGTCGATCTCGCTCTCCTCCAGTTCATCTGAGCCCAGCTCCTCCTGAATGGGGCTCATGCTTCTCTTCCCCGGAGCAACTCTGAGGACAGACAGACTCAGGGACTGATTGACCAAGCATTGCAGCAGCTCAGAAACATTAGTAGCAATATGTTTGCGTTGAGGCAATACAGAACAGGCATTCAGAAAGTGGAGCTGGGACCTGCATTGCGAGTTGCAGGAGGAGGTCAGGAGACTCTACTGAAATGCCCTAAACACTTCCTACAGCAAAGGGAGTCCCAGTCCTGATCGCTCTTTACAGCGGTCACTTCGGGGATGTGGAAACCACTCCATTACATCTCTTCTGTAAATGCTGCTTTCTATTCCAGAAAGGGTTATTCCATGTCTTTAATTGATCACGATTCCCATCTGTTAAGATCATGTGCCCAAAATTATACTCTTCATACATTCTGCTTGTGTTCTGTAAGCCAGACCAATGCAGCTATTCCACAGTGAGGGTAATGCAGAAGAACTGAGGACAGCAGTTTACCAGATGTGCATCATCATTTTCAGAATGAATTGTAAACTCGTGGTGGTCAGGGTGCTGTCTGAACGTTAGCGCAGAGCCTCAGAGAGAAACTCTGCATGAAGAGCAAAACACTAAGAAGGATACTACAAGCAGTGTGACTCAGATAAACCCCCCTGCACTGACTAGCAGTGTAAGGAAATTCAATAGTCCATATTAATATTTGGGATGTATGGTACATTCAAATGGAGAGATATTGAGCACAGAGTTTAGGTGGGGTATTTTGGAATGCAGTCTGACTAGATTGAGAGCAGATATGACCATTTATGGAAAGGGTCTCTGTTCTGCTCTGTTTTGGTTGCATGGGGGGATGGGAGAATCTCAGAGAATCTACAGATGCAGAGGGATGTTTGTGAGGCTTGGGGACTGGCCATGTACCCAGGTTTAGGTGGGGAGGGTCTCTAGCAGTGTGACTCAGATAAACCCCCCTACACTGACCTGTCAGCTCTACTTGTTCTAATAAAGCAGTTAGCTGCGTTGAAGAGGATCACGCCTGAAAGCAGGGTGATGGACGAGGGCGTCGTTGCTGATGGGAGGGGGTGTGCACTTACTCGTTGTTATTGCTGTTGAACCCGGAGCCGGCTGGCAGTGCAGGAGCGTACTGCACTAACCTGCTGCTCTCCAGCTCCCTCCAGCTGTCCTCCGAGCACTTCCTCTTGCCTTGCTTCTCCTGCAGTCTGCTCTCCATGTACTCTGCGTAGGTCTGGATGCGGTAGCTCTCCGCGTACCTGCTGGTGTTCACAGCTGAGGGGGGAGAGAAGGGGGGGGGGTAATGTGACGGGGCGCTGGTACCTTTCACTCGAGAGATTTGAAATGATTAAACAGTACTGAGATTTGAAATGGTTAAAACAGTACTGAGATTTGAAATGGTGAAAACAGTACTGATCAATGCAGGTTTACAGGGAAAGGCTGTTGAATGGTCATCACTCTACAAAAATCTGTCAACATTGAAACAAGCAGGACCAAAAATCAGAAACTACTGCAGGGCAGGTATCAACTGTACCCACAACACAGCCATTTACTGGCATTCCTTCAGGCCACAGCAGCAGCCTTTCAGAGCTCAGCCTTTAAATGTGGCTGCCAAGCCCTGGAGAAATGCCATCGCTGTAAACACATGAATCAGCAGAACAAAGAGGCTGGCAATGGAGCCTGCTGCTGCTGCTCCAGAAAGAAGGTCTAAAAACAACATCAAGGAACAATAACTACATAAATACATAGCTAAATAAATGCATACACTTTATTGACTGCTAAAACGGTTGTGTGTCATAACAGGGCTTTTGTTTTTGTTATATATTAACAATCCACAACGACGCCGTGAAAGAGGCGGTCTGAAAACCTGTCCTGTCCCTCTCTCTCTCTCTCTCTCTCTCTCTCTCTCTCTCTCTCTCTCTCTCTCTCTCTCTCTCTCTCTCTCTCTCTCTCTCTCTCTCTCTCTCTCTCTCTCTCTCTCTCTCTCTCTCTCTCTCTCTCTCTCTCTCTCTCTCTTCTTCCTCCTCCTCCTCCTCCTCCTCCTCCTCCTCCCTCTCTCTCCTCCTCCTCCTCCTCCTCCTCCTCCTCCTCCCCCGGCTTGAATCACTACTGTAGCCAGGTTCAGCAGTCCAAGCCAAGCTCGGGCAGTCACAGGGAAGACTAACACAGCGAAGGTCAGACGAGGCTGTGCTGGTGAATCAGCCGACAGACAGGGAGGATTGGAACTGAACAGAGTTCCACACTACAGGGCAACACATTCATCAGCATAATCAAGTACAACCTAATACAGCAGCCTTGACCGCCAGATAACTGGCTAAAGCTGCCCAGCTGATGTGTCGCAATCATCTAAAAAGCAATGCAATAACAATTCCGAACGTCCAATTTTGTCTGCAGCCCTGTGTTATGCAACGCGCTCCTTTATACTTTGTCTAGACAGCAGGATGAAAAGGACTGGCACACTGGACAGGGTTTGCACAGCAAGACATTGTTTGCTGTTCCTTTAATGTCTTCAATCCATTCGCTGAACTCTACTTGCTCCAAAAACACAAGGCCGATAGAAAAGAACTTGAGGAACTAGTGGAGTCACAGGACAGCTGTGTGTGTACCATACGCACGCATCCCAGAAACAGCTAGGACTGCGGTGCTACGAGAGAGCTGTACTAGATCCACGAGGCTTAGAGTTAACTAAAGCATTTAATAACTCAGAAAAGGTAAAACAAACCAGCCGTGGCCCTTGGTGGTTCTGGAAATGGTGTGTCTGCTCAGAGAGGTGCAAACTGAGAACTCACTAACTGCCAATGCAAAAGGGTTGTTAAAGTGCTTCCGGCTTCCCTCTCCCCATTCCTCACCGTCAGATCCCGGCTCTCAGATCACTCTGGAATTTCACTGAAACACGTTCATCTGGGAGAGGCGTCCTACATTCCCTAAATGTGACAGCCCCAATAAAAAAAAAAGGCAAGCAAACTGAATTACTGGGCAATGGAATGCAGCAGCGTGACGCAACACCAGCGAGAGTCTCGTGAAACTCCGGAAACCGCTCCAGACACCTTTATTAGGGAGGGTGGAGACCAGCTACCCAACAGCTGGGGGCTGCAGATAACTAAGAGCTTCCTCTCTCGTTCCGTTTACTACTGCTGCTGCTGCTCACAAGACAGTGCTCTTAAAAACAAAACCCCAGCACCGAGGAGGGAGAGCAGGGTCCACTGAGTAAATAAGCTTGCTGGTAACAAACTGGGCTGCAACTGCAAACACCAGCGATGGAAAGGAGACTCTTATCGCATAACTGTTTCACTGACCGGTGGTAAGCAGGGCTCGGCCACAAGAGAACTGCAACACACTGACATGTTAAACCTCTGACACAGAAACATGGATTTGAATGCAGATTATATTAAAGGGTTTAGTAAGTCTGGCACAAGCCTGTTAATTCCAGAACTGAACTAATGAAGTGCTTACCAATTTAGAAAAAATATATATATTATTAAAAAAGAGAGTGTGAACTGTGATGAAATGAAATATGGATGTATGGCTTGGTACTGTGCAGGAGAATGATGCTCCAGTATCAGATCACAATATAGCCAAGACGCGATGTCTGCTTTTGCAATATTCGTTTACCGATCAATGCATGCAAACTCAAAAAGCTGAATTCAACACGCCCATGAAAGGCTACAGGAAAAACAGAATTTCAGAGAGACACACACGTGTCTCAGAATGCTGGATCTCCTGACATTAAGAGAAGCAGGGATCTTGAAGTGAATAATGAAGCTGATAAAGGAACAGTGGAATCCAGCCCTCTCATCGAGCCCTGTGCCAGACACCACATGACAATTTCATGGTGAATTACTCCAATACAATGGACTGTGTGTTTCTAGAGCTTTCTGCCCCAGATCCAGCAACGTTCTGGTGGTCAGAACTTCCTCTGGCGCTCCGAGCTCAAAAATCGATTGGATTCCGATCCGCCCAGTCTCCCCAGCGAGTCGCATGATCAACCCGTGCTGAACCCGAGCCTCGTGAATGCAGCTCCTGTACCAAACTGGGTCACACGTTCTGCATAGGAATGAGCAGCCTGGAGATCTAATCCTGCGGGAAGCTTATTCTGCTTTCCTGCAAACATATCTTTGAGCCTATTTAAACTCAGCCTTGCACACCGTATATATCAATTCCAATGCTAAACTATTCTAGCCACCTAGCAGCGTCATGTGATCAAGACCACCTAGGAGAAAGGCAACGTCTTAACTGCTTGAACAGTTTATAAAGCTGCCATGCCCGGCCTCACCACACAGACAGCTTATCAAGGAATAACTCAAAAATCAGGAAACGCCTCCGTTTGGAAACCCAGGAAACAGTGAAATTCTGTTAAGAGTACTACTGGCGAAGCTTGCACTGAAACTCATCCAAACCAAAGCTTTCTGAAACACGGACTCCTCTTTGCAGCACTGGGAGGCTTGCTTAGATCACGGTACAAACTGTGCACTAAACCATTCAGTATCTGTGCTTATTCCACATATGTGTGTGGGTGTTTGTGGAAGGACTGGTCACGTGTAGAGAGCCCAGGATTCAGAACAGAAGAGGCAGTGAGACGATCACATGACACACGAGGACAGACTTAAAACACAGGGAACAACACATCCACTACTGGGATCACATGGTCTGCTTTCCATGGAGTTTAACAAGGTCATAGATTGAGAACACTTTCATTTAAAACAGAGAAAGAGAGACTCAACTTGGCGAACCATAAATTCTGTGAGTACAGAGAATTCATAAACAGCTCTATACCCAAGGAGACTCAGGACCCAACATCAAATCACTAGAAATACAGAACGAAGAAAATTGCTGAATTGAACACACTACCGTACTTTAATGAGCTACAACATTCCTCTGATGGTTTCAACCACGGGTGCATTAGTGATCTTTAATTGTGAAGTGCCCCGCGATGCCTTGGAAAGAAGTCTTTGTGATGTTATTGTAACCCCAATGAGTTTAGTGAATGAATCCTCTTACCGATCTGCACTTGATCCACTTGCCCCAGGGACACGAACGCTGAGGTGTCATCAATCCAGGACACCTGAATGTTACCTGCAATTCAGAACAAACGGCATGACAGAGACGGGTCGCTTTACAAAACGCAGAGACTCCAAAGCAATGCAATTCGCTTCAAAACGGTTCTAAAATAAACGGTTTTCGGTTTTTCATTCTCCAGCGCACACACACACACCGTGGAGCTGGCATGGGACTCTGAGACTTCTCATTCTGGGGGTGCATTGACAAGCAGCTCACCCACTCCCTCCACAGCGCGTGGTTTGGTCCTTTTTCATGCCATCGATTCACACTACAAGCCTTGCAGCAAGGCAGCAGGAGAGGCTCCTGGGTAAAGAGAAAGTCACCTACCGAAGGCACTGAAGAGCTGGTAGAGATCGCTCGTCTTCCACTCTTTGGGAAACGTGACGTAAAGGACGTGGTCTCGCTTCGGCTGCACTGCAGGAAAGAAACGCTTTGTTAAATAAATAATAAACTGCGTACCAACCCGTTTCAAAATACGTTTCTCACGGGGATGCTGTAATGATGTAGGGGTATAGAGGAGGGATGCTGTAATGATGTAGGGGTATAGAGGGGGATGCTGCAATGATGTAGGGGTATAGAGGAGGGGATGCTGTAATGGTGTAGGGGTATATAGAGGGGATGCTGTAATGATGTAGGGGTATAGAGGGGATGCTGTAATGATGTAGGGGTATAGAGGGGATGCTGTAATGATGTAGGGGTATAGAGGAGGGATGCTGTAATGATGTAGGGGTATAGAGGAGGGATGCTGTAATGATGTAGGGGTATAGAGGAGGGATGCTGTAATGATGTAGGGGTATAGAGGGGATGCTGTAATGATGTAGGGGTATAGAGGAGGGGATGCTGTAATGATGTAGGGGTATAGAGGGGATGCTGTAATGATGTAGGGGTATAGAGGGGATGCTGTAATGATGTAGGGGTATAGAGGGGGATGCTGTAATGATGTAGGGGTATAGAGGGGGATGCTGTAATGATGTAGGGGTATAGAGGGGGATGCTGTAATGATGTAGGGGTATAGAGGGGATGCTGTAATGATGTAGGGGTATAGAGGAGGGGATGCTGTAATGATGTAGGGGTATAGAGGGGATGCTGTAATGATGTAGGGGTATAGAGGGGATGCTGTAATGATGTAGGGGTATAGAGGGGATGCTGTAATGATGTAGGGGTATAGAGGGGATGCTGTAATGATGTAGGGGTATAGAGGGGATGCTGTAATGATGT
The DNA here is from genome assembly GCA_030684275.1 of Acipenser oxyrinchus oxyrinchus. Taxonomy (NCBI): domain Eukaryota; kingdom Metazoa; phylum Chordata; class Actinopteri; order Acipenseriformes; family Acipenseridae; genus Acipenser; species Acipenser oxyrinchus. The sequence goes on along the minus strand of CM060262.1, from coordinate 34,602,684 downwards.
AGGGGTATAGAGGGGATGCTGTAATGATGTAGGGGTATAGAGGGGATGCTGTAATGATGTAGGGGTATAGAGGGGATGCTGTAATGATGTAGGGGTATAGAGGGGGATGCTGTAATGATGTAGGGGTATAGAGGGGGATGCTGTAATGATGTAGGGGTATAGAGGGGGATGCTGTAATGATGTAGGGGTATAGAGGGGGATGCTGTAATGATGTAGGGGTATAGAGGGGATGCTGTAATGATGTAGGGGTATAGAGGGGATGCTGTAATGATGTAGGGGTATAGAGGGGATGCTGTAATGATGTAGGGGTATAGAGGGGGATGCTGTAATGATGTAGGGGTATAGAGGAGGGATGCTGTAATGATGTAGGGGTATAGAGGAGGGATGCTGTAATGATGTAGGGGTATAGAGGGGATGCTGTAATGATGTAGGGGTATAGAGGGGATGCTGTAATGATGTAGGGGTATAGAGGGGGATGCTGTAATGATGTAGGGGTATAGAGGGGGATGCTGTAATGATGTAGGGGTATAGAGGGGGATGCTGTAATGATGTAGGGGTATAGAGGGGATGCTGTAATGATGTAGGGGTATAGAGGGGATGCTGTAATGATGTAGGGGTATAGAGGGGATGCTGTAATGATGTAGGGGTATAGAGGGGGATGCTGTAATGATGTAGGGGTATAGAGGGGGATGCTGTAATGATGTAGGGGTATAGAGGGGATGCTGTAATGATGTAGGGGTATAGAGGGGATGCTGTAATGATGTAGGGGTATAGAGGGGATGCTGTAATGATGTAGGGGTATAGAGGGGATGCTGTAATGGTGTAGGGGTATAGAGGAGGGGATGCTGTAATGATGTAGGGGTATAGAGGGGATGCTGTAATGGTGTAGGGGTATAGAGGGGGATGCTGCAATGATGTAGGGGTATAGAGGAGGGGATGCTGTAATGATGTAGGGGTATAGAGGAGGGGATGCTGTAATGATGTAGGGGTATAGAGGAGGGGATGCTGTAATGATGTAGGGGTATAGAGGAGGGATGCTGTAATGGTGTAGGGGTATAGAGGGGGATGCTGTAATGGTGTAGGGTTATAGAGGGGGATGCTGTAATGATGTAATGTAGGGGTATAGAGGAGGGATGCTGTAGTTTCACCAGGGTTTACAGGACAAAGGACTCTGGGCTTTTCAGAAAATGGTACGTATGACCATCACACTGTTTCAGCTGATTCCCATGCAGAAGAACTCTTAAAAGGTCCCCACAGTAAAAGCATATGGAAGTGTCATAAAGCACAGTGAAAGCATAGTAAAAGCACAGGCAAGCATTGTAAATAGCAAGGTACGGCAACCCATCTTAACATGGAAAACCAGGGTACACTATGGTAAATGCACTGTATAATCATGGGGTAAAACTGCAAAAATACCACGGTTCACTTTCATAAGGGAAGGTACGTGTAGCTAAAGAGATGCAGGGTAGTGCCAGGGCAGGGCAGGGCAGGGTAGTGCCAGGGCAGGGCAGGGTAGTGCCAGGGCAGGGCAGGGCAGTGCCAGGGCAGGGCAGGGTAGTGCCAGGGCAGGGCAGGGCAGGGATACTCACAGTCAGGACCACTCAGGTTGAGGTAGGGGATGTCAATGATTCTCATGAGGAAGAGTCTGAAACAGAGGAGACCCAGCATCACCGAGGGCAGGAATAACAGAGCAGCAGCCCAAAGCAGAGAGAGCACTCCACTGCATTTCACAGAGTATACTGGACAATGAACACAAGACAGTCTGGAATATCACATGCTTTTAAACATCATTTCTAACCAAAACAAACAGCTAGAACCTGGATTGGGAGTTTTAATTCAACATCTGTGAACAAAAACATTTCACTGAGGAAGACCCCTGCTCAAAACGTTTACTGTTCTGATGCAACGCCATGTGCTGTGCATGCCTGCAAAATCCAATCAAAGAGTGGGGCCATCAATCCCAGATTTACACAGAGCCATGAAGAGCACTAGAATCCATTATATCTTAAACCCAGACATCGAGTGATCGTTCCATCCTTTGTGTGATTTATACCCATGCTGCAGCAGCTGCTTCCACTTTTACAAGCCAAGCACCAAATCACGTCTCTCGCAAACCCAAACAGAGATGATTTGTTATCCTCGCTGTAAATCGAGACATTCATTCTCTCCATTCTCCTGCAGCTCATACCAAGAGATGAAGACGAACGCCTCCCCTCCCCCAGCACTCTGCACAGACACCGCTGGTAATTTACAAGGCTGCTCCTCAATTATCTGCCACAAGCAAGCGCTTCCTATCAAAGCCACGTGAGCCTCAGATCACAAGGGAAGAAAGCAACAACCCTTTCATTAGGATCTCCAGGATGCAGCAAAATGTCACTGGCGTCCGTCCATCTCCTCTGATAAAAAACCGCAAGCTGGCTCCCGACGAAGCCGACACGGATTTCTGGATTCCTTTTTAAATGCGTTTATTGTGCTGCGGTGGAAAAAACCACCTGAAGATGTTTGAATGGAGCAGCGTAATGAAAGAACGCATGTTAATACAAGAACACTCACTTGTTGAAAAAGGGTTCAATGAGCTTCGATCTGGCAGAAATGTGTGGTTTAGGAGGGCTGAGGAATGAACCTAGAACATCAAACACAGACGTTAATAAATTCTGCAGATTCACACAAACAAATCTGTTTAAAGTTTATATATAATAAATACAAAATAAAATGCACTACATAAGGGCAACAGCCAAGGTACTGTACACTCAAAGACACCCCTTCCCTCTCACCTATCCCTTGCTTTGTGTTTTTGGAACTTTAATTGGCATTTGAGTTCTGTGCTGAGCATTGGAAGCCATGTGGGGTCAGGTGGGCGTTTATCAGGGACAGCACACAGCATGTATAACACTGATGCTGTGAACACTGGATACTGTTACACAGCCCCAACTTCACCTGCAACGCAGGGAGGAAATGAGGAGAGGAAACAGAGACAGAGGCAGGAAGGGACTTGGGGCAACATTCTGTTGAGAGGGAAGCAAGCAATACCCCTGCCAGATTTCTAACTGCATTTCTTCCCAGGTAAAACACACAGAGCTCTCTCAGAAACACCAATGCAAAGCAATGCGTGGAGGTCTGTACCCAAGAAGTTGGCCATGGAGATGAAGCAGAGCCCGGTGATGTAGGCATCGTAACCGGCTTCGTGCAGCTGCTCCGAGGCAGTGTTGTAGCTCAGGAACCCCTCGGCGCTGTCTGTGAAGAGGAACCGGAAACACAGAGTCAACTCAAAAGCCTGGGAGAGCAGCACAAGAAAAAGGACCCTCAACCACACCTGGCAGGGAATTCCAGTCAGAACTGTGCAATTCCAACGGAACTGTAGCTGAACCTGGCATATCAGCGGAATGGCAGCTCCAGTTACACCAGTTCAATTACACATGCGTCACATGATCATCACTCAATAAAAGTTCTATGGTATGTTTCGGCACCTGTGACTGTCGCTTGGTTATTTAGAACACATACGGTAAGCATGTTAAATGTGTGTAGTTATTTAATGTTACTTTTTTAGTATAACTGCAATTGCTGGAGCACAACTGTATTGAACAAAACAGAATTAGAATTGCAATTCCTGCAAACAAGTTGGCTATGATTGCTCTTGGGACAGGGCTGGCACTACAGCAACCTGCCTCCCTGGAGCCCCGAATCACAGTGGAGAGACCACAGCGTGAGGGGCAGACTCTGCAACACAGCAGCCCTGGTCATTAAGAGACAGCATTGCATAGACTTTGAAGCACTAACCACAGTGGATTAATGTGGGACCCACTAAAAGAAAATACTGGTCTATGGTTCGATGAGAGCAGGTGTGCTGTGACCCCGTGCTGATGCTGCTTCTTACCAACTTTCGGGGACTTGAAAGGCGCTTCTTTTAACCTCTTTTCCAGCTCTGCGAGAGGCGTGTTGAGAATGAGCTCCTGGAAAGACAAGAAGAGCACGTCTGTCACTTTGTGATCGTACAAGCGCTGGACAAGAACACAGCCACGCTGCTATCTACAGACTGACAACACACCTTCCCTACAAGAGCACTCAACAGTGCTGCAGGCCCAGACCAGCCATCATCTGCCCATTCAGACACGAAACACAGGAAAAAGGGAAGGGCGTCACCTGTCATTTACTGCCATCTAGTGGCAAAGCATTTCCCCACACAGAGACCTTTTGACAGTATTTTGATGTGCAATTACATTCACTCCACACAGTACCAGACGTTACCTTAAATGGGTGCGTGCTTGCCATGAGTTTGGTGTCCAAAAGCCTTAAAGGAAAACAAAAACACAAGTTTACAATAGGAAACGTCAAGCCCTCAATGCATTTCTCTGAGAGGTACAACACTAACAGATTAACCTTTCTAGCACACTCCATATAAAAGCACTCCATTTACACACACAATACATTTGGAGTAGCTGCATTGTGACGCGAGGAACTGGAACGCACACAGCAAGCTGCTCAATCCACACTGAACCCTGTGAAGCATGCCAGCTCAGGACTGCCACAGAAATACTCTGCAGCCATTAAACAAACACTCAATCACAAAACAGTGCAGACATGTGGTACTAACCTGGGAAACACACACAACGTCACTTCCTTAAAACCATTCAGCTCCTAGGATTCAGAACGAAGGGTTACTGACTCGGCAAGAACAGGATACAAAACGCACACTGCTGCAGTAGAATTCAGAGATACAGGAGCAGTGCTGAACTGCCCTACACATGTACCGTGCAAGCACTAAACAGCAGATGATAGAGAGCTGAGACACTGCTTTCAATCCAGTCTGCAGCCTGCTCTCCCAACTCTAGATGTATTCATCACCCCCCACCTCCCACTCCTCACTCCTCACCCCTAGTATCTTAACAGGGTTGGATGCAAATGCGCAGTTTCAACATTCATATTTACATCACTAAGAAGCGGTGCAGAGGTTAGTAAAACGCGACTCCGTGCTGCAGCTGTCGGAGGATTGCCATCAGCACTTGAATGAACACTCACCTCCGGGAGCGGGCAGTAAAACTGATGGATGGTGTGCATTACATCCAGCAGCATGTTGTGACCCACGACCAGCTTGCCCTGGGGGAGGTATAAAGACAGAAAATAAACCACAGCTGTCACAAGACTCGCATACAATCCCAGCTCAAGCCTTACAGTATTGCAACAAGCATGCAGCATGAACACCTGGGCTAGGGGAGGCTAGTGCAACTGCAGGCAGTCTAACTACAAGGACAGAAATGTTCTGGGGTTCATTCATCATCCCCAACAGTTCCCATACTGGGCAGGAGCTTCCCAAGACAGCTGCAGGATATCACTTTCACATCCCTGAAACTGTGCTGGCCCTGTTAGTATTAGATAGAGAGGAGTACAACTTGCCGATTTGGAAATGGCATGAATGACTCTGGAGAAGCCCACAGCGTCAGCAAGTTCTTGCTGCAAAAAAGAAAAAATGGTAATAAAATCACAGCTAATGAAGGGAAACCTGCACAATCAAAGAGCTGGAATCCAAAAACAAAGTCTAGTGATCTTCCTTTCTCTATCCTGCTTATCCCATGACTGTCTACTGATCTGAAGTGCAGGGCATGCATTATACAGTGTGATCTCATTGGTCAGACCCACAGTGCTGCAGGAGGTCAAGGTTGACATGAGAACTTATTAACTGGGGAGGGGGACGGGGGGACCCTCTATAAAAGACAATTTAAAAGACAACTTTTTATTGGCACAGTTGTGTTGCTCAAAACCACAACCATACAGACTGCAGAACAGACCTTGGTGGGGGAATGTGCAATTTATTCAAAGTGATCCAGTGTAAAAAAAAATTAATAAATAATAAAAACACAAGCCTGTTCTTTCTCCTGCTTCTGCAGTTCTCTCCTTTTTCTTTCATCCTCATCCACTTTGCTGATTAAAATGCAGCGCTCTTTCTAAAAGAAATTCAATAAAATAAAATGCACAGAGATCAGACAGCCAGACACCATTTCACAAAACTAAAAGCCAAGTTCCAGTTGTTTAGTTTGTGAATTGAAGAGTGCCTGAGGCGTCACGTTACCCACAGAAGGCTAGCCTTGTGCCACACCCTGCTATTGTACTGTGTTACAAACCAACACCATTCACAATGCTGGCTCCACATCCAGAATAAATAAAGAGAGAGATCTTAAACAGCAAAAACAATCATCTGTTTAACAGTGACAGCAAGTACTGACAACAGCAACAATTCCTACAAATGACTTGAATGCCCTGCAGAACTGAATATCCTATCCCTGCTGTACACGAATGCAATGTTTCACTGGCACCCTGTGGCAATGCCCACACACAGCATGTTTCACCCTCTGGCAATGCCCACACACAGCATGTTTCACTGGCACCCTGTGGCAATGCCCACACACAGCATGTTTCACTGGCACCCTGTGGCAATGCCCACACACAGCATGTTTCACTGGCACCCTGTGGCAATGCCCACACACAGCATGTTTCACTGGCACCCTGTGGCAATGCCCACACCCAGCATGTTTCACTTGCACCCTGTGGCAATGCCCACACACAGCATGTTTCACTGGCACCCTGTGGCAATGCCCACACACAGCATGTTTCACTGGCACCCTGTGGCAATGCACACACACACAGCAAGCATTTGCAGCTCTGTGCAATTGCTGAATTCGATTTTCAGGAGGTGCAGCACACTGGATTACACAGAAACAGATTCATGCAGACACTGGGTCCTACCTTCTCGGTTTCCATGGTTTCTACATGAATGCCTTTGGAAAATCTGGAAAGAATTACAAAATGTTTAAAAATAAAACAGGGGCTCCTTTTACTGTTTCACAGACATCAATATAACTGGGAGACACTCCAGATCAGCATGCAATAGCATTTATCACACAAGCAGCGTGGCCAAGAACACACAAGATTATACAACGTGCAACAAAAACCAGGGGAACGGATTCTACCCATTACTATCCCAACGGCAACGTGCGATCACATGACATACGTACATATCGAAACTACACAGTGTCCCAAAGGAATTCCAGTGAACCCCTGAGTCTGAAATCTTAATGCCAGTGCAGCAAAACAGAAAGGAGCTTAATCACTTACTTCCAGTTCAAGGTCTGATAAATTAGCTTCCTCTGGAATCTTAAATTAAAAAAAAAAAAAAAAAAAAAGAGAGAGAGAGAGAGAGACACACCAGTCTCACATTACCACCCATTCTGCACTGGAATTTGATTCTCATATTTCCAGCTGGCACTTCAGAATGTATGCAAGTTATTATTAATAATAACAATAATAATAATATTATTATTTCACAAACCACGCAGAACGCCCTCCCGAGTGAAGCACACTTACCCAGTACAGGGGTCCAGCTGCACACTGGATTCTTCTGTACTGTTTGACAAGCTTTCAACTTTCTCTCTGAAATGATGAAACTTTCATTATTATCATGGTGTCCCTCTCCCTCTCCCTCTCCCTCATCTCTCTTCAGTTAAATGCGATCTGGATTCGTTTTTGTAATGATAGCTGCTTTATTATTATTGAGCGAGAGCTACTTTCAAACCATGTGGCAAATCTTCCCTCCCATGCAAGAGATCTAACTGCCTTTGTTTAAATGAGCCAGCACCGCACACAGTGACCAGACAGGACCAGAGTGTGTGAACGACGCTGGATTCTCGATGTTGAACACACAGCTTCCCAGCAGCGCGGCTGGCTTCCACTCACACGACTTTCTCTATGAAGGCTCTGTGCTCCTCTGGAACGACGATCGGACCCTTGCAGGAGTTGGGGGATATGAAGGAGGGGGTTCCCGCTCCGTTGGACTGAGAGCGCCTCTCCTCGTACTGCTCCCTCAGCTTCCTCTCCTCCTCCTGGTTCAGATAGGGGATACCTGGGGGTGCGACAGCAGGGAATCTCTTTACATTGAAGGAGTAAGGGCGCGCACAGCAGCTGGGCAGACTGCTACTTACTGTACTGTACTTACCACAACAAAACACTTTGTTGAAATCAAATCCCTGATTGGCCAGAAAGTCTATACTTGAACTCTGCAATACAAGAACAGAGAGAGATTCAGAGAGGTGGTTTGGTAAGAAATGTACATTTCAGGAGAGCAGACTTCACTGCTGAAAATCACTGAGGAACTGTCACACAGACTGACTGAACCAATCCAGCACCGTCAAACAGAGCTGACTGAACCAATCCAGCACCGTCAAACAGAGCCGACTGAACCAATCCAGCACCGTCAAACAGAGCCGACTGAACCAATCCAGCACCGTCAAACAGAGCCGACTGAACCAATCCAGCACCGTCAAACAGAGCCGACTGAACCAATCCAGCACCGTCAAACAGAGCCGAGTGAACCAATCCAGCACCGTCAAACAGAGCCGAGTGAACCAATCCAGCGCCGTCAAACAGAGCCGACTGAACCAATCCAGCGCCGTCAAACAGAGCCGACTGAACCAATCCAGCACCGTCAAACAGAGCCGACTGAACCAATCCAGCGCCGTCAAACAGAGCCGACTGAACCAATCCAGCACCGTCAAACAGAGCCGACTGAACCAATCCAGCACCGTCAAACAGAGCCGAGTGAACCAATCCAGCACCGTCAAACAGAGCCGAGTGAACCAATCCAGCACCGTCAAACAGAGCCGAGTGAACCAATCCAGCACCGTCAAACAGAGCCGACTGAACCAATCCAGCACCGTCAAACAGAGCCGAGTGAACCAATCCAGCACCGTCAAACAGAGCCGAGTGAACCAATCCAGCACCGTCAAACAGAGCCGACTGAACCAATCCAGCACCGTCAAACAGAGCCGACTGAACCAATCCAGCACCGTCAAACAGAGCTGACTGAACCAATCCAGCACCGTCAAACAGAGCCGACTGAACCAATCCAGCACCGTCAAACAGAGCGGACTGAACCAATCCAGCACCGTCAAACAGAGCTGACTGAACCAATCCAGCACCGTCAAACAGAGCTGACTGAACCAATCCAGCACCGTCAAACACTGCCGACTGAACCAATCCAGCACCGTCAAACAGAGCGGACTGAACCAATCCAGCACCGTCAAACAGAGCCGACTGAACCAATCCAGCACCGTCAAACAGAGCCGAGTGAACCAATCCAGCACCGTCAAACAGAGCTGACTGAACCAATCCAGCACCGTCAAACAGAGCCGACTGAACCAATCCAGCACCGTCAAACAGAGCTGACTGAACCAATCCAGCACCGTCACGCTTCTGAGATGTATGCATGTGAAACGGAGACTGCAGAGAGTCACTGTTTATAAGCCTCTCACCTGACAGACAAACTTGATATCCGGGGAGCTTCTGTTCAACGGCTTTGGAAAAACATAAAAGTTAAAAGACTTAATGATGTATCTGCAAAAAGAGAGAAAAGAAAGTGAACACATTCCATCAATACAAATTACTGTGAAGAGTAAAAGAAAACTAAAACAGCGACTCACTTGGATTCTGCATGGTTGTATTTAAAAGCGCAGAGACCGAACTGAAACAGCAGGAAGTCCATGGAATGCTACAATAAAGAAAGAACAAAAACGTTTCACAAAGAGCACAGCGAGGCGAGCCGGGAGGACTGAGCAGATAAACTGGCTTCAAAGTGTAACCACATGGCTGGTTAGACCCCACTGTGCTCACACTGCCTGTACTGTGCACTCCCCATTTCATTCTCAATCAATGGGCTGCTGCACCAGGCCAGGTCTTTCCTGGAGACGATTGCTAAACAGAAACCAAACCATCACTGTCTTCATGCTGGAGAATGGGTTTCCAAACTGCGACTACACAGTAGCTGCAGGGATGCAGCAAGACTCCTATTGCACAGCAGCGCCACCCACTCCAGGTTTAAATCCCAGTGTATCCGGGTAGCACGCCCAGGTGTTTCTTATTAAGCTCCTATTCCTCGGGAGTCTTGCTCGCATCCCTGCAGTGGAATGGCATCGGTCTCGATGCGGTCACCTTTTTCAGTTTCTGATAGCGCTCTTCTGGCGTATCCAGACCATTCGTCAAAGCACTCACGGACGGACCGTCACTGATACCTTAAGAAATGAAAACATACAGTTATCAATCAGCCTGGGTTTGGAAATCGACGATTAGTATGGAGAGAAGCGTGTGCCGCATTTACACGCTCTAGTACACACACATGTGAGATTACTAACATTGAAAACACCGCGGAACAGTAAGCAGCGGTCCAGTTCATAATGAAATATACAAAGACAGCGAGACGAGACCGTGGCAGAAAATCAGATGCAGTTTCTGCTGCACAGAAAGGTTACCTGAAAATTCTCCATCGATGGCTAGGAACTCGGCTTCTTGTATCGCGGTGTATATCGTATTCAGACACTCTTTAAAATCTGCGGTAAACACAAGGATTAGCAAACGACAGAATATAGTGCACTAATGTACTTAGCTCGGTAAAACCGCAAACACTGCATGTAGGCACCCGCATTAACAGCGTCCAGGCTCAGCGAATCGAGTACCATCTGTCGCCAGCTACAGCCACCCGAGGTCTGGGTATTATAGTATTTACCACAACACCTCATCTATTGCTTCGTTATTTCAAGGCACTCGATTTGATACTTACTTTTCCTGGTTACTTCCATCCCTGCAGAAACACAACCAGCTCTCCACCCGCGGCGCTTCAACTCCGCCCTTTAATCCTTTTTTAACAAACACTTCCGGGGCTCGCGTTAGAAACACGTGGTTTGTGCGACGGGAGGAGGAGGGGGAGGGGAGGGGGAGGAGGGGGGTAGACTGGAATTTGAAGAAAATGGAACACTAATCTGCAGTGACCTTTGAACGCCGTTAGATGGCGCACAAGAGGCGCAAAAGAGAAGCTGAAAATCTCAATTATTTCAACTAAAAAAGTTATAAACGCCATTCAAGATAATTGTTACATGGTTATTATTTCTCTCAATATATTTTATTGTATCGTTTTATCTCAACTGCTAAAGTAAACTTATCCATGGTCAAATTGTGTATTCTTTTTATATTACTTTTTACATTTTTCTTGTTTTCAAAATATGTTTTAAAAAATAAGAAGTGGAAATAACTCATTACAAATCACAAAAATCGTGATTTCTGTAAATCATATCGGTATTAGTAATAATAATAATAATAATAATAATAATAATAATAATAATTATAATAATAATAATAATAATAATTTAAAAAGTAAATCTGCCCTGCTGTACCGGCAGTATCCACAAGAGGGGAGCAGTGAGCATGCTTGCTGTACCGGCAGTATCCACAAGAGGGGAGCAGTGAGCATGCTTGCTGTACCGGCAGTATCCACAAGAGGGGAGCAGTGAGCTTGCTTGCTGCACCGGCAGTATCCACAAGAGGGGAGCAGTGAGCAAGCTTGCTGTACCGGCAGTATCCACAAGAGGGGAGCAGTGAGCATGCTTGCTGTACCGGCAGTATCCACAAGAGGGGAGCAGTGAGCATGCCTGCAGTACCGGCAGTATCCACAAGAGGGGAGGAGTGAGCAAGCCTGCTGTACCGGCAGTATCCACAAGAGGGGAGCAGTGAGCAAGCTTGCTGTACCGGCAGTATCCACTAGAGGGGAGCAGTGAGCAAGCTTGTTGTACCTGCAGTATCCACAAGAGGGGAGCAGTGAGCAAGCTTGCTGTACCGGCAGTATCCACAAGAGGGGAGCAGTGAGCAAGCTTGCAGTACCGGCAGTATCCACAAGAGGGGAGCAGTGAGCAAGCCTGCTGTACCGGCAGTGAGCAAGCTTGCTGTACCGGCAGTATCCACCAGAGGGGAGCAGTGAGCAAGCTTGCTGTACCGGCAGTATCCACAAGAGGGGAGCAGTGAGCAAGCCTGCTGTACCAGCAGTATCCACAAGAGGGGAGCAGAGAGCAAGCCTGCTGTACCGGCAGTATCCACAAGAGGGGAGCAGTGAGCTTGCTTGCTGTACCGGCAGTATCCACTAGAGGGGAGCAGAGAGCAAGCCTGCTGTACCGGCAGTATCCACAAGAGGGGAGCAGTGAGCTTGCTTGCTGTACCGGCAGTATCCACTAGAGGGGAGCAGTGAGCAAGCCTGCTGTACCGGCAGTATCCACAAGAGGGGAGCAGTGAGCTTGCTTGCTGTACCGGCAGTATCCACAAGAGGGGAGCAGTGAGCTTGCTTGCTGTACCGGCAGTATCCACAAGAGGGGAGCAGTGAGCTTGCTTGCTGTACCGGCAGTATCCACAAGAGGGGAGCAGTGAGCTTGCTTGCTGTACCGGCAGTATCCACAAGAGGGGAGCAGTGAGCTTGCTTGCTGTACCGGCAGTATCCACAAGAGGGGAGCAGTGAGCATGCTTGCTGTACCGGCAGTATCCACAAGAGGGGAGCAGTGAGCTTGCCTGTTGTACCGGCAGTATCCACAAGAGGGGAGCAGTGAGCATGCTTGCTGTACCGGCAGTATCCACAAGAGGGGAGCAGTGAGCTTGCCTGTTGTACCGGCAGTATCCACAAGAGGGGAGCAGTGAGCATGCTTGCTGTACCGGCAGTATCCACAAGAGGGGAGCAGTGAGCAAGCTTGCTGTACCGGCAGTATCCACAAGAGGGGAGCAGTGAGCATGCTTGCTGTACCGGCAGTATCCACAAGAGGGGAGCAGTGAGCAAGCCTGCTGTACCGGCAGTATCCACAAGAGGGGAGCAGTGAGCTTGCCTCTGTTACCGGCAGTATCCACAAGAGGGGAGCAGTGAGCAAGCTTGCTGTACCGGCAGTATCCACAAGAGGGGAGCAGTGAGCTTGCCTGTTGTACCGGCAGTATCCACAAGAGGGGAGCAGTGAGCTTGCTTGCTGTACCGGCAGTATCCACAAGAGGGGAGCAGTGAGCTTGCTTGCTGTACTGGCAGTATCCACAAGAGGGGAGCAGTGAGCTTGCTTGCTGTACCGGCAGTATCCACAAGAGGGGAGCAGTGAGCTTGCCTGTTGTACCGGCAGTATCCACAAGAGGGGAGCAGTGAGCATGCTTGCTGTACCGGCAGTATCCACAAGAGGGGAGCAGTGAGCTTGCCTGTTGTACCGGCAGTATCCACAAGAGGGGAGCAGTGAGCATGCCAGCAGTATCCACAAGATACTTTTTTTAATAGTTATTTATTTATATGTGTATGTTAACCAATGCGTGCATATTGCAGATTGTAAAATCTCTCACAAAAATGTAGCATAGATTCAACACCGAACAAAAATAACGTTTGATATGAACACCTAGACTCCTTCAGCCACAGCACATTAGATTCACACTCGTTTTTGTCAGATTGATATCCGCATAACCAATCGCATTGAGCAGAGCCGCCAGCTGCCATCCCTCTTGGCCAATAGAATGCTATGAGGGCGGTACTACAGGTAGCTACAAGTGCCGTGTTGTGAACTGATGTGTTTGCGGGCTCGTTTGTGAAGCGCAGTGTTTAATTTATATTCGGTATAATAAGCCATATGTGTGCGTTTTATATTGGTTTCCTCGTCATGATATGAATAATGAAAGCCGGGCCTTTTGTTTGAGAAAGGTAGGTCCCATGCTGACGCTCCAGTTTGATGAGAGAGGTCCGTTTTGCAGGTTGGTACAGTAATGTTCCGTACACTTTTAAAATGAAATCGGTTAATATTTCTGTTTTCATTAGGATCAGCAGCCGTATGGACCGTCCGTATCAGATGGTACTGTACTCAGAGAGACGAATACAGTGTGTTTAGCAAATCGGAAGTTAACTTCGGTTTAACTGTTATTGAAAGTAGTTGTTAGACGAGGATAGACGTTGTGTTATTGCCGGTAAATTAGTAGAAATGATTGCGAAACTGCGATGTATCTAAAAAGTTACAAGTGAAAGTAAAAATGGAGAATATTCGCACTACGACTGTGTCAATAATATTATAACGTCACACGAGACGTGTGTGGTTTGAATAAGTCGGGTTGAATGCATTCATTCAGCTTTGGAGATGAACGCTTTTATTTTTTTATTTGTCTAAAACATGCATGTCTAAAACATGCTTTCCTTGTGTTTGGGTTGTGCGTTTGAGTTTAGTTGACTCTGTTTGCTGTGGCTGCCTCTCTGCGTGTCGTCGTCACACGCTGTCTGAACTTGAACACAGTTTGCCCCTGTGCTAACCTTACTCAATAGTAATACATTCACAGTCTCAGCTGCAACTAAGGTTAGACTTTGTTTCCTGCTTGACAGTTTGTTTAAACAGTGGATACGTTTGTATTTATTTATAGATTTTTTTTTTCTTTTTTTTTAATTACCTCCGATTTTTACATAGCATATACTGTCACCCAGTGGCTAAATGCTGTATTTGTTTAATTAGGATTAACTTTCCCTTACAGGGATGAAAATGAAACTCCCATTGCGTAGCCCTTTGATCTGTTCCTGGTTTGGTATGGGTTTAATAAGACACACCTGAGTCAGTTACCTGTACACGCTGTGGCTAAATCAAGCTTGTGGTAAAGTCTGGAATGGGTGATCGCACTATGCAAAGGCCCTAATGTGTTTTTAATCTTGTTTGCAGACTGTTGAAATGGCTTGGAAACATGGTGCTTTGTGATGCTGATGAGTAAAGACGCTTCACCCTGGGAGCGCTCACCAAAGATATTCCAATGAAGGGGGATGTTGATTTTAAAGAATTGAAATCCGAGTGCTGGTACGATATAGAAAGCCCCCACAAAGCTTCCAGCAGCCTGATCTCTGAAAGCGAGTTCTCCTGCCACTGCTGCTATCACATCCTGCTCAGTCCCACCACCCTAAACTGCGGACACAGCTTCTGCAGGCACTGCCTGGCGCTGTGGTGGGAATCCTCCCGGAAAACAGTGTGTCCGGAATGCAGGGCGAGATGGGAAGGCTTTCCCAAGGTCAACATCCTGCTGAGGTAGTAACACTGACGCACTGACACGTACACACACACGCACTCACTGACACGTACACACGCACGCACTGACACGTACACACACACTGACGCACTGACACATACACACACACTGACGCACTGACGCACTGACACGTACACACACACTGACGCACTGACACGTACACACACACTGACGCACTGACACGTACACAGACACTGACACACTGACACGTACACAGACACTGACACATACACACACACTGACGCACTGACACGTACACACACACTGACGCACTGACACGTACACACACACTGACGCACTGACACGCACTGACGCACTGACGCACTGAAGCACACACACTGACACACGCACTGACGCACACACACTGACGCACTGATGCACTGCTGCACACACACTGACGCACTGCTGCACACACACTGACGCACTGCTGCACACACACTGACGCACTGCTGCACACACACTGATGCACTGCTGCACACACACTGACACACTGACGCACTGACGCACACACACTGACATGCTCTGCTGCACACACACTGACACACACACACTGACACACGCACTGCTGCACACACACTGACACACTGCTGCACACACACTGACACACTGATGCACTGCTGCACACACACTGACGCGCTGCTGCACACACACTGGCGCACTGCTGCACACACACTGACACACACACACTGACGCACTGACACGCACACACTGACGCACACACTGACGCACACACACACTGACACACACACACTGACACACACATATATATGTATTGCAGGTGCTGATATTGAAGCGATACACCAGGCTGAAATGTCTTTGTGTAGTTTGTATGTCATATGAAGTCACATTCACATTAACTGTAGTGTTTAAATGTTCCTGTTGTATCGTGCAGCACCCTGTGCTATGTTAATGTATGTTCATCTCCATGACCTTCCGCACAGGGACGCAGTAGAGAAGCTGTTCCCTCAGGTTGTGGTGGAGAGGCGGGGTGAGGTTGACTCGAGCCCCAGGATCATACAGAGCCTGTCTGCCTTCCAGAGGTACGGGGATGACCAGGCTTCCCGGGGGCTGAACCCGCTCAGCGGGCACCGGCCGCGAGGGTCCGGCTTCTTCTCAGGGGTGCTCGCTGCGCTCACCTGCGTCGCAGTGAGTATGTCTCCAGGGAGCACAGCCCCCAGCACCCCTGCGCTGCCCAAGTCCACTTGAGAGGGGTAATGTGCAGGGTACTGCAGGGGTGGGGGCAGGACTGTTGCATGGCAGTTTCATCCATTCCAGGTTTTATTACAAGCTCAGGCATGGCCTCTTTCAGGTGATGCTGCTTGTGTGTCACTGGAGCAGCAGAGAACTTCAGCAGGATCTTCTACTTCATAAACCTGTGACAAAGTGGACCGCAGAAGATGTCATTCTGTGGCTGGAGCAGCTGGGACCCTGGGCTTCTCTTTATAAAGAGAGATTTCTGGAGGAGCAAGTGAATGGAAGGTGAAGGATTTACAGTGAGAGACCCTGACCTCTCCATCCACATAACTCTATAAACACTCAGTCATTCAGAAGATTATTATTATTATTATTATTATTATTATTATTATTATTATTATTATTATTATTATTAATAATAATATTAGTTTTAATAAATACTTTTAATTCTAAATCAGCTGGGGGATACGTTTCTGTTTGCTCATTTGTTTGATGTGCATTCTGTTCATGCTGTGGTTGATTGAAATGAGGGCGCATGATCTGGAGTCACTGTGATGCTCAGGGGATGCACTGTGCTGCACAGAAACACTCTGGAGTAGAAGCTTAGAAATGTATTCCACAGCTCATCTATGACCCTTCATGTGCAATGCAGACAGCACTGGATACAACAAAGGTGAACACTACATGGTCTTTTGTAATGGGATCAAGGAAGTGTCATTTGAAGCCACTAACCCAACACAGAAAGAGCTGTGATTTCTCTGCTTTTATCTGAATGTTTGTCTGTAGACTCCTAATGACGCTTGAAGAAGAGGAGTTTGCCAAAAGCCCCTTCAGCATTGAGAACCACACCCACAGGAAGGCAGTGCTGCTGGAGCTGGAGCGAGTGAAAGCACTGGGAGTCAAGCCTCCTCAAAACCTCTGGGAGTACAGGGTGGGTCATTATAATACACTGCACCTGTGCTGTGAGAGTGAAGCATCGGGGCTGAATTAAAAACACAACACTGCAGAATAGCTAGTGCTGTGCCTGCTAAATGAAATGCTGGTCAAGGTTTTAGAAGCTCTAGTGCTGAAGGATCTTCGTGTGCCTGCTAAATGAAATGCTGGTCAAGGTTTTAGAAGCTCTAGTGCTGAAGGATCTTCGTGTGCCTGCTAAATGAAATGCTGGTCAAGGTTTTAGAAGCTCTAGTGCTGAAGGATCTTCATGTACCTGCTAAATGAAATGCTGGTCAAGGTTTTAGAAGCTCTTGTGCTGAAGGATCTTCATGTGCCTGCTAAATGAAATGCTGGTCAAGGTTTTAGAAGCTCTAGTGCTGAAGGATCTTCATGTGCCTGCTAAATGAAATGCTGGTCAAGGTTTTAGAAGCTCTAGTGCTGAAGGATCTTCGTGTGCCTGCTAAATGAAATGCTGGTCAAGGTTTTAGAAGCTCTAGTGCTGAAGGATCTTCGTGTGCCTGCTAAGTGAAATGCTGGTCAAGGTTTTAGAAGCTCTTGTGCTGAAGGATCTTCGTGTGCCTGCTAAATGAAATGCTGGTCAAGGTTTTAGAAGCTCTAGTGCTGAAGGATCTTCGTGTGCCTGCTAAATGAAATGCTGGTCAAGGTTTTAGAAGCTCTAGTGCTGAAGGATCTTCATGTGCCTGCTAAATGAAATGCTGGTCAAGGTTTTAGAAGCTCTTGTGCTGAAGGATCTTCGTGTGCCTGCTAAATGAAATGCTGGTCAAGGTTTTAGAAGCTCTAGTGCTGAAGGATCTTCATGTGCCTGCTAAATGAAATGCTGGTCAAGGTTTTAGAAGCTCTAGTGCTGAAGGATCTTCATGTGCCTGCTAAATGAAATGCTGGTCAAGGTTTTAGAAGCTCTTGTGCTGAAGGATCTTCGTGTGCCTGCTAAATGAAATGCTGGTCAAGGTTTTAGAAGCTCTAGTGCTGAAGGATCTTCGTGTGCCTGCTAAATGAAATGCTGGTCAAGGTTTTAGAAGCTCTAGTGCTGAAGGATCTTCGTGTGCCTGCTAAATGAAATGCTGGTCAAGGTTTTAGAAGCTCTAGTGCTGAAGGATCTTCGTGTGCCTGCTAAATGAAATGCTGGTCAAGGTTTTAGAAGCTCTAGCAATGCCCTCACTGGCCTTTTATTTCTTATGTACTGTTAAAGATGTGTTTGTCTTTCTTTGCTTGTATTTAATTTACACTTCAGTGTGAAATATGCAAATATTTCAGATGCAGCGCTACAGGTTAAAATCTGGTGCTTCCTGGTACCTCTTCACTTCTTGTTGTGTCGCAGTGCAAACTCATGGCAGTGGTCTGGGTTCAATCAGACCGTGACCTACAGTACAGCACAGGCACTAGGATGCAGCGCTACAGTTCAAATCATTTGCATATCCTAAATTAGTATGAAAAAAAAAAATTCTCAGCACAATAAAATAGAGGGTAGGTAGAAATTCAGAAAGCAGATCCTGTGAAACTCTGACCTTGGGGGAGGTGTAGTTTGACTGCATGCCTCGTCCTTCTCTGTTTCAGGCTGTGAATGGAGGGAAGTCTCTGTTCCTGGTCTATGCCTTGAAGAGCTCTCCCCGCCTCACTCTGCTCTATCTGTACCTGTTTGACTACACTGAAACATTCCTGCCCTTCATGCACACCAGCTGCCCTGGCAGTGCGGACGCAGCTGAGGAGCCAGATATTCTAACAAAGCATTTGGTAAGGGAGCGTGGGGATGGGGTGTTCCTTTCAGTTCAAAGCTGCAGGGCATTGCCCATTTTAAGAGCCTGTTTCCCGTTTTCAGTTCCTCGTTTCCATTAGACAGGCCCTCCGCACACAGGAGTTCTTTAAATAACAGTGGTGGTTGTTTTTATGAAGACAATGAATTCATGTTACATTGTATTCAACACCTCTTTACCGTTCGCAGTGTCTCGCTGCAACAAGCATTCTCTAGTTTAGTTTGTGCTCATCTGCCAGCCAGATGGCTTGTATGAAAAATAGACCGCATTTTATAATCTTCCCTTTCCGCCTGTGGTGTGGTGGGAATATTTCTACAAACACAGGGATGGAAATCAGACTCATTGCAGAACAGTTTCACCCATTGCAGGTTTTAATATGAGCTTCATTAGCCACAGTGTGCAGGAAGTAACAAGTTGAGCTGTCATATTAAACTCGTAAGAAAAGCGGAAGGGATCTGCAGTGCTGTGGGAGTTGTCCCATCCCTGGTGCAGCAGTTTTAGTTTTGAGTGCTTGGCATGTCCCTGTTCAGATGTCTGCAGTGCACGACCAGGTTGTGTTTCTCTGTTTCTCTCCCTTGAAGCTGAATGATCCCAGCTGGATGCAGTGGGTGGAGTTCCTTGTGAAGTACTCCCTGCTCCCGTACCAGCTGATGGCAGAGTTTGCCTGGGACTGGCTGGCTGTGCACTACTGGACATCGCGCTTCATCATCGTCAATGCCATGCTGCTGTCTGTGCTGGAAGGCTTCACCCTCTGGAGGCTGTGGTCACGTGGGGAGCTCAGGTAACACACCTGCCCATAGAAGCGGCAGCAGTATCCGGCTGCTTAATGAACTGCAGGGTACAGGTGCTTTCAAAAGGATAGCAAGCAGCACAGGTAGAAATAAACACCAGCAGCTATTTCACTGAAGGTCGTTTTAAATAAGCTAGGTTACCTTTTGATAAATGTTAGTCATTTACATTTCATTGTGTATTTCAAATCATGACAGCAGAGGATGCTGGAACACTGCAAGCCCAATGGAATTAGGTGATGTGTGTATTAGTAAACACCACCCTGTCTAAGGAGGTGGATATTGGGTTCAGTCCACAGAATGACTGTTCAGTTGACATGCAGCTCCTCTGCAGAGTTGTGTAATGAGCGTGCGTTCTGCTTTCTCGCCAGCAGGGCTCTTCCTCATCGCATGTGGAGTCACTTCTGGAAAGTCTCAACGCAGGGGCTGCTTGTCGCCATTGTCTGGCCCATGATTCCACAGTTCATCTGCAACTGCTTGTTTTACTGGGCTCTGTACTTCAACCCCATCATAAACATTGACCTGGTGCTGAAAGAAGTGCGTCGCCTGGAGACGCGTGGGCCGTAAGAGAAGTGAAACCTGCTTTAAAACCTTCACATCCTCGCTACTGAAAAGCCTTTTAAACGCCACGGCCAGAAACGCGGTGGTTTGATGTGAAAACGAAGTCTGTGAGACTGCTGTAGCTGTGCCACGATGATGTCAAGGTAAAGCGATTCTTCAGTGGATTTCAAACCCATATCAAGCCGAACTGTAATGTTTAAATGCAGCTTTAATGAAAAACCTGAAACGGACTGATTTGATTGTGGAAACTGAAACCCACCTGAAGCTGATCAAATGGGGTGTTCGGTCTCTTTTTCCACCAAAACAAACTGATTGTAATTTTAAAAGGTAGTAATTGCAGTGTTCAATGGCATGTGGCAGTGGAACAGGTTACTGCATGCTGTGTGAGTGGATGATCCTTCTCTCGCTCTTGGAGTGAAGTGCTCACTATAGTCTTGTACAGTGTATCACATCTCAACCTTGTGGGAGGGTGGCGGTCAGATTCCATTTGAACCCAAACAATAGCCTTGTCTTTATTTTTGATCGACTCATTGTTTAACATTCGTGAAGATAGACTGTTCTGTTTAACATTTGTGAAGGGATGTAACAGTGTTCCTGTGATCCAATCACATGACCTCTTGCAGGGATGCTATCAGAAATGACCCTCATTAGTGCTGAACCTATATCTGCACCTAGAGTCAAATGCAGCCACTAATTCCTCAATGTACAATAATAACTGCTGTATCTGCCTGAATGTTTTCTTTAATTGTTAAATTAAACACTTGCTTTGAAGGACTTCAGCTTTTATGTGATATTTTCCCTTGAGAACGGAGTTCAGTATATAAGGGCTATCACTTTTATTAGTTTTGGTGATGAAAGGTTCACGTGCCATGAAAGGGTAGTTCGTCTCTGAACTTTAAGGGAAAGTTCTGATCTTGTCTATTGATGCTCTTTCTAAAAATGTTGTAGATATTCATTGAAATGACTAAATGAAATAAATTTGCACTTTGGTATAAATAGCACTGTGATCTATTCATACACATATGTCGTCTTTTTTTTTCAAGATGAATAATGTAGGAAAGTGATTCAGTGTTTTTCTGTCTGCGTCATTGAGTGATTGTATCTTTTGTGTTGTAATGTATAATAATCGCGTTTTCAGACACGGAACAGAGGGGTCGAAAGGAGCAGTATTGCAATCGAGTAAGATACAGTATAGAAATGAAATGAAATGTGTTGCAATAAAGAATTAAAGCCTTATTTTTCAGACATTATATTCTCTTTTTTTCAATGCATACATATTATTTTATTATACAAATCACCCCCACAAAGTCAGCAAGCTGTGTAGATAATTCTGACAAGTTGTGTGGCGATCGCAGTGTTATTTCCAGTTTCCAGCCCTGTGTTGTAAGCTAGTAGTAGCTGCATGTTGCGTGATCATATCCACAGAGGAAGTCCGGCCATACTGCGTACTTGGGTATGTAGGGAGCTCTGCGTAAGCATTTCGCTGCTTCCCTGTCGAACCTGCAAAGCATTCTCTCATGTCTGTCCTTCAGCGACTCTGAAACAATAATAAAAGAGGACCTGTGATCCACGAGCACAGTGATGTCACTGTCCCCTGCCTCTCCTCGGAGGAACTGCTTCTCAAACAGCAATGTGTTCTGTAACGTTGCAGACAGCAATACCAGAGTGTTGTTCTCTGTGTGCAGGGAAAACGAACAGTTCTACTAACTCTGCAACTTCTACTAACAATAGGACAGAGAGCTCCACACAGACCTGCCCTTGTGTGGACACACATTAATCTAACAGAAATAATCAAGCTTCCTCTTGAGGCGGGCAGTACTGCTACATGTGGTCTGGCCAGGAAAGAGATGAGTTAAGCCTTTGTTTTTATCAAATGCAACACTAGTCCTGAACTGCACTACTTCAACAACATGCGTTGATCTGATGTGCTTCCAGCCACAGGGCTTACAGTAGCGGGCTGTGACTGGGCTTCATGTCGCAGGTCTGGCTTCGGGCTGGCCTCGTGGATTTGCTGTAGTTATGGTTAAACAAAAGCATCCTATTTTAAACTGAACTCTGAATTTCACTGTGTGACCGGTTAGACAGTTAACAGATTCTTTAAGGTCTTGTTAGGAATAATAGCTCAAAGACACTGAAACACACAGCATGTGAAACAGAAATCTGCCCCACAGCCTGTTTGATTTGTTAAATACTGAATACTGCGTAATAATAATAATAATAATAATAATATTTTTTATAGAAAGCGTGCATGTTAACTGCTAGTTTCTTCTCACTTTCTGAAGAGTGAAATTACACGTCTGGTTCAGTTTCACAGTCAGACGACTATGTACCCAGCTTTTATTTATCATGATGTCTGATTTGGTTCTTGTTGAGCTAAGCAAGAATCGTGCACTTGACTGATTAAATTGTTTGCTGAAGTTGGGACGCGCGTTCCTTTCTTTGGCACACATTCCCAAGCCCTGCATCACGGAGAGGGCACGTGCAATGGTTTGTAACAGAAAACACGGGGCTTGAAAAGGGTTTGTAACAAGAAAACACGCACAGCAAATGACACTGGCTTTTTTTTTATTGAAGAATCATCAGTCACAGAGCAATGCAAATCAGGTACAGCGATAACACACTTTGGAAAGTTTAGTGCCCAATACCGTTATAAAAAGCAGTTTTAATTTGCTTCATCACACATAAAAAACAACAACTACTGTCTCTAGGTGCAATCATACTGAGGAGGGACGCACTCCCTCAATCTGGCTTCAAGCATCCAGCAATGTTTTAGTCATGTAATCAGTACACTGTATCACCATGCAAGCAATACAACTGTGCTTTCAAAATCCCTGAGCTTGGCGTTTATACATTTTACTTGCATTTTTAATGTATTTATTGGTGATTTATTTAAATTTACAGTAGCTTTATATGTTTTTTTAATCAGTGAAAGACTGCGCTGCTGTCGTTGCTGGGGACGCATCTCTCTACACACAGACAGGAGAGATGTGCAGCAGCACCACCCCCGAGGGATTGATCTTCAGGTAGATGACGTCGATCAGGGTGAAGATCCCCAGGAAGCTGGAGTCGAAGACGTCGTACACCTTGTACCCGAGCCGGCAGTCCACGATGTAGAGCTTGGCCAGGTTAGCCAGGTACGGCCGGGGCGTGCCATCGTTAGCGGTGAGCAGGAAAGCCACAGCGTACTCCCCCTTAGACAGGGTCCTCTTCCACACCTCAAAGTACTTGTCCTGAAACACAAATAAAATATTCTGAATAGAATTCCTTATTCTAGAGGAAATACGATTCGGTCAAGAAAAAACAAAAAACAAAGTTAAATTATTTCAATGTTATATTTTTTTCTGAAAGTTATTCAAAAATCGTGAAATCGATCCCTGGAAAATCCCTGGATACACCAACAGTTTAATAACCCTGCATGTCTAAATGCAGTGCTGTCTACAGTGTGCATGACACTGTACCCATGTTTAACTGACTGTCTGCTCATTCTCAATGGAAGCAGAGCCAGGGCACGTCTCCTTCACACTGTGTCTCAGCACTGAAGGACCAGGTGGAGCTGAAGCAGGGCCTGTGAGCACAAGGACACCTGAAGAACTCGGAGCGATAGCACACGGTCCTCCGCACACGGTCCTGAGCACACGGTCCCGAGCACACGGTCCTGAGCACTGCGCCTCGCACTATTCACAGAGGGACGCCGCGCTCTTAGTTTCAGTCCAGCCAGCATGCTTTTCAATTCCCTGTTTTAGTGCAGATGAAAGCCTGTGTGCTTCGCTGCAGTGTTACTGTTTTAAATTAAAGTACACGGAGAGCTTGAGGAGTCCTGCAGACCTGGTTTAAAGTTATCAGCTGTAACGGACTGTTTCCCATTCTGATGATGGGCGACCTTGTTTTTTTGTTTGTTTGTCGTGTCGTGCTGAACTAGTAAGGTTCTGCAAAATAATTGCTATAGCAAGTTTCTGTGCGTTTCCCCCTCTGCTTCTGTGTGTTTCCCCCTCTGCCCCTGTGCTGTGACCCCTCTGCCCCTGTCGTTTCCCCTCTCTGCCCCTGCGCTGTGACCCCTCTCTGCCTCTGTGCGTTTCCCCCTCTCTGCCCCTGTGCTGTGACCCCTCTCTGCCCCTGTGCTGTGACCCCTCTCTGCCCCTGTGCTGTGACCCCTCTCTGCCCCTGTGCGTTTCCCCCTCTCTGCCTCTGTGCTGTGACCCCTCTCTGCCCCTGTGCGTTTCCCCCTCTCTGCCCCTGTGCTGTGACCCCTCTCTGCCCCTGTGCGTTTCCCCCTCTCTGCCCCTGTGCTGTGACCCCTCTCTGCCCCTGTGCTGTGACCCCTCTCTGCCCCTGTGCGTTTCCCCCTCTCTGCCCCTGTGCTGTGACCCCTCTCTGCCCCTGTGCGCTACCTTGAGCATGCGACTCCTGTAGTCCCAGCCGGTCCTGGTTAATGGAAATGGCCATCTGGTTCTGCAGGATCTCTTTGGCCTTGTCCGAGATGCTCCTCAGGTCATTGGACATGAAGAGGGGGGCTGCCAGGACGGCCCACAAAGCCATCTGAACCTTGGACTGCTCATAGCTCAGCCCAAAGTCACCGATTATCAGCTGAAGCAAAAAGAACAACTCATAGGATTAAAAAAAAAAACACAACCGTTTGGTTGCCTTGATATTTTGATTCGGTATGCTGAGATAACTTAAATGCACGCACACCCCCACCCCCACACACACACACACTGAATTACTGTGCTAATAAAGGCAGGGATGGGAATAAGATTCCCTCTGCGTAGCAGTTTGATCCATTCCTGGTTTTACATGTGAGTTTAATAAGACACACCTGAGCTTGTTACCTAGACACTGTGGCTAATGAAGTTAGTAGTAAACCCTAGACTGGGTGAAACGGCTATGCAATCGGAGTCTCCTTGCCGTCCCTGAGAGGCGTTTACCATGTCAGGGTCATTCCAGTGACCTGGTCCTGCTGCGGGCTGCAGCACCTCCTGGTTGCTTCCGAACCAGTCGATCACGTTGAGAACGTCGTCCCACGAGTCCTGGATGTCCCCGTAGTTTCTCCACAGGTTGCAGATCTCGCCCAGCTGGGTGTAGTTCACCTGCGTCGGGTCGGGGAGGGGGTAAAGAACGCCCGCATTAATCACCGGCTAATCTGTCCGGTTGCTAGGGGCACGATTTAGAGCTTGTACAAAACTAACCAAATAAAAAGAATAACACAAGCAGAGACAGTTGCAATTATTTAAACAGGTGACTTACTGACACCCCGCCCCTCATGAAAACCCCCAAACACGATAAAGACAAAGTGGAAAGAGGCTTTCGAGATCCGCTGCTGCTCAGACCACTCAAACTGAGCCCAGGGCTGGAAATGGGGCTCCCGTTGCATAGCAGTTTGTTACTAGTAGTTTAGTAATCAAGCTGGCTACTCAAGCTTGTGTTAAACCCTGGACTGGGTGAATCGGCTATGCAATAGGAGTCTTATCTCCAGCCCTGGAGCCCACAGGCACCTTGCTTCACAGGCAGCCCGGTGCACTCACCTGTGGGGGGAGGCCTCCCTGGTAAGCAGGCCAGCTGCAGGAGTAAGCGATGGGCCTCCCTGTAGCGTTCAGAGCCGCACTCATCTTCGGATATCCTAACACAAGACAAGGAAACAGCGGACAGGGTCACAGGACACACACTGCACCCGAGAAGGGGGCTACCCCATCCAGCCAGAGCCACACTGCCTCAATCCTGTGTGGAGAAGCTGCAGTCTGGCATGCAGAAGTGTGATACTGTGTTTGAAAGCAATACGAGCACAGTGTCTGTGTGTGTGTGTGGATGAGCTGCAGTCTGGCATGCAGGCGTGTGATACTGTGTTTGAAAGCAATACGAGCACAGTGTGTGTGGGGGAGCTGCAGTCTGGCATGCAGGCGTGTGATACTGTGTTTGAATGCAATACGTGCACAGTGTCCGTGTGTGTGTGGGGGGGAGCTGCAGTCTGGCATGCAGGCGTGTGATACTGTGTTTGAATGCAATACGAGCACAGTGTCCGTGTGTGTGTGTGGGGGAGCTGCAGTCTGGCATGCAGGCATGTGATACTGTGTTTGAATGCAATACGAGCACAGTGTCTGTGTGTGTGTGTTTGGGGGAGCTGCAGTCTGGCATGCAGGCGTGTGATACTGTGTTTGAAAGCAATACGAGCACAGTGTGTGTGGGGGAGCTGCAGTCTGGCATGCAGGCGTGTGATACTGTGTTTGAATGCAATACGTGCACAGTGTCCGTGTGTGTGTGTGGGGGAGCTGCAGTCTGGCATGCAGGCGTGTGATACTGTGTTTGAATGCAATACGTGCACAGTGTCTGTGTGTGTGTGTGGGGGAGCTGCAGTCTGGCATGCAGGCATGTGATACTGTGTTTGAATGCAATACGTGCACAGTGTCTGTGTGTGTGTGTGGGGGAGCTGCAGTCTGGCATGCAGGCGTGTGATACTGTGTTTGAATGCAATACGAGCACAGTGTCCGTGTGTGTGTGTGGAGAAGCTGCAGTCTGGCATGCAGGAGTGTGATACTGTGTTTGAATGCAATACGAGCACAGTGTCTCTGTGTGTGTGTGGGGGGGAGCTGCAGTCTGGCATGCAGACGTGTGATACTGTGTTTGAATGCAATACGTGCACAGTGTGTGTGTGTGTGTGTGGGGGGGAGCTGCAGTCTGGCATGCAGACGTGTGATACTGTGTTTGAATGCAATACGTGCACAGTGTCCGTGTGTGTGTGTGGGGGAGCTGCAGTCTGGCATGCAGGCGTGTGATACTGTGTTTTTTTTATGAATGAGCTATTTTAAATTTCCTATTAAAGTGCTGCTCTGCCTCACACCTTCTGCTTTCATGGAGTCGTTGGAATAGCAGCCGTCCAGCTTGAGCATGTCCACTCCCCACTCCGCAAACGTCTCGGCGTCGATCTGCACCGTGTCCAGAGTGGTGCCAGGGTACCCCCCACACGTGTACAGACCCATGTCCCCGTAGATCCCCAGCTTCAGCCCCTTCGCATGGACCTGACCAGAGAGAGAGAGAATTACAGGCAAACCCTGAATCAACAGGCTGTCAGTGCACACAGCGAGCACAATGAGGAAGACCTCTGCAGATGCATTATCTATCTATCTATCTATCTATTATATATATATATACAACCCAGGAATAATGACCATCTGTCTATAAAGCAGTCTGTTATGAACAGGTGTGACTGCTATACAGTATGTTAATGACCAAAAATATTGCAAACTGAAATGCTTGCCTCCCTCCCTCTCTCTGCCTGCCTCTCTGTCTCCCTCTCTCACTCTGCCTGCCTCC
The DNA here is from genome assembly GCA_030684275.1 of Acipenser oxyrinchus oxyrinchus. Taxonomy (NCBI): domain Eukaryota; kingdom Metazoa; phylum Chordata; class Actinopteri; order Acipenseriformes; family Acipenseridae; genus Acipenser; species Acipenser oxyrinchus. The sequence goes on along the minus strand of CM060262.1, from coordinate 34,575,263 downwards.
CTCTCCCTCTCCCTCTCCCTCTCCCTCTCCCTCTCCGCCTCCCTCCCTGTCTGTTGTTTCCTCACATAGTCAGCGAGTGCCTTGATTCCGCTGGGGAATCTCTTGGGGTCGGGCTGCAGCCTGCCCTGGGCGTCCCGTTTCTTGGAGGTCCAGCAGTCATCGATGTTCACGTACTCGTACCCAAGCGCTCTCCAGCCGTCCTCCGCCAGCCTGTCTGCCATCGCCCTGAACAAGTGCTCGCTGCACAGGGGACAGGGGACAGTCATCAGTGCAGAGTCTCAACAGGGGACACCTCAGCCAGTACATACCAGCGACCCCCCAGCGCTCACAGCCCCTGTGTAGCACGGTCTATACACCGTGGGGGTGTTTTCAGTCTGCTCCAGCGTACCTGATGCAGTTGTCTGGATCGTTGGTGCAGTCTGTGTTGCACCGGTAGCGCTCCCAGGCCAGCCAGCCCATGGGTGGGGTTCTCATCAGCCCATTGTCCAGAGAGCAGACCAGGCCCAGCACACTGAGCAGGGTGACCAGGAGCACGGGCTGCATTGTGCTCTGCCTGGGGGAGAACAGAGGAGGAGACCCAGCAAGAGTATCTTGCACTTTCAATACACAAGAACACAAATTCAATAAGGATAGATATGAACGGCCCTTATAAAAGTGGAGCCCAGTCAAAGCATTGCAGCACAGTGTAACAAAGCACAGCGCAAACACGGCAAAGTATGGTGAAGACTTTCTTTTTTAAAGCATGGCAGAGTAGGGGAGGTAGGAGCATGAGCTATTGTTTGAAACGGATAAGCAACTCGTGATGTTCCCGAGTCTTCTTCAAAGAGCTCCGCTAGACTGCTAAACAGTAATCTTTATGAGACAATATAATGTACACTTCGCACTGCGCAGTAACCCTGCGATTATAGCTCTGTCATAACTGTACAGTGAACTTGAAAAAACAAGAAATCTGCAAACAAAACTATTTCTATGATAATGATTATTATTATCATCATCATCATTATTATGTATTTTTAATTGCAGTATATGTCACATGGATCACGTTGCAAGGTCTACATTATAAACAATGTAACGCTGACACAGACAGTGCCGAATCTAGGGACGCTCCATCGCAAACGCAACTGCAGCACGATGGAAATGCATATTTAAAGCAGCCTGTAATATGCGATTATAACTAGTTTTAAAAAAGTTTGGTAAGGATAAATACCTCCAAATGTTCGCTTTTCCCAAATGCACAAAAAGACGACGCGTCCCCACCGATGCCGCTGGCTCTTCTTTTCATAAACTAAAATCACCTGACTTGAGACATTGCTTTCACTTCCGTGTGTTCAAACAGAAGCTTTATTGATACCGGTTAGACTTGTACTGCAATCACTAGGCTGAGTTTAGTTTGCATTTTTATAATGTGTAATTAGAATAGACGTTCAAGATGTGTTCCTGTTTACGAGACACGCTTTATAATATGCAGCTCCACGGCGTTTAGGATTCTGCAGATAAGCTTAAAGCAGCTCAAAGCCAGATTTAAAGAATAAATGATAAATATTGAAGCACTCAGACTGATCGCAAACACCATCAATCAGGCCAATAATAGTTGATTTGACTGTGTCTACAGACACCCGCTTCATTGCAAAGGGAGAGTTATTGTATGCATGGCTGTTGATGGGATTCGCTGACACTACTTTAAGAGAACGTAAACAAACTGTACAGTCAATCCCATAGGTGAAAAACAACAGGTGTCAATGCAATGGCTGTAAGCCTGTGCTGGGTTTGTGTTCTGTGCAGTGCAATGCTAGTTTGGTAAGGCCAGACAGAAGCACTTTAATGGGAGCTGCTGCTCTTACTGGGAGCTGCTGGTTTTTCAACCATGATGATGAGACATGACGACGCATTCTATTAAAAAGTAACGATACGTTTTTTTTTTACTGACCTCCCTTGACCCCTTAAGGTACACAAAGAATTGAGCGGCTGTTCAAACCGTTTCTTCTTAAAATACCTTTGAGAGCGACTCAAGTATCACTTGAAACAGATCAAACCTGTCAGTACATTTTAAACCCTGTTTCCTACACCTCATTGCAAAAATAAGAAAGTTAGCAGCCTTTTGTTTGTGAGACTCTGCAGCTTAAAGACTCTGGAGGCTGTGTGGTCCAGTGGTTAAAGAAAAGGGCTTATAACCAGGAGGTCCCCGGTTCAAATCCCACCTCAGCCACTGACTCATTGTGCGACCCTGAGCAAGTCACTTCACCTCCTTGTGATCCGTCTTTCGGGTGAGACGTAGTTGTAAGTGACTCTGCAACTGATGCATAGTTCACACACCCTAGTCTCTGTAAGTCGCCTTGGATAAAGGCGTCTGCTAAATAAACAAATAATTAAAGACTTAACGCGACAAGACCGAACTGGTTTCAAGGGCGGAAGCACTTGAACAGAGATGAATCGCTCCTGTGCTTATGCACGCTTCATTGTCACGTCGATGGGAGTGGCTGTGTGAATTTACACCTGTGTGGTTTCGGACAAATCGAAACAAATGCCGCTTTCGAATCAGGATTCAGAATATACTGTACTTGCGCGTCACACCCTTGCCGCCGGTTGTTGTTTTTTATTGAATTTACGAAAGTTTAGAAAATAAAAGTACCCCTGCATTCATTAGGTTTGAAGGCTTTACAACGCAATGGAAGCAGGTAAGAAGAACGCGTTTTTTTTTTTATTGAACTGTTTTACTTGTATTACAGTAAGCAATTCAAAATGAATAAATATATACATACATAAATACAACAAATACAAATGGGGCCATGGCCCATGGGATTATATATTAACTTTATAATATACAAGTTTTGATTGTTAAGCTCTGTGTTCGTTTTCTAGACTGTTCTCTTAGATACACAGTTTGATGAAAATGATCCCGCAGTGTTTTGTTTTGAAATGACACGAGTGACACAGGGTCCTGCCACTCTGTTAAATGTCCAGCAGGTGGCACCACAGTCTGTTTACAACTACAGTATATAGGTGTCCATTTGTCCGGTCCGTACAGAAATTACATACCGGTACAGTTGTTGCAAACATCTTAAAGACTGGGCCAGGTGCGCCTCCCTTTAAATTTATTAATATCGCCATGTACAAAAATAAATAAACAAACACAAGATTACACACTGTAAATATTTAAATGGATATGAAAAGTTAGCATCTGGTGAAGGAAACAAATAACCAATAAGTGAATAGAAGCCGTGCAGTAATCGGCAAGCAAGAAGACGCGTGAGAAGCGGGTTCTTCACTTGCGATGCTGGGTGTTAGTCGCTGGGGGGCAGTGCTCGGTTTTTTCGTTACTCGGGAAATGGAGAGACAGTTTCGTGGTGCTGTTTGTTTATTATAGCAGGAGGCTGGCCGAGGAGGTACAGATTTGTAGATAATGTCGATCACCCAAGCAGGCAACGGGGAAAGCATGGACGTTAAACAAGCAGTCTGATTGAAATAAGCCATTTGAGTTTGCCAAAACAAAGAAAGGTAAGTCTTAACGTCAACACGTTACACGCAGTCTCTCTCTATTGGCCACAACGTAACGTAATAACTAAGACTTTCTGGAATGACGAACCTTATATTTATTAAGATGAGATTGAAATATGTAAAAAGAGACGTCCATTCTGCACGTGGAAATAAAACTACTTTTTTTTAAAACCCCTTAGTTAGGAAACTACAAGTATTCGTTAACGTGTTTTCTCTCTCCATATACCGTAAAAGAGACCCTCCCCTCATCCCTGTTGCATAATTAATTACGTACCGCTGAATTAACTCCCTAATGCCTTGTATTTGCATTTGAATTTGTTTTAATATTTAGTTCTAGTCTAGTACACATATAACTGCTTGTTTGTCAAACGTTAAATCGTGAAGTGCATAATCACTATCACAAAATACTTGTAATTTTCATGATAAACTAACTTTTTTTAATTTTATGTTTTTAATTCGATGTATGCTGTCTTTGTTTTGTGTGTGGATGGTCGAGTGAGGGCCGCAGATCCCCGAGCTGTAGTTTATTTTACTGTGACACATGCACGGGTTGCTCGGCCTAGCTGTGCTTTGTGAATATAACTAAGGCGCGTTTATAGTGATTTTATTTTTTCTACCACACGCCCTTCCGTTTAGTCTGTAGGTTTATTCGTGTTTCACATTACCAGGCGCTTCATGAACTTGAACAGAACTGACACAAATAACTTGTCTGATGATGATTTCTAATAAGCGGTCCAGTGTAACATCGAGAGCTCCTTTTAATAACATTCAATAACCCTAACCCTTGAGCTAGTAGTAATGTGTACACTACTGGACTTGCTGGGAAATTCCATCAACAATGCATTCAGTTATAGCATGTTGTCGATGTTTAAATGCCATTGGAACCAAAAGGTTAGCTTCAGTATATTTCTCTTGTTTTGATTTATGACACACTAGCCTATTCAACAGGGATGGCAAATAAGACTCCCATTGCATAGCAGTTTGATCCATTCCTGGTTTTACTTCGAGTTTAATAAGACATGCCTTACACACTGAGGCTAATCAAGCTTGCAGTAAAACCTGGAGTGGGTGAAACTGCTATGCAAAGGGAGTCTTATTTCCGTCCCTGTTCAAGTATTAATGGTCTAATCCAATGTGTCTTTCAGTCCAATCCAGTCTGAAGTCATAAAATTCACTGAAATAGTTTCTGTTTGAAATACAGTCGAGTGTGTGTGTGTGTGTGTTGATACAGCAATACTAAAAGAAACTTAGGAAATTCAACTTATTTAGTTTCTCAGTAAATTCCACTTGTTTAGTTTCAAAAGAGTTTTGGCAGTATTGCTTAGGGAATCTGGGGTTGCTGTAGTCGGCCAGCCTGCATTCCCCTTGATGCTCCTTCAGAAAGGCACTTCAGATTCCTCAGTGTGAGCTGCACGCCAGCGCTGAGCACCAGGCAGGCTGTTTGCAAGGTGTCAGCTACCCTCCCAGCAACAGGAGCTGAATCACACTGTGTAACATCATTACACTGACCGAGGTCCCGGAGGTGAATCACACTGACCGAGGTCCCGGAGGTGAATCACACTGACCGAGGTCCCGGAGGTGAATCGCACTGACCGAGGTCCCGGAGGTGAATCGCACTGACCGAGGGCCCGGAGGTGAATCGCACTGACCGAGGGCCCGGAGGTGAATCACACTGTGTAACATCATTACACTGACCGAGGTCCCGAAGGTGAATCGCACTGACCGAGGGCCCGGAGGTGAATCACGCTGACCGAGGTCCCGGAGGTGAATCACGCTGACCGAGGTCCCGGAGGTGAATCACACTGACCGAGGGCCCGGAGGTGAATCACACTGTGTAACATCATTACACTGACCGAGGTCCCGGAGGTGAATCACGCTGACCGAGAGCCCGGAGGTGAATCACACTGTGTAACATCATTACACTGACCGAGGTCCCGGAGGTGAATCACACTGTGTAACATCATTACACTGACCGAGGTCCCGGAGGTGAATCACGCTGACCGAGGGCCCGGAGGTGAATCACACTGTGTAACATCATTACACTGACCGAGGTCCTGGAGGTGAATCACACTGTGTAACATCATTACACTGACCGAGGTCCCGGAGGTGAATCACGCTGACCGAGGGCCCGGAGGTGAATCACACTGTGTAACATCATTACACTGACCGAGGTCCCGGAGGTGAATCACACTGTGTAACATCATTACACTGACCGAGGTCCCAGAGGTGAATCACGCTGACCGAGGGCCCGGAGGTGAATCACGCTGACCGAGGGCCCGGAGGTGAATCACACTGTGTAACATCATTACACTGACCGAGGTCCCGGAGGTGAATCACACTGACCGAGGTCCCGGAGGTGAATCACACTGACCGAGGTCCCGGAGGTGAATCACACTGACCGAGGTCCCGAAGGTGAATCGCACTGTGTAACATCATTACACTGACGAGGGCCGGAGGTGAATCTGAGCCACAGCTCCGGTCCTGCAGGGCTTTTTTAGATCTGCTTTAACAGTGGTAATGAAATCTTTACCTGTTTGAGACCTGAGGGGATGGAGGGTTAATTGGTTCAATTAAACAATTAAGGTCATGGCTGTACGGAACACACTCATCGCTGCCCAGCCCCGGGGTAATCCAAGCATGGCTGGAAGGAACACACTCAGCTGCCCAGCCCTGGGGTAATCCAGGCATGGCTGGAAGGAACACACTCATCGCTGCCCAGCCCCGGTGTAATCCAGTGCTCGCTTCGCCAGGATTGTTACCAGCGATTTCATATGCTCCAGTTTAGTGGAATGAATGTGATGAAGACATTGGAAAGGATGGCAGATTCTGCAATCCCTTATTTTACATTGAAGGAGAGACTGTAATGCTGTATCTATCTGACCCCTTCCATTGACGTGTTGCTTTTTGCTGCAGGTGTTGAGTCTGTCCAGGATCTGGACGTGCAGAGTAACATGTCCAATGTGTATAAAGACAGAAGCAGCCGCTGGCAGGACATCCAGAAGGGACTGCAGTTCATACAGTAAGTCTCCTGGCTTTGGGTGATAAGGCATTCAGCACCACATCACTTCAGCAGGGATGGAAATAAGACTCCTATTGCAGTGGAGTTTCCTCCATTCCTGGTTTTACTACGAGCTTGATTAGTCACAGTGTGTAAAGGGAACAAGCTCAGGTATGTCTTATTAAACTTAGTAAAAACCGGGAGTGAATCAGACTGCTAATGCAGTGGGAGTCTTATTTTCCATCCCTGTATAAAACACATACAGCGTGATTTATTATTACAACAAGCTCAGGTGTGTCTGCGAGTTGAATGTTCACTCAACTTGATCAGAGGTAGCCAACGAACACTTAGAAACGCATTGCAAGTCATTCAGTCTAAAGACAGCCGAAACCCTGATATTAAAGTACTTCATCTGTTTTTATAGTAGAGGCTGCTGTGGTTTAAAACGTTTCGAATGCTTTGTCATTGACATTGCAAGTGCGAGATCTGAACTCTCAAGAGCTAGAAGTGAAACAGCTGCTACAGGTTCCATTGGGGGCGGGACTTCTAATTGTAATTAAACTGCTGATTGGTTATTTTGAGTTGTATTGCTCAGGACTGGTTTAACCGGTAAGGGTGGGCAGGAAGTTATTTTGGATTTTGATTCCAGCTTTAAGCAGATGCATGCAGTCACTCTGTGACTCTCCATGTGTCGCTGTAGCTCCAGACGGCTCTTACTGGTAATCGGAGTGTGACTGCCCTGAAATGGTAGAATAGATCACTGGGAATTCCTTCAGGAGCTGCTTCCGATCTGATGCAGTACTCACCCTTCTGATTGCACTCTCTACTGAAGGGTGTCCTCACAGTTAAGGTTGTGAAAGCACTTTGCATGTCTGCTATTTTTATTTTCTTTTTTGATTGCAGGTCTACCTTGCCCTTTCCAGGAACAGAACAAGAATACGAGGTGAAACGGTTTTGTTTCCTAAACTTTTCGCTTGTCAACATTGTGCCTTTGGATAGTGCAGACAGGACAGCTTGCTGTGCCTCGTGGGGGAATAGCATTTATAAATCCTGACTTTGCAATTCCTCTTTCTTCATGCACCGATGGATTCATCAATTAGTTCTCAAAGGAGCTGTTCAGCAAGTTTGCACATGAAGATTTTGTATACATTAGTTTTTAAAGCACTGTTCCACCTGCTTTTCCTATGTTTAGCATGTGGTACTACCCACAGTTTTTTCATATTGGTATTCATGTTTTTATTGTAAAGAAGTAACTGTTGGGTTACTCTTGTGCTCATTGGAGTAATAATCGCACACCTGTTCTCATGGACAGTGCCTTCACACCATACAGTGTGTTTGTACAACAGCACAAAGCTTCTTACCTGCCAGAGATCGCGTGCGTGAGACCCCGAGTGGATCGTACTGCTGTGCAGCGGGAGTCTTACTTCCATCCTTGCTATTGCTTTATACTTTCAGGTGTTTATCCAGGACCTGGTGAGGAAGCTTTTCGGTGAAGGGAACGATGTTTACAGGGAAGGGGACTGGGCAAGATCCCTCGGCTTGTACACAGAGGCCTTAAACATCGCTGACTACGCCGAGTCGGAGGACATCAGCATAGCCAGTGAAAACATGGAGAAGCTGTATGCAAACAGGGCTGCCTGTCACTTAAACATGGCAAGTGTCTGCTTTCTGTGTAAATCAAGACCATTAAAGACGCCTCTTTATCTCCACAGCTAGTGTACAACACCCGGGATACACTGGGCTAGATTCTCAAAGATCTTTACTACAAATCATCATTTGCACATAAAGCATCTAGTAATGTCAGGAATCCAGAAATAAGCAGCCAAGACCTTCCTGTTAGGCGCTTGTTTCTAAAGCTGTTTTTTCATCACTTTAGACTTGCATTAAGAGTCTGGCCTGCAGTGGGATATAGGGGGTGAACCTGTCTTCAGATTTTGTGTTTCTCTTGCTTTACTTTCCTATACGCTGAATAACCAATACTAATAATTCTGTGTTACAGGGGGCTCATGACCAGGTACTGGAAGACTGTGAAAAGTCTTTACAGCACAATGAAAATAACTACAGGGCTCTCTTCCGCAAGTCCAAGTCCCTGAAGGAGCTGGGCAGACACAAAGAAGCCTACGATGCTGTAGCAAAGTGCTCCTTAGCTGTGCCACACGTAAGACGTTTCTCCAGCTCTCTAATATATGTCCTGTTTTCAAAAGCCTCGAACTATACCGTTTTGTTTGCTTTGTTTCTGCCTTGCAGGATGAAAACGTTGTAAAACTGACCCGAGAACTAGCCAAGAAGTTGGGTTTAAAAATCCGCAAGGCGTACGTTCGATCTCAGGTGAGCGTGATGTAACTTCTTCAATATTCAGTCCCCTGTCAGACTCTCCACATCACAGTCTTCTTTCATATTAGAGCTGACGAAGTAATTCAAGTAAATCTTAGCTGATATGACGGTGAATTGCCAGTGCCTGCAGGAGCTGGCGTCTGGGATTTTGAGTCTCTCCTTCTCAGTAATCGTGCACTGCTTTACCAATGACAAGCCTGCTTGTAATACATTCTGCCTTCATCGTTTGACTTCATTTGGAAAAATTGCAAGAACTTTGTGCAATCAAATGCAAGTTTACCGTAATGTGTGCTTCTTCATTAAGACTCGCTGGAATTATTTCATTAACTCCTTTAAAACGCTTCTAAAACAACCCCAGTGGGCATTGTGAGTGGCGAGGTGGGGACTGGGAGCAGTGGTGTGTGTGGAGTGACAGCTGGCAACGGTGTGGTTAAGTCGCATTGCATTATCTTTTTACAGCCTGCTTTGAATCCGGGAACTGGTTCCTGTAATTCAGGAGCAGCAATTGATGAGGTAATTGATGAGGTCATTGGTGAGGTCATTCTTTCTTCTCTGTCAGCTCCTGGTACTAGGCTTCTGGATAACGTTTTGCTGTCGGTGTCTTTAACAGCATGCAAGTGTACCAACGCTTTATTTTTTTAAAATTTTTTGGGCATAGCAAAGTTAGCAGCCTGCAAAGACAAGTTCAACCAGCCAGCAGATATTTCTTGTTCCAAGCAAGCACTCTTTCTCATTTTTGCAGATGCCTTGAATAGTTGCAGATGTCTGTTTATTTCGGACATGCTAGTTTCTGTTGGAAGCACCTGTTATCCTTTTTATAACTTCATACTTTTTTTCTGTTTCATTTGCAGTGTTCAAAGGGATTGGGTTCTGTTGAAGACATTGAAATGGGTAATTATTTTGCTGTTTTTTAAAAACGGTTTTAAGACATACCGAAAAGAAAATATTGCCAGCTTTTTTTGTATTAATTAAACATAGTACAGTAGGTGCCACCTAATCGGAATACTGACAGTCGGGATTGCTGCTTAAATGGGACACAATGCTGGGAGATGGTTTTTCCCAATGCTTCCGAGGCGTCCCGATAAAGCAGCGCCAAATGTACATGTTATCCTGTCTACAAATGTAAATGATAAAATGCAAAATAATTATTTACAAAACAAAGTACACTCCATTTTGTCATTTATAAAAGTGTTTGTTTTTGCTTGTTCAGTTTGAGCGTGTGTTTGGCTCCGTTGTTTTTGCTTGTTAAGCGTGTGTTTGGCTCCGTTGTTTTTGCTTGTTAAGCGTGTGTTTGGCTCCGTTGTTTTTGCTTGTTAAGCGTGTGTTTGGCTCCGTTGTTTTTGCTTGTTAAGCGTGTGTTTGGCTCCGTTGTTTTTGCTTGTTAAGCGTGTGTTTGGCTCCGTTGTTTTTGCTTGTTAAGCGTGTGTTTGGCTCCGTTGTTTTTGCTTGTTAAGCGTGTGTTTGGCTCCGTTGTTTTTGCTTGTTAAGCGTGTGTTTGGCTCCGTTGTTTTTGCTTGTTAAGCGTGTGTTTGGCTCTGTTGTTTTTGCTTGTTAAGCGTGTGTTTGGCTCTGTTGTTTTTGCTTGTTAAGCGTGTGTTTGGCTCTGTTGTTTTTGCTTGTTAGGCGTGTGTTTGGCTCTGTTGTTTTTGCTTGTTAAGCGTGTGTTTGGCTCTGTTGTTTTTGCTTGTTAAGCGTGTGTTTGGCTCCGTTGTTTTTGCTTGTTAAGCGTGTGTTTGGCTCCGTTGTTTTTGCTTGTTAAGCGTGTGTTTGGCTCCGTTGTTTTGCTTGTTAAGCGTGTGTTTTGCTCCGTTGTTTTGCTTGTTGCGTGTGTTTGGCTCCGTTGTTTTGCTTGTTAAGCGTGTGTTTGGCTCCGTTGTTTTGCTTGTTAAGCGTGTGTTTGGCTCCGTTGTTTTGCTTGTTAGCGTGTGTTTGGCTCGTTGTTTTGCTTGTTGCGTGTGTTTGGCTCCGTTGTTTTGCTTGTTAAGCGTGTGTTTGGCTCCGTTGTTTTTGCTTGCTAAGCGTGTGTTTGGCTCCGTTGTTTTTGCTTGCTAAGCGTGTGTTTGGCTCTGTTGTTTTTGCTTGCTAAGCGTGTGTTTGGCTCCGTTGTTTTTGCTTGTTAAGCGTGTGTTTTGCTCCGTTGTTTGGCTCCGTTGTTTTTGCTTGTTAAGCGTGTGTTTGGTTCCGTTTCCAGATTTATCCGACAGCACTCAGGAGTCCGGAGTGTGCTCCTCGGAGGCTGAATCAGCGCAGTGCGACTCGGCCTCGCCTCCGCCTCCATCCCAGTCTCCTCCGCTCTCCCATCGAGTCCCACGCTGCGGAGGAGATCGCCACCTGAACGGGCCAGCGTCCCCTTCCCTGTGCCGGAGTCCCGTCTGGACTACGACGCCGATATCATCGGGGATGATCTGGATGACCTGCTGGACAGCGAGCCCCCAGTGGTGAGCTTTTAATCTCATTGCTGCAGCAGCATCCTTCCTGTCTTGTACTTAATATAATTATAACTGAAGCCCTGTGAAAATCGAGGATTATTGGGTTTTTTTTTAAATTCACGGCAGTGTCACGGGTAAAGTACCGTATGTGCCTGGAACTATTTTATAAATGATATCTCTTTCGGTGAATATTTGCTGTCAACAGACGATTTTCGGTACTGATCTACAGTAACGTTGCAGGACGTACAGAAGAGCTTACCTCCATCACTGTGTAAAACTCCTGCTGGATACTGCTGTATGATCTGCTGCAGACACATGCGGTATTGGGCTAATTTCAAGATTTCCGTGCAGTCTGTGAAATCCCGATTTACACAGGGCCTTAATTGTAACCACTGCTGTGAGGTGACAGGGGAAGGGGGTGCTGCACATCGCAGTTATTGGATTATCCTGATCGAGCTCTCCACTGGCGAGGGTCATTGCTGTTCATCGGGCTGGCTTACCATTCCAAGTGAAGAAACAGCTGCTTGGGTTGGTGCGGCGTGCTTTTCTCTGCAGAGTCTTAAGAAAAACACCAGTCCTCACACATCCAAGTTAAAGTGATGACTGCTGGTGGGTAATTGCTGTAATTTGAGAGGGTATTTGGCTGTGCGAGGACTGCTCCCTCTTTGAGGGAAGCTTGGAGATAGTATTGCAGATTCAGAATGTGTTTTTAATTCAGAATCGTAGTGTCCAGTTTGTCTGGAGACCTGCACAGTAAGCGCCATGCTCTGCAATCATGTACCTTTGGTATTCTTTGTGCTTCGATTGCAGTCCATCCCTATGATGAAAGACCCCATCCCTTTACCGACCAGTGTTTCCCAAAGCATGGCCCTGCCCAGCAGTATGCTCCTGCCCCCCAGGACCGTCTCGAACCCGTTCATGCCCTCTGTCACTTTGCCCTCTTTGTACTCCCTGCAACTGCCAGTGAACTCTGGGCTGTCCAGTCTGGATGCCTTCGGGTCCTGCTTGGATTCTCTCGACGCCTTGTCTATTTCTGAAACCCAGACAGGTAAGGGTCCTGAGTGCTGTCTTCTCATTGTAGTGATTCACACGACTTCTCGTGCACCCATTTAACTGCACGCTGGCTTTGATCTAATGGGGAACGGCAGGACAGAAACAATACAGAGCAATAGCTTACATTGGTGGGGTGGGGTGCTGTTCCGTGCTGCTGTATTGAAGAATAGTCACGTTCATATACTTTAGCTTGTATATTAGGGCTGTGTTTCCTGTAAAAATATATATATCTATTTTTCTTGTTCATTTTCTTTTGTGTTTCACTGTAAATTTGAAGGCGTTTAACTTCTTAAGACAAAGTTTATGCAGTTCTGTAGTAGCAAGAAGTTTAAGGATGGGGGAAAAGCTTACATACTATTGTTTCAAGCATCTATCCTGTAGATTCTACTATATATTTAACTGTCTTCTGATCCGATGGTTCTGAGTAACAATGATTTAATAACGTGTATGTCTGTGTGCGTGTTTCAATTGCTTTTAATAATAATAGTAATGCTTCTTATTTTAATGCAGATCTATCCTCCTCTGTTCTGGGGGCAGGCTCTCAAGCACACAGCGGTGGTCCGTTTGTGTCTGTAAGTTTATTACTTCAGTAATGATAAAATGTTAAAAATGCTGGATTCACAGCCCGTGTGAAACCAGCCGACAGCACCTTGGTAGAGGTATGAAATACCCGATGCCCTCTTCATGTTTTACAGATTCACTTTTCATATCTTTTTTCATATGACAAACCGATGTTGCCTCTTCCACATGTTGCGCTGTACAGTATGTTGCATGTCAGCAGTTTCACTCTCTGTATTATTAGATATGTGGTGAGCTATTATGACAGGGTTGCTGTTCTCTTTTTTTTTGTAGCTACAGTAGAACAGGGATGGAAATAAGACTCCTGTTGCAAAGCAGTTTTACTACGAGCTTGATTGGCCCCAGTGTATCAGGCTGACAAGCTCAGGTATGTCTTATTAAACTTCGTAAAACCAGGAATGGATCGAACTGCTAATGCAATGGGAGTCTTATTTCCATCCCTGTAAAACACAAGCAGAGTGATTTATTATTTCCATTGCTGTTGTTGTTTGAGCAGAGCAGCACAGACTCTCTTCCGGGCTCTCACAGTAACAGGGCTGTTACTATGGGACAGAACGGTGCCTTTTCTAATGGAGTGCCAGCGGGGATGCTGAGTCTGCACACCGCCTCCCTGCTGAACTCAAACCCTTTGGCAGACACTCATGAATTCATGCAGGCTTGCAATCTGTGCTATGTAAAAACAGGTAGGATATTGAACAAGCAAGAGAAATCCTTTTACAAATGAGTAACTTTGTTGCATCCATGTCCTAAGGCAAACAAAAAAAAAAAAGGTTTAGAATAAGTGCGAAATCTTTTGAGGGTGATTGTGAGGAACTGCAGCAGGAGAGGCTGTAAGCGGAGCAGCGTGTGCAGTGCTGAGGAATGAAGTAGAAGTGGGGTAAGATGTGAAGGTGTGGCAGTCGGGTTTGTAAGCAGATACAGACGCACTGCATTCTTCCCAGTTCAGTCCTTTTAGACAGGCGCTTGCATTGTCTTTCCTGTGCAACACAGTACGTTTGCACTCCTGAAGTGGCTGTCTTTGCTGCAGGTTCCAAACTGCTGAATTATGTTTTCCATGCTGAACTGGAGCATCAGTGTAAGAAGGACGTCCTGCTTGGAAGAATAAAACACTCGGAGGATTTGACGTGGAAGCGAGTGAGACCCAGGCCGACAAAGTCCCAGTACGTGGGGCCTTACTACATCTGCAAAGGTGAGCCACTGATCTAGCTGCCAAGCATGGCTTCATTAAAGAACAGTCCTACAAATCCACATTTATTTTTGCATTGCTATTTTTTGTTTTTCGTCTAAACGTGAAACATTAAAACAATGACGCTGCACCGCGCTGTGCTGTGGATCCTGTTGGAATGACGCAGTGCTGTGGATCCTGTTGGAATGACGCGGTGCTGTGGATCCTGTTGGACTGACACAGTGCTGTGGATCCTGTTGGAATGACGCGGTGCTGTGGATCCTGTTGGAATGACGCTGTGCTGTGGATCCTGTTGGAATGACACAGTGCTGTGGATCCTGTTGGAATGACGCTGTGCTGTGGATCCTGTTGGAATGACGCTGTGCTGTGGATCCTGTTGGAATGACACGGTGCTGTGGATCCTGTTGGAATGACGCTGTGCTGTGGATCCTGTTGGAATGACGCTGTGCTGTGGATCCTGTTGGAATGACGCTGTGCTGTGGATCCTGTTGGAATGACGCTGTGCTGTGGATCCTGTCTAGTTCTGTTCTGGTCCCAGGGCTGAAGCTGTGCTTGTTTTTGTAGATGTTGCCTCGGGAGGCGAGTGCAGGTACCCGGGTAACTGCACCTTTGCGTACTGCCAGGAGGAGATCGACGTGTGGACCCTGGAGCGCAACCGAGCGTTCAGCCGAGAGCTGCTGTTTGACCCCTTCGGAGGAAACGGGAAAGTCAACTTAACTGTAGCCAAGGTCTTACAGGAGCACCACGGCATATTCATGTTCCTGTGTGAGGTGAGTGCCGGCCAGCGCTTCGCTCCGCATTATTTACATCACGTTCATTATTGCTTCAGCTGAAAGCGGCTGTTTCTATCTAGAGTAGATCTATACCGAGCATCAAAAGAAACATCACTATTATAACACATTTATTTAAAAAAAAAGGTATATAAATGATGGACATTGACGAAATGTTTTTGGTTTCTTTTTAAATCACTCGATCATTCATCCTTGACCATGACATGCTTGAGTGACAATGACTGAAGCATATGCACTTAATCACCTAATTAGTGAGACAGTTGATTGGACGCTGGATATGGAGTGATTTCAGCTGTTGAATTGCAAGCTTGAATAAAAGCAATAAAGAAAATCGCAGAAAAAAAAAACAATATGCCACGTCTGTCAAGAGAGCAGCGCCTTCGTGCGATCGGCATGTTGGAGGCTGGACTAGGGCAGCGTACTGTGGCTCACTGTCTTGGGTGCTCACAGCCAGCAATTTCAAGCCTGGTGAGACGGTATAATCAGACGCACTCTGTCAATGACAGCGCCACGAACTGGGAGCCCAAGAGTCACAACACCTGCCCGAGATCCACAGATCATTCTGCAGCATCTTCGTGATGTCAATTGTTAATCAGCACAATAAAAAGTCACTGCACCTGCTCTAAAACAGAGTTTGTCAATTTTTGATCACATCTAGTGAATTTTATCCAAATATAAGTGATACGTTTCTTTTGATGCTCAGTATATATATTTTTTAAACACATGTACTAAGTGGTAAGCAGGACTTCAAAAACATTTCTTTCCTTTTCTTGATTTTCGTCAAGTTTTCTAGCCTTCATTTCTGACATCTTTTATGCATCCAGAAAAGTGTTACGAATGAATGAACTTTGTCTTGGCTTTTCTTTGCACTGAATCCGTGCTCTTAAACTGTGTTTTAATGCATTTCTTAATCTCAATGATTGCAGGTGTGCTTCGATCACAAACCTAGAATAATCAGCAAGAGAAACCAGGACAGCCCTTACTACTGTTCACACCCTGTCACCAAGCATGACTTCGAAGAGAACAAGTAAGCCCTTGACATGGTGCATGCGTCCTTGATCCAAGTCCGACAAGCAGGGGTGGAAGTTTGTTGACAGCTTCACAGGAAGTTGGTGGAAATACGACTGCATAGCAGTTTGATCCAGCCCTAGTTTCGCAGTGAGTCTAAGACCACACACGTGAGCTTGTTGTCGATACAAGCTTGTATTAAAACCTGGAATGGGTGACGCTGCTATGCAGTAGGAGTCTTATTTCCATCCCTGGTGCCTCAGTGTTTTTGTTCCTTGGCGTGACGCAGTGCTTTTGCTTTGTGGCAGGTGTCTGGTGCACATTCTAAGGGAGACCACGGTGAAGTACTCCAAGATCCGGCCACGCCACGTGCTGGGGCAGTTCGACCTGTGCCGACACGAGGTGCGCTACGGCTGCGTGCGCGAGGACGAGTGCCACTACGCACACAGCCTGATCGAGCTCAAAGTGTGGATGATACAGGTGGAAACAGGTAGGATCGCAGTGTCAGGAAGGCAGACTGGACCCATGTGCCAGCTCTGACCTTCAACAAGGAACTGTAACACATCTCACAAGCTCCCCAGAGGCGCTCCTACTGCTTTCAGAGCTGCAGTTTCTGATGGCTTCACAGAACAGCGGGTGTCTTAATGGGGGGAAGAAGAAAAAAAGAACAAACTGTGTCTGTGATGTTTTAATTAGTGCCCCCTTTGCTTTTGTTTTTGTGTGTTTAGGAATCACACCGGAAGCTATTACTCTGGAGTCTAAGAAGTATTGGTCAAGCATGGAAGTGAATTTCCAGGGAGCCCAGGTGACCCTGAGTTTTGTTTAATCCTCTGCCTCTCATTTAACAGCTTAACCCTTATACATTATTCAATATGAATGCTCGGGTAAAATAGACTTCAGACAGCTTCTTGCCTGTTTGTGTTTGGGATTAGGCAGTATTAAACAAAACATTTCACAAGTGACCTGAGTCAAACTTTTTATTTTTTTTGTAATTCAATCTTCTAAAGCAGACCCAAGGGATGCCTGTGAGATTCGGCCCCCCTAACGTGAAGATACAGTTTGTTTGCGGACAGTGCTGGAGAAACGGACAAGTCAGCGAACCAGACAAGAACAAGAAGTACTGCACTGCTAAAGCCAGGCACCCGTGAGTAATGCCCTCGCTGCTTTTCAATGCCAGCGCTCTGGGGAGTAATGCCCTCGCTGCTTTTCAACACCAACGCTCTGGGGAGTAATGCCCTCGCTGCTTTTCAATGCCAGCGCTTTGGGGAGTAATGCCCTCGCTGCTTTTCAATGCCAGCGCTCTGGGGAGTAATGCCCTCGCTGCTTTTCAACACCAACGCTCTGGGGAGTAATGCCCTCGCTGCTTTTCAATGCCAGCGCTCTAGGGAGTAATGCCCTCGCTGCTTTTCAATGCCAGCGCTTTGGGGAGTAATGCCCTCGCTGCTTTTCAATGCCAGCGCTCTGGGGAGTAATGCCCTCGCTGCTTTTCAATGTCAGCGCTCTGGGGAGTAATGCCCTCGCTGCTTTTCAATGCCAGCGCTCTGGGGAGTAATGCCCTCGCTGCTTTTCAATGCCAGCGCTTTGGGGAGTAATGCCCTCGCTGCTTTTCAATGCCAGCGCTCTGGGGAGTAATGCCCTCGCTGCTTTTCAATGTCAGCGCTCTGGGGAGTAATGCCCTCGCTGCTTTTTAATGCCAGCGCTCTGCTCCACTACTGGGTAGCTCAATTCAAGTCTAAATCTGAGGGAACACGAAGCCACTTTGTGGCTTGGAACTTGGTTTCAAGAGACTCGGTTTCAGGACACTGCACGGCACGCCAGGGGAGACTTTTTTGGGGGTTTGATACAGCAAAGTTGCCTCAAACTAGCTCTCCCGGTCTCCTGGAACCAGGTTTCAAGCCTCTGAAAAAGGGTGCGTCATGTTCCCTCAGTTTAAGGATTTTGATTTTTAGACCTCGCGTGGTAGAATGTACCTGCTGAGTTTCGGTCTTCTTGCTTCTCCAGCTGGTCTAGAGAGAGGCGTGTTGTGCTGGTCATGTCCAGTGAGCGCAAGAAGTGGACCACCATCCGCCCGCTCCCAACCAAGAAACCTATTCCTGCACAGTTTGACGTAGGTCCATCCTTCCAAGTCTGTATATGCTCATTGTCTGCTATGGTAGCCTGTTCAGACATAGCTGAAAGAGTTTATTTTTTATTTTTATGCCAACAGCTGTGTATCCATATAGCTTCTGGCAAGAAGTGTCAGTACATTGGGAACTGCTCATTCGCTCACAGCCCGGAGGAGCGAGACATGTGGACTTACATGAAGGACACTAGCAGTGAGTATCCAGGCCAGACATGTGGACTCGCATGAAGGACACTAGCAGTGAGTCTCCAGGTCAGACATGTGGACTCGCATGAAGGACGCGAGCAGTGAGAATCCAGGTCAGACATGTGGTAGTAGTACGAGCGCCATGGTACGTCCTAAAACAGGATCTGCCATGGAAATTGCTACTTGCTGTCTGGCAGTCGCAGGTTTCTTGTGAAAGTTGGCGATATCGCAGCCCAGCGAAAGTTTTATGAAACCCAATTTTTTTATTTGCGAGGTGCTTGCGATTGCGAATCGTTTTTGTGAAACGTGCCCCAGAGTAGTAATCGGATGACAGTATGTTGAATGAATTATCTTAAAATAAGTTACAATTCCTTGAGACTCTAATTGTCTCTCTTTAAAATCCTACCGCTTGGCTGTTGCCAGAAGATGACTGACGTATTTATTTATTGACATCATTTCGATGTTTTTTTTTTTTTTTTTTTGTCAAGTCCAAGACATGGAGCAGCTGTATGAACTGTGGCTGAAGAGTCAGAGTGCTAAGCCGGAGCGCGGAGAGGAGGCAGTCAGACAGAACGGGAATCCGATTCATATGCCCACAGACTACGCTGAAGAAATGGTAAGGGAACATTGAAGTTGAAGAAATGTGAAAACAGCGTGACTGTCAATATGAACGTGCTTCTTGGTTATTTGTGCAGGGTGGAAGAACTTCTAAGCCAGAATTCGTATGTTCATTTTGAGCTGTGTTTAAGTGTGCTAAGGCATTGGGTTTGGTTTAGTCCTGGTGCTGCAGCATTGAAATGTAATTTAAGTTGCAATGATTTTGCCATTCTGGATTCACCACCATGCCTCGTAGATGATTTCTCAAGCCTCATGGCTATTGCAGACAGTTTGATTTTTTTTTTGCATTGCTTTTAATTAATTTATTTTTGTATGAAATCGTTCTAGTTTCAAAGCAGTGAGCAGGGTGTTCATTGTACTGTAATACACACCTAAAGTACTGCTAGACCAGCACGCAGGAATAGAAATAAGGCTCCCGTTGCATAGCAGTTCAATCCAGTCCTGGTTTTGCTGTGAGTTTAATAAGACACACCTTTAAACAGTGTCGAATCAAGCTTGTATTCAAACCTGGAATGGGTGAAGTGCTGTGCAATAGGAGCCTTACTTCCATCCCGGAGGGCTGCAGTGAAATCGGCAGCTGGCATGCTAATGTACTGCTTTACAGATCCAGTGTCTCTGTATTTGTGTAGGCTGGCTATCACTGCTGGCTGTGTGGGAAGAACTGTAACAGTGAGAAGCAGTGGCAGCAGCACATCACTTCAGAGAAACACAAGGACAAGCTGTTCAACAGCGAGGACGACCAGAACTGCTGGCAGTATCGCTTCCCTACCGGCTGCTTCAGAGTGTGCGAGAGGTAGGCTTGTGCCATTGCATAGCTATTTTACTGTGAGTTTAAGAAGACTGAGCTTGTTACCAGTACAGACTGGGGCTAATCAAGCTGGTATTACAACCTGATTTCCATCCCTGTATAACATATAAGAACATAAGAAAGTTTACAGACGAGAGGAGGCCATTCAGCCCATCTTGCTCGTTTGGTTGTTAGTAGCTTATTGATCCCAGAATCTCATCAAGCAGCTTCTTGAAGGATCCCAGGGTGTCAGCTTCAACAACATTTCTGGGGAGTTGGTTCCAGACCCTCACAATTCTCTGTGTATGTAATTTTAAATGTTCATGCATTCAGTGTTTTAATGTAACGATGTCCTTTTGAAATATTGACTCAATGTGTTGGCGTTGCAGGTATCTTAAAGGCTCTTGCACAGAGGAAGACGGCTGTAAGCTGGCTCACGGCAAAGCAGAGCTGAAGGAATGGGAGGATAGGAGAGAGTTCCTATTAATGAAGCTGGCCAAAGCAAGGAATGACCACCTGATCGCTCCAAATGATAACGACTTTGGAAAATACAGTTTTTTGCTTGAAGACATTCATTAAGCCCTTAATTAGCAAGTCAATCAATGAATGCAATTGAAAATGGAGGGTGTGTCGCGGGTGCTGAATGAAGTGTGAAACGAGTATTTGCCATTGCTGAAGTAAGAGCAGAAAGGAGGAGGGCTGACAGTCAGTCAGACAGTCCCTTTGTGGGTCTTCAAGGGCAACAGCAGAGGTTATGCAAGCTGCCTCTGCTGTACTAAAGTTAGAATCATACGTTACCATAGCTGTCACTGGCGTGGCTTTGTTTTAATCATGACTTTGCTTCATCACTGTTTAAAACACACGCATCGATGCCTTTTCCTAGGACAGTATTACACTTGGGCGAAGTTGTTACGAAACGATGGGGAGGCTGTTCGGTGTATCAGCCACTGCTTATCTTTTAAAATAGGACCTAACTGCTTTTTTTTGACTAAAAAATAAAAAAGTAGACAGACTATTTTATGGGTTTTTTTTAAAAATGTATTTATTTTTTAAACAGTGCATCTGCGCTGCTTGAAGAAACAGAAGCAAGAAGACGGCTTCGTGCAACTCTTTCTTTAAGTGTTTGTTTTGTTTTTAATACAGAGAGTTCAGGAGTTAATAAGCGTTCAAGTTTGCTTGCTGTTCCAATGTTGATTATTTCTCATAATCACTTCTGATGCCTGTTGGCATTGAACTGTATTGACCAACAATGCCAATATTAAAAGATTCATTTACTTTTGTCTCGTGTGTAGCCCTGTTTTGTTATTAGTGAAATGAACACCACGTGTTACATTACTGTTCCTGAATGCGTGCTGCACCGTGTGGGGCTCCTGAATGCGTGCTGCACCGTGTGGGGCTCCTGAATGCGTGCTGCACCGTGTGGGGCTCCTGAATGCGTGCTGCACCGTGTGGGGCTCCTGAATGCGTGCTGCACCGTGTGGGGCTCCTGAATGCGTGCTGCACCGTGTGGGGCTCCTGAATGCTTGCTGCACCGTGTGGGGCTCCTGAATGCGTGCTGCACCGTGTGGGGCTCCTGAATGCGTGCTGCACCGCGTGGGGCTCCTGCATGCGTGCTGCACCGCGTGGGGCTCCTGAATGCGTGCTGCACCGTGTGGGGCTCCTGAATGCGTGCTGCACCGTGTGGGGCTCCTGGTTCATTTGTTCCTGAATGCGTGCTGCACCGTGTGGGGCTCCTGAATGCGTGCTGCACCGTGTGGGGCTCCTGGTTCATTTGTTCCTGAATGCGTGCTGCACCGTGTGGGGCTCCTGGTTCATTTGTTCCTGAATGCGTGCTGCACTGTGTGGGGCTCCTGAATGCGTGCTGCACCGTGTGGGGCTCCTGGTTCATTTGTTCCTGAATGCGTGCTGCACCGTATGGGGCTCCTGAATGCGTGCTGCACCGTGTGGGGCTCCTGAATGCGTGCTGCACCGTGTGGGGCTCCTGAATGCGTGCTGCACCGTGTGGGGCTCCTGGTTAATTTTTCCTGAATGCGTGCTGCACCGTGTGGGGCTCCTGGTTCATTTGTTCCTGAATGCGTGCTGCACTGTGTGGGGCTCCTGAATGCGTGCTGCACCGTGTGGGGCTCCTGGTTCATTTGTTCCTGAATGCGTGCTGCACCGTGTGGGGCTCCTGAATGCGTGCTGCACCGTGTGGGGCTCCTGAATGCGTGCTGCACCGTGTGGGGCTCCTGAATGCGTGCTGCACCGTGTGGGGCTCCTGAATGCGTGCTGCACCGTGTGGGGCTCCTGGTTCATTTGTTCTTGTAATTACACCACGGCTGGCGTCAATTAGAACTGGATCTGTTTAATCCAGAACAACGAAGAGTTAAAATCCTAACCCAAGGAGTTGACTGACGTTAAGCTTTCTCGCTGTTTTAAGCAGGCTTATAGAAGGTTATTGTTACTTTTCGGATGCAAGGGGTGATCGTATGCTTTTACGGTTCATTTTTCATCCGTTTAATTTCTATGAACTGTGCAGTTTTGCATTTCTCTGCGAACTTGCATTTTATACAAGCTGACGGTGTTTAAAGCGCACAGTAACCCCCACACCCCCTGACATTTCTAACCAGACTGCTTTGCAGTATGTTTTTCATCCAATAAGCAGTCATCGTAATCTCTTTTTTAACAGCCTATCAAAATGGGCGCAGTTATAGTTTGGGACTATCTCAAAAGTACGTATCAGACTGTCACGGTAGTTAAAAGGCTGCTATTTGCAACCATCATAGACTCTTGTTTTACATTCTGTTTCCTAAGTAGCACTTCAGCGATCAACCCTAAAACTACTTTGCTGCTCAAGCCAAAGCGGAAGCATTGGGGAGTACGTGGCGGAGAGGGGTTTGTCTGATACACACCGGGGTCTGAGGGCTTGGAGTCGGTCACTATTCAAATAAAGCGGGCTGTGCCAAAGGGGCCTAGTTCCCTCCCCCTGTCCGGTGTCGAGTTTATAAATGGGAGTGACGGGGTGAGCTCGGAATGCTGCTCCGGTTGCGGGTTTCTCTCCGGCAGGCGGTGAATCAGATGGCCCGGAGACCTGCATTGCTGTGCGGAGCCATCGTGCTGAGTTGCAGCCTCATTCTTGCAATAACGTTCACCTGCAGGTAACGCACGACCTCAGCTTTGCGTACTCTCTGTATACCACAGGAAGGGTTTGAAAGAAAGGTGCAGACGCTCCTCTGACTGAAGCGACAGCAAACAACACAAACACCATCGTGCTTAATAATAGCAATATGATATACTGTAGCTGTATAATATGTGTTCAACTCGCACACATGAAACCGCAACAAACACTGGAACGATTCGTTGTTTAACAAGGTTGTATTCGGTCAGGTCTACACTGTTTTGCAGTGCAGAATAATACACAGCTGTAATATTTAATTGTATCATTCATAACACGCCAGTTCACTATATAACCTCGCCAACACCGCCAGTAAGTGTGGGATCGGTGACTGGCGACGTGTCGCTCTTGTATTTGCGGTCACTGATATTATCACGCAATGTACGTCAGTTTTAACCCTTTCATGCATTACATATTGAAAATATGCTGAACAAAAGTAGTTTTGGACATATTAATGAATACTTTGTTTTCCATGGCTTAATATGGGAGGGGGTGCCTTGGCATACTGGCATGGAGGCTGTGTGGTCCAGTGGTTAAAGAAAAGGGCTTGTAACCAGGTGGTCCCCGGTTCAAATCCCACCTCAGCCACTGACACATTCTGTGACCCTGAGCAAGTCACTTAACCTCCTTGTGCTCCGTCTTTTGGGTGAGACGTAGTTGTAAGTGACTCTGCAGGTGATGCATAGTTCACACACCCTAGTCTCTGTAAGTCGCCTTGGATAAAGGCGTCTGCTAAATAAACAAATAATAATAATCTTCAGATGAGGCTATCCTATCATATCATAGGAGGGTGCCATGGCATCCTCAGATGAGGCTATCGTATATATAACACACACACACACATACATATATATTAGCTCAAAGAGCCAGCTGCATGATCCTGGCTGTCATGTTTTGTTCATTGATAATTTTGTTTCTTTTTCTTTTTTTGGTTTATTTTTCTTTTTTTGGTTTATTTTTATTAAGCCTGCCTTGCTGACCCTCGTTCTCTGTTTCGATAGCGAGACGAAGCAGGTTGTGTTACCCGCTCAGCCGCCGGCGCGGTTCTTCGCTCCCGGTTCCCCGGTAGTGGACCTGTACCTCGGGCAGCTGGACGAGGCCGAGTCCCTGCGCAGCGCCTCTGAGGTGTCGCTGCTCTATTTCTACGCTCCCTGGTGCGGGAAGTCCATCTCCGCCAGAGGAGAGATCGAGCGGGTCGCCAGGAAGCTGGCAGACCAGGTAACTAACTGTTTACTGCCACCGTGGGTGACACATCATCAGGCACAACAACAAATTGTGTTTTATCAGACAAGATTAAACAGGTTCTCGGAGTGTGTCGAGTCATTTCTGTGTAACATTAGTCATGACATGGTCATTGTTAACTTGAGCTGCTTACCAGGGAATATATTTATAGTGTCATATTCTGCAATTTGAATTATGAAGATTATCATTGTTTATAAATCAGATTAGGGCTTTGATGTGGACTAGACCTCTGCTGATTTTAAACCCAGATTTGGGGCAGGGATGAAATTAAAACTCCTGTGGCAGAGCAGTTTCACTCATTCCAGGTTTTACTAGAGCTTGATTAGCCCCAGCGTGCTGCTGTAACACTGTGGTTTCTCTGTGCAGGTGCAGTTTGTAGCTGTGAACTGCTGGTGGAACCAAGGGAAGTGCAGGAAGCAGAATAACTTCTATCACTATCCCGTCATATACCTGTATCACAGAAGGTGAGGGAGGAGCAGAGCGGGGCGCGGTTTGGGGATTGCAGGAGTGGGAATGAGACTGGAGCTGCACTGCGGTTGGGATGGTCACACCTGGGTTCCCCGATCAAGTGACTAACATGGGATTTAGCAAAGTGCAGAGATATTTATACAGGGTGTTTTTCTTCCACAAGGGGGAGCTGTTGCTCTCTCTATCTCTCTGTCTCTCTCTCTCTCTCTCTCTCTCTCTCTCTCTCTCTCTCTCTCTCTCTCTCTCTCTCTCTCTCTCTCTGTCTTGCACATGTTTGTAGTGTCTGCTGTGTCTCTGAGTGACAGTCCTATGAGTTGCAGTGTGCCTCTCTCTCTCTCTCTCTCTCTCTCTCTCTCTCTCTCTCTCTCTCTCTCTCTCTGTCTTGCACATGTTTGTAGTGTCTGCTGTGTCTCTGAGTGACAGTCCTATGAGTTGCAGTGTGCCTCTCTCTCTCTCTCTCTCTCTCTCTCTCTCTCTCTCTCTCTCTCTCTCTCTTTCTTGCACAGGTTTGTAGTGTCTGCTGTGTCTCTGAGTGACAGTCCTGAGTTGCACTGTGCCTCTCTCTATCTCTCTCTATCTCTCTATCTCTCTCCTTGCACAGGTTCGGCCCCATTGAGTACAATGGTCCCATCACGGCTGCTTATGTGGAGGAGTTCATTCGCAGGGTGATCACTCCTCTCCAGTATGTTCCTTCCCGAGCTGGACTGCAAAACTTCTTGTCTCATTATGAGGTATCTTTCTTTCTTGAGTTCCTTTTTTTGTTTCATTAAGCATACAAAAAACAAATGCTGCCACCGTGCAGAAGTTGAGACGTTTGAAGACGTTCAATACTAAAGTTTACACTCTGAGGAAATGAAGTGACCCCAGTGCTAACCCTGCTCCCTGCTCTGTCTCAGCCAGGGGTTCTGGGGTACTTTGAGTTCAACGCCTCTCCACAGCCCCCCGGGTACCTGACCTTCCTCACCTCGGCTCTGCAGGCTCTCAGGAGAGGTAAGGGGCCAGTCTGCAGCTGCTTTAGTGAGGAGACCTGCGCTAGTCCTGCACCCAAGCCAAGCAGCACTGTGTGATAATGAAAGGGGGGAGTCTGCAGTATGTCCATGTGTTTGTCCCTTTAACTAATGCGCTGGTGTGTGTGTCGGGGACACTGTTTGAAATGCCTGAAGCAATGCTATCCAGCTCAGAGTGGTTTTTGTAGGAGGGTCTCTTGGCTTCACAATGTGAGCACGACTGATAAGGTTGCTATGGGATACACACACTCAGCCAATGAGCGTTTTCTGTTCTTCAGGGTATATGAAGAGTGTTGTTGGATCATGTAGGATGAATGCACCACTCAGAAGGTTGGTCCTTATGTGACTTAGTTTAAAAATACAATGAAATAATGTACATTACCGTGCATCTGCAGTGATTGAGCCAGTCGCATGCAACATTAGCATTTCTTATTGAAGCATTTATTTTAGAATTGGTGTGAAGCAAAGGGCTCTCCCTAGAGCTGCTTGCACACCTCTCTCTCTCTCTCTCTCTCTCTCTCTCTCTCTCTCTCTCTGTCTCTGTGTCTCTCTCTCTGTCTCTCTCTCTCTCTCACCTCCTTTCTGTGGTTTTCAGATTTCCAGGGTGTCATGCGTTTCGGGGTGATAACAAGTAAGCAGGTGGCAAAAGCAATTTCACTGGACGCTCCCGGGACAGTCTACATGCACAGACACTTCAACACGTCTCTGGTGAGTAACGAGAAACCAGCCTTCGAAACTGGGACTGCTCGCTCCTTTCAAAACCACACTTTGCTGAGACACAAATACAGAAAAAGCATGCAGACACTAAGCTTACAAAGGAATGTGCTTCACACTGTCTCCTCTGGCTCACTTGTTTGTTTCCATGCAGACACTAAGCTTATAAAGGAATGTGCTTCACACTGTCTCCTCTGGCTCACTTGTTTGTTTCCATGCAGACACTAAGCTTATAAAGGAATGTGCTTCACACTGTCTCCTCTGGTTCACTTGTTTGTTTCCATGCAGACACTAAGCTTATAAAAGAATGTGCTTCACACTGTCTCCTCTGGCTCACTTGTTTGTTTCCATGCAGACACTAAGCTTATAAAGGAATGTGCTTCACACTGTCTCCTCTGGCTCACTTGTTTGTTTCCATGCAGACACTAAGCTTATAAAGGAATGTGCTTCACACTGTCTCCTCTGGCTCACTTGTTTGTTTCCATGCAGACACTAAGCTCTGGGAATGTGCTTCACACTGTCTCCTCTGGCTCACTTGTTTGTTTCCATGCAGACACTAAGCTTATAAAGGAATGTGCTTCACACTGTCTCCTCTGGCTCACTTGTTTGTTTCCATGCAGACACTAAGCTTATAAAGGAATGTGCTTCACACTGTCTCCTCTGGCTCACTTGTTTGTTTCCATGCAGACACTAAGCTTATAAAGGAATGTGCTTCACACTGTCTCCTCTGGCTCACTTGTTTGTTTCCATGCAGACACTAAGCTCTGGGAATGTGCTTCACACTGTCTCCTCTGGCTCACTTGTTTGTTTCCATGCAGACACTAAGCTTATAAAGGAATGTGCTTCACACTGTCTCCTCTGGCTCACTTGTTTGTTTCCATGCAGACACTAAGCTCTGGGAATGTGCTTCACACTGTCTCCTCTGGCTCACTTGTTTGTTTCCATGCAGACACTAAGCTCTGGGAATGTGCTTCACACTGTCTCCTCTGGCTCACTTGTTTGTTTCCATGCAGACACTAAGCTCTGGGAATGTGCTTCACACTGTCTCCTCTGGCTCACTTGTTTGTTTCCATGCAGACACTAAGCTCTGGGAATGTGCTTCACACTGTCTCCTCTGGCTCACTTGTTTGTTTCCATGCAGACACTAAGCTCTGGGAATGTGCTTCACACTGTCTCCTCTGGCTCACTTGTTTGTTTCCATGCAGACACTAAGCTCATAAAGGAATGTGCTTCACACTGTCTCCTCTGGCTCACTTGTTTGTTTCCATGCAGACACTAAGCTCTGGGAATGTGCTTCACACTGTCTCCTCTGGCTCACTTGTTTGTTTCCATGCAGACACTAAGCTCTGGGAATGTGCTTCACACTGTCTCCTCTGGCTCACTTGTTTGTTTCCATGCAGACACTAAGCTTATAAAGGAATGTGCTTCACACTGTCTCCTCTGGCTCACTTGTTTGTTTCCATGCAGACACTAAGCTTATAAAGGAATGTGCTTCACACTGTCTCCTCTGGCTCACTTGTTTGTTTCCATGCAGACAATAAGCTTATAAAGGAATGTGCTTCACACTGTCTCCTCTGGCTCACTTGTTTGTTTCCATGCAGACAATAAGCTTATAAAGGAATGTGCTTCACACTGTCTCCTCTGGCTCACTTGTTTGTTTCCATGCAGACACTAAGCTTATAAAGGAATGTGCTTCACACTGTCTCCTCTGGCTCACTTGTTTGTTTCCATGCAGACACTAAGCTTATAAAGGAATGTGCTTCACACTGTCTCCTCTGGCTCACTTGTTTGTTTCCATGCAGACACTAAGCTTATAAAGGAATGTGCTTCACACTGTCTCCTCTGGCTCACTTGTTTGTTTCCATGCAGACACTAAGCTTATAAAGGAATGTGCTTCACACTGTCTCCTCTGGCTCACTTGTTTGTTTCCATGCAGACACTAAGCTCTGGGAATGTGCTTCACACTGTCTCCTCTGGCTCACTTGTTTGTTTCCATGCAGACACTAAGCTCTGGGAATGTGCTTCACACTGTCTCCTCTGGCTCACTTGTTTGTTTCCATGCAGACACTAAGCTCTGGGAATGTGCTTCACACTGTCTCCTCTGGCTCACTTGTTTGTTTCCATGCAGACACTAAGCTCTGGGAATGTGCTTCACACTGTCTCCTCTGGCTCACTTGTTTGTTTCCATGCAGACACTAAGCTTATAAAGGAATGTGCTTCACACTGTCTCCTCTGGCTCACTTGTTTGTTTCCATGCAGACACTAAGCTCTGGGAATGTGCTTCACACTGTCTCCTCTGGCTCACTTTCCATGCAGACGTTCCCGAGCCACGTGCTGAACTTCACCTCGGAGAACATCTGCCGCTGGGCCTTGGAGCACCGGGAGCGGCTGGTGCGCTGGCTGCGTCCTCACGGAGGGAAGAGCCGTGCTCTGGAGCAGGAGCTGAGGAAGGGGGCCGCGCTGCTCATCTTCCTGCCCTTCGACCCGTTGGCCCCCAGCCAGCCCCTCGTAGAGGAGGTGAGGGGACCAGTCACTGCTGAGCACTGCACCTGAGCCAGCTGCTTCTAATAGAGGCTCCACTGGGATGTTTAACCCTAAATCCAAGGTCCTGCCCCGACTCCTTTACTCCCCTATCTGAGAGACGTGTTTCAATGCAGTGAGCGTGTAGGTGAACCAGTCCTCTGTGGAAGAGAGTTGAAATGAGATCAGGGTTTCAGAAAACCTAATGTATGCGGAAAACTGAATCAGAAAATGGGTTTTCTGAAAATGGCATTTGTCAGTCGGCTTCTGCTGGATTGCTTCATGACAGAGTGGTAATTCTAAGGGAAAATTATTGTGGGGAAAATAAATCTATTGTGGAGGTCAGTCAGGCATGCAAACAGACATGTTGGACTGAGAGTAAGCTTGGCTCCTTTAGAACGACTGTCATAGTGGAGCAATTCTGCTCTGCTGTACAATTAAAAAAACAAAGCACACCATTTTATAGAACTGAAACCAGGACCAAAATAAATAAGTGCATGCAGAAATGAAAATCCGCTGCTGATAATTTAATCAGATGACATGTTCACCCGCCCATGCAGTCACTAAGACTCATTTCCATTTCGTCACTGAAAGTAAACTGTTTCGAATGAGGGAGGTTTTCCGCTCCTGTCAGTGCAGTCCACAGCAGTCTCTCTCCAGGCGCACTGCAGCCAGGTACAGAAGTGGTGTTTTATTTCAGTCCGATCCTGTTAAAAGGGGCAGCGACACATATTTCTGAGTTGTTGGTTCTGAGAACATTTCATCGTCTCTGAGCTGCCCATTCCTGATCAGCACACGCCCGTTCCGATCAGTCTGTGATTCTGTTTGAAGCCCTGTGAGATGCAGCTCGAGTCTGCTACAATGCAAGCAGCATTTCTAATCCAGTGGCACTGTGGCATTCAAAAGAGCCCGGACTAAAATAAGTGAATTCCTTTTGCAATGAATGAAACATTTTCTCTAAGCAGGTCTCGGTCCCAGAGTGATGGGAGAGATGGAACTCCACAGGGTTAGAAATAGGATTTGGAGTAAATAGCTCTGAGAACCTAGCCCAGAGTCCCTCTGTCTTTCCTAACGTATGGGGAGGGGAGATGCTATTCCTTGGTAAGCTGTCATGCAGTCAGTACCAGGGGGTTCTGTTATAAAGAATAATCTCTTCCTTGTGTCTTTGTTGAATTGGCAGGTGGCAGAGATTGCTGTGCAGTATCACAGCTGCAGTGGCTCGTCCAGGCCTGTCTTCATGGAGCCGGAAGTGTGGGGCGAGCCTGGCCCCCTGAACAGAGCCCCCTGCTGCAACACGCTGGCTCTCCAGCACTGGCTGTCCGTCTCCAGGACTCATAATGTCTGTGAGCTCTGCCTCGACCAGGCCCTTGGGCCCCGGCCCTGCCCCTCCCTTGACTCGCTGTACCTCCGAGAGGACTCCTTCACACAGCTGCTCTCCGGGAAGCTGCAGTGCAGCCACGTACTGAGCCCCTCCAGCCCCTTGGACTACTACACTGCCTGCTGCTGGAGTCTCAGCAAGGGCTCCTCTACACGGCAGGACAGGCGCTCTGTGCTGCCTCACATTGAGGACCTCGGCTCTGCTTCTGCACACAGTGCTGTCACAGGGCTCAAGTGTAGGACTAACAAGACCCTGAACTTTTACTTGCTGGACTCGGGGCTGCACCGGGAGTTTGCCAGGAGGCTGGGCGCCACCGAGAACGCCAGCATGCTGGGGTTTGCCACTGTGCTGAACCTTCAGGATGAGGTGCACCATGTCCTGAACCAGGAGCAGGGCATTGTTAGAAACACGCTGGGTATGTTCCTGCCTGGGCGGGGCTGTGTGTGTGTGTGTGTGTGTGTCAGTGTGTGGCTGTGTGTCAGTGTGTGGCTGTGTGTCAGTGTGTGGCTGTGTGTCAGTGTGTGGCTGTGTGTCAGTGTGTGTGTGTGGCTCTGTGTGTCAGTGTGTGTGTGGCTGTGTGTCAGTGTGTGTGTGGTGTGTGTGTGTCTGTGTGTGTGTGTCAGTGTGTGTGTGTGGCTCTGTGTGTCAGTGTGTGTGTGTGGCTCTGTGTGTCAGTGTGTGTGTGTCAGTGTGTGTGTGGCTGTGTATGTGTGTCAGTGTGTGTCTGTGTTTGTCTGTGTGTGTGTGTGTGTGTGTCTGTGTGGGGTCTTCTTTTCTACTCCCTCCTGACAGCAGTGGAGTGGAGATGCTGCAGCAGGTTCCTAACTGAGCTGTGCCAGGTTATAGTCTAACAGAATACTTGGCGCTCACATGAATTGTGCATGACATGTTGTCAAACATTTCAAAATTATTTATTCAAAATTAAATTAACCAAGAGTGACAGAACACACACACACACACACAAACACACAACAGGCAAGAATTAAAGGTGGCATTAGTACTCAACTAAACAACACAAGCAACATTTTTATACCTGTTTTACTGCAGAGCTTTGTGTGTCTCTGGGGTTGCAGCACGTCTCTGTTGGTTTCCGCTGCACGTAGCAGCCTGCCTGTTTCTGTTGTGTTTCAGAGTCCTTCATTCAGAACTACAGCGCCCCCTACAGTCCGCTGCAGAGGCACCTGGTCGGGGAGACGGCTCGGGAGCCTGTGGGAGAGTCTTTAATCACCACGGTGACCACTCAGACATTCCGCAGAGCAGTGATGGACCCTGAAAAGGTGCTTTTTAATAATTCTCTTACCCTGGCAGGGAAAGCGCTGCCATCCCATTTGGGGTTTCGATGTCTGATTCAACATTCGCTTGTCGGGTAAAAGAGATCGTTCAATTGCAACACAGAATGAAAGGTGTGTTTTAAACACTAGGGGCGCTGTGGTTGGTAGATGAAAGGTGTGTTTTAAACACAGGGGCGCTGTGTTTGGAAGCTGTTCTCTGCCTGCCTGTGCTGATGGATCGTTTGCTTGCAGGACGTCCTTCTCTTCTATTATACTCAGTGGTGTGGCTTCTGCTCCGCTCTCAATCACGTCATCATCCAGCTGGCCCGTCTCTCCCTGTCCAACCCGAGACTGGCGGTGTGCAGGTAGGAGGCAGGACGAGGACACACAGGGACACACATAGTGTCCTTATTAGACATCATCAAAAATATTTTTTTCCCCCCCACACGTACCCTTTAACAAACAAACAGGCAGTTAACGAAGGAGTTCTGAGGGAGTGAATGTGTCAGTGTAAATCTTCATATAAATAACAAGCCAAAAATAATTGTGCATTTTTAACTTTGTTTTTTTTTTTTAAATTCTTTTAGAATAAATGCTGCCAAAAATGATCTCCCGTGGGAGTTTATGGTGGACCGTTATCCAACCATTCTGTTCTTCCCAAGCGACAGGTAATGTGCATGGCTTATCTCATTAGGTGATCAGCTGTATCCTACACCCAGCCCCGCGCTGCTACACTTGAATCAAGTGATCAGCTGTATCCTACACCCAGCCCCGCGCTGCTACACTTGAATCAAGTGATCAGCTGTATCCTACACCCAGCCCCACGCTGCTACACTTGAATCAGGTGATCAGCTGTATCCTACACCCAGCCCCACGCTGCTACACTTGAATCAAGTGATCAGCTGTATCCTACACCCAGCCCCACGCTGCTACACTTGAATCAGGTGATCAGCTGTATCCTACACCCAGCCCCACGCTGCTACACTTGAATCAAGTGATCAGCTGTATCCTACACCCAGCCCCACGCTGCTACACTTGAATCAGGTGATCAGCTGTATCCTACACCCAGCCCCGCGCTGCTACACTTGAATCAGGTGATCAGCTGTATCCAACACCCAGCCCCACGCTGCTACACTTGAATCAGGTGATCAGCTGTATCCTACACCCAGCCCCGCGCTGCTACACTTGAATCAGGTGATCAGCTGTATCCTACACCCAGCCCTGCGCTGCTACACTTGAATTAGGTGATACTCAAACATCCATGCAAGATTAGTTTTACTTCCAAGGATTCTTGTGGACGGCCTGATTTTAAGTGTTGAACTTGCAGAATGCTGTCTCTGAATTCCAAACTCCATGATAGAAAGGGTTCTTTGTTCAGGGTCTGGTTTTGCTAAGCTTTTGAAAGAGTTTGCTCTGTTTTGATTATTATTTTTTTTTTTTTTTGAATCGGAACATTCCCAGCTGAGCATTACTAAAGGACAGTGCAGCAGATGTATAGAGGCGTGTGCAGGGATGCCTCGCATGCTGTAAAGTACAGTTTCAGATGAAGAGTGACACGTGTGTGTTGGGTTGAGGAAGTGTGACTGCGGGGATGCGATGCATCAAGCAGACAGAAGCACTGTGCTCTCCTCTCCTCTCCTCGGAGCTTTATTGTTACTGTGTGGATTTTCATGTTCACACTTTCGAACTGGTTTCTGTTTTAGTGATAAGACAGATGACGTCAGTACCTTTCGTGATGCTGTGAATTCAGTACAGTGCTGTGCTTGTTGCTGTATGTGTTGGCAGCAGGCATTGTGCTGCAATGACTCAGAGGCACACAGACAAGCTCCCACAAGCGAGGCTATTATTAACAAGTAGGGCACTGCTGATGTCAGGTGGCCGTTAATTTGAGTTACATCCTTAAACTGTCAATGCCTGCCTGCCTCCCCATCGCTCTCTCTCTCTCTCTCTCTCTCTCTCTCTCTCCCCCCCCCCCCATCGATCTTGCTCTGCTTCCTGTTTTAGATGCAGCGCTCTTGTTACGTAAGGTGGATGTGATTCACAGTCATGAGTCTCGGCCTGCAGCACAGAGCCAGTGGCATTCATCAAGCAGAGTGACTTCTAGCTGTGCAGCCATACGCCACATTGACACTGAGATGAGAGATGCTCAGTCACAAAGCCAGGCAGCTTTATTGAGGAGGAGTCCTTGCATTGCTGTGCACTGTAGTGTCACAATCAGCCGAGGCACCCTGGTGAAATGGCTGGTGCCTATTCCACAGCCCTGTGCATGCTTTCAGAGTAATGAGATTGTTTGCTTGGTGTTTGTTTTTGAAAACCACAATGGCTCGCTTAGATAACCTGAGGTTAGCAAATACGAAACCAGAAGCCTTTTGGTTTTTTGTTGTTTTTTTTTTTCCTCTGTGGTGCTGTCAGCATAAAATTAAAGCAGGAACCAAACACAGGGATTGCACACAGAGCCAGGGTTCAGCTGCGTTGCAGACAGCAGTGATGCTCCTCACACACAAAGCCAAGGGTTCAGCTGCGTTACAGAGAGCAGTGATGCTCCTCACACACAGAGCCAGGGTTCAGCTGCATTACAGAGAGCAGTGATGCTCCTCACACACAGAGCCAGGGTTCAGCTGCGTTACAGACAGCAGTGATGCTCCTCACACATAGGGCTGTCCTGGCTGAATAAAGTAAATAACCTTCATTTTATTTACTGTTCAGGAAACATCTCAGCGTGAAGTATCCTGAAGATGCTCCCATCACCCTCCCCAACCTGATCCGATTCGTCCAGCGGCACAGCAGCCCTCTCCTCCTCCTCCTCCTCCTCGGCTCTCCACCGAGAGAAGGAACTGCTGCTGCAGAAGCCGTCTCCACCAGACAGCAGGGCAGACACACGCCAGGGAGAGTCCGATAGCCTGCTGCCCCAGAACACACTGCAGGAGAGGGGGGGAGGCAGCGGGGCTGCCCATGAGGAGAGCCTGTCTCCATCGGACAGTGGGTCCGACACACACCAGGAGGGACCCCCTTGAAATGAGATGGGGGTCTATCCTGCTTGAATGGATCAATTTGGAGGGGGAGACGCAGCCAGACTCCTCGCAACACTGTCTCAGTTTTACAATCGGCTACTGATGTTGTTTTAACAAGACGGCACACGTTTTGATTTTGTATGTTTTGGAAGGTTTTTTTTGTTTGTTTTTTTCCCCCTCACTCATGTGAATTGTCATTAAAACAATGTCATTGTTGTTTTTTTTAATGTTCTAGAAATTATGCAGAACATGATGATGATGATGATGATGATGATAATAATATTTATTTTTGCAAGACTTCCCTGCAGTCAAGAAGAAGCTGTTCTTTTTAAAAATAAATAAATAAGAAATGCTGCATTTGTTTACACATCAGATGTTGCACAGATTATTATTATTATTTTTTTTAAACTGTGGGTTAATTTACTCAGCTTTTGCGATGTTTACTTATCTTCAGCTTTTTATAAAGATGAAATCTACACAGTAAATATAAATGGCTTCTAATAAATTGTGTTGTTGGCAGAACAGTGGAGCAAAGGAAAAATAAGCATGTCCATTCAGGCTCTCTGCGTTTCAAGCAGAACGGACTGTAACGTAGAACAGAAATGACTTGCAAGCACGTGGAAAGTATCTACAAAGTTTTATTGAGTTACAGAAGGTACACAAAGCCATGAGAGCAGATGGAGAAAGACAGCATGTAGCAGATTACACTCTCGCAACGCAATCCCAGCACAGGGAACACACAGCACTGCGGATACTGCCAGCAGGTAAAGGGTTAATAACGCTGACACACTGAGAAGCCAATGAGGTTTTCACATGCACACTGTACTCAATGAGGTTTTCACATGCCCATTTCACCTACAGCAATGCTGTCCTCTTGTTCATGTGTCTCTTAATGAAATCTCATTTCAAATAAATCCGGGTGAACGATCTTGGCAGTTTTTGCTTTTTAAATGAGTTCAACACAACTGGTAGCGATCTCACAAAGCAACGGGTAGTCCTATAGTTTATCAATCCTTCAGTATCATTGCTCACGTTCCTCATGAGCGCACAATCAGACAGATACCAGTCTACAACGTTAACCAGATTTCATAACCAATAAAAAAAAGGCTTCAGTCTCAATGGGATGCAATTGATTGCTTTTAGCAGGGATTAATTCATTAGTTTGTTTTTGCAAAAAAAACTTGGGCGGGCTTTAATATAAAGGACTTCATTAACAGTGATTCGGAGTTCAAACTTCATCCAAAATAAGACCACGTTGGTCATCTCTCAGTTAAGAACAATAGCAAAGGTACTGTATTTCAATTCCAGTTTCAGTGGAAAAAGCATCAATATAAAAACATTCTCTTTACCTATCTTATTGTAATATCATTTCAACATGCTTTTCTCACTGTAAAGGAAACGTGACTGCTCAGCCAACCCAAGGACCTCCAGGGACTTTCCAGACAGTGGGGTTGGAAACCAATTCCCAGCCATCCTTCATGAGTCCTGGAGGGTAAGAGATGGGCAGCGTCCTTGCAGAGGGCAGCACAGAAAAACAGCAGCTACTGTTCTCCAAACCTTGCAGGATTCACTTAAAAACATGACGATTCTGTAAACACACATTCTCAGAAATATTAAGAAAATAAACTGGCCATTGACATGCTGTGACTGTAGAAGTTAAGGCTGAAGTGATGCATCGTACTGTTTGAACACTATCGATAGTCAAGCCTGTGCACAGTTATGCTGTTGTATGGATTGGTTGTTAAATTAAAATTATAAGAATAATTATATATATGTATTTATTTTTGTAATCAATGGGTTTTGCTTTGCCCTCAACTGGCACAAATCAGCACAGGTAAGGTAGGAAAATGAGTACTTCTTTTTGCTTTGTTGTTACATGCACAAACTGCTGGATTTCAATCAGTAGGATAGTTTTTAACCCTTTACTAGCACTGTTACCTTTTCATAACGTTGATGAATCGATGCATCGGCTTTATTGGAAAACGATATCGATATTGAAAAATGAAGCATCGCCCCAGCCTTAGAAGAACGACATAAAAACACACACACACACACGCACACGCACACGCACACACACACACACACACACATAACTGCCTGCCTCCTGCCTCATTTTCTCATTAGTGTCTTTGATGTTTTTTACCGTCTCCTCCAGTTCTTGATTCTTTTAAAACACACACACAAAACATTAACAGCAGCATGTCGCTTTCTCCACTTTGCTTTTTGTTTTACAGTTTACAAGTTACACAGCAGCTACAGCAGTAGAAGTGGCTTCATCAAAAAGACTGAATATGCAAGTCTGACATTCAGTGCAAAAAGAACGACAGAAATGCTGGCTAAGAGTCTTTTTATTTATTTTGTCCAGGCAGTGCAGTGCAGTGCAGGCATTTCCTTCTATAAACTCTCAACCTGCGAAGCCACAAGACACTGTCTGCCCACCTCCAGAGAATCTGTGTCAGTCAAGTCAAGGGAGAAAGAGAGCAAGCTACTTTGGTTCTGCTTGGGACAGACAGAACGAGTCTTGAGATGGTGGGGAGGGGGAGGTGTCGGGGGTCGAGGGGTTCAGAGTTAACTGTGACTCTCCATGCCGTTGGGGGTCAGCTTGGTTTTCCTCTCCACTCGCGGCCCCTTGGCAGAGTACTGCACCAGCAGGAAGGGCTCCTTGGTCTCCCCCTCCCCCACGATGCTCTCCTCATCCTCGGACTGGCCGATGCGCTGCAGCCGCAGGTAGCACCAGCAGCCCAGTATCAGGGCCCCCAGCGCAGCGATGGCGATCAGGATCACGATCACGGTGACCACGCCCGTGGTGGGGCTGTGATCCACAATCGACATGACCGGAAACAAACAGAGACAAAGATCCGAAGCAGGTCAAGCAAAAAGGGTTGGAATGTGAACCGGTGACAGACGCCCAGAGCTGGAGAGCTTGTGGATGTCTGCGGTTAGGAGTAGTGGAAAAAAACCTGGAAAATAAAGAGAAGAGGAAATTAAATCTGGGAAGAAAAAACTAAAAAAAAAAAGACAATTTGTATCGGTTTGTTAACCAAGCACACCGATTGCACAAAGCTCATTGAGATGAATCATCATTTCCAAGAGTCCTGCTTCCATTGAGAACTACACAGCTGTGTTACAATTACACACAGCTGAACCCTGAGCCGCAGCGACACTGAAACACAGCTGAACCCTGAGCCGCAGCGACACTGAAACACAGCTGAACCCTGAGCCGCAGCAACACTGAAACACAGCTGAACCCTGAGCCGCAGCGACACTGAAACACAGCTGAACCCTGAGCCGCAGCGACACTGAAACACAGCTGAACCCTGAGCCGCAGCGACACTGAAACACAGCTGAACCCTGAGCTGCAGCAACACTGAAACACAGCTGAACCCTGAGCCGCAGCGACACTGAAACACAGCTGAACCCTGAGCCGCAGCGACACTGAAACACAGCTGAACCCTGAGCTGCAGCAACACTGAAACACAGCTGAACCCTGAGCCGCAGCAACACTGAAACACAGCTGAACCCTGAGCCGCAGCGACACTGAAACACAGCTGAACCCTGAGCCGCAGCGACACTGAAACACAGCTGAACCCTGAGCCGCAGCGACACTGAAACACAGCTGAACCCTGAGCCGCAGCGACACTGAAACACAGCTGAACCCTGAGCCGCAGCAACACTGAAACACAGCTGAACCCTGAGCTGCAGCAACACTGAAACACAGCTGAACCCTGAGCTGCAGCAACACTGAAACACAGCTGAACCCTGAGCCGCAGCGACACTGAAACACAGCTGAACCCTGAGCCGCAGCAACACTGAAACACAGCTGAACCCTGAGCCGCAGCAACACTGAAACACAGCTGAACCCTGAGCCGCAGCGACACTGAAACACAGCTGAACCCTGAGCTGCAGCAACACTGAAACACAGCTGAACCCTGAGCCGCAGCGACACTGAAACACAGCTGAACCCTGAGCCGCAGCGACACTGAAACACAGCTGAACCCTGAGCCGCAGCAACACTGAAACACAGCTGAACCCTGAGCCGCAGCAACACTGAAACACAGCTGAACCCTGAGCCGCAGCGACACTGAAACACAGCTGAACCCTGAGCTGCAGCAACACTAAAACATAACTTCCTGTGCTGCTAGAACTAAAAATACAAGTGGCTACCAAGCAGCGTGTGCCGATGGCGTGCTGCAGTGGTGGAGGGGTGCCGCTTCATTTCATACAGCCACACAGAAGCACATGAACACTAACAGAATGGAATCCCATCATTCTCTGGGAATGTTCTAGAATGCACGGAGAGAAGCGGATTGAAATCACTGGAAGGCATTCCGAGCGGGCTGTCTGTCCTCCGCTCCGCTGTGAAGGGTGCAGCTGAGACACCAAACACACACACTGGAGAGCAAGAGCCAGCCAGCCAGCCAGCATGGGGCTCTACTCAAACACTAACACAAGCCAGCCAGCATGGGGCTCTACTCAAACACTAACACAAGCCAGCCAGCCAGCATGGGGCTCTACTCAAACACTAACACAAGCCAGCCAGCATGGGGCTCTACTCAAACACTAACACAAGCACAAGCCAGCCAGCATGGGGCTCTACTCAAACACTAACACAAGCCAGCCAGCATGGGGCTCTACTCAAACACTAACACAAGCCAGCCAGCCAGCATGGGGCTCTACTCAAACACTAACACAAGCCAGCCAGCATGGGGCTCTACTCAAACACTAACACAAGCACAAGCCAGCCAGCATGGGGCTCTACTCAAACACTAACACAAGCCAGCCAGCATGGGGCTCTACTCAAACACTAACACAAGCCAGCCAGCATGGGGCTCTACTCAAACACTAACACAAGCCAGCCAGCATGGGGCTCTACTCAAACACTAACACAAGCCAGCCAGCCAGCATGGGGCTCTACTCAAACACTAACACAAGCCAGCCAGCATGGGGCTCTACTCAAACACTAACACAAGCACAAGCCAGCCAGCATGGGGCTCTACTCAAACACTAACACAAGCCAGCCAGCATGGGGCTCTACTCAAACACTAACACAAGCCAGCCAGCCAGCATGGGGCTCTACTCAAACACTAACACAAGCCAGCCAGCATGGGGCTCTACTCAAACACTAACACAAGCCAGCCAGCATGGGGCTCTACTCAAACACTAACACAAGCCAGCCAGCATGGGGCTCTACTCAAACACTAAACCGGAACACAAACTGCAAGAACCCAACTAAAGCAGACGGATGCTGCAGACTCCAGGCTCCCAATCTGCAGAAGAGGGGTTATTGATTTCGAGTCGTGCCACCTATTTATTTAATTCACTTTAGCTCAGGGCCAGAAAGGTTTTTACAATGACTTTCATTGGAGCATGAGCCGGATCTCAGCTTCAGGAGCTCTGCAGTTAACAGCAATGTTATTGTCCATGACCAGCACAGCACTGTCAGCTAGCGGAGTAGCACGAGCAGAGACATATAAAAGCACTTCCTAAAACTCTTCTGCTGAGGAATCAGGTTTCTGTGCCACCGTCGAGAGTCTACTCCTGAGAGCACCATGCTGGCTTTGTTTGTGCTTTCTGAATGCTCATTACTAACCCACGTCCACCAATGTGTGACTGTGCCAAGTGGGGACTGGTGTGGAGACCATGGTGCCCCCTCCACATCTCCCCGTCCCACACGCTGATTCAGTGTTAGGCCACGCTGGCTGCACATGGCACACGTCTTCCACGCCCTGTGCGAGGGCTCTTCACTGGTACTGCACGCGTCAGACACGTATTCTAGTCCCAGCTACGTGTTTTCCAGTTTGGGTTTTGCTCGTTGTTTTTTTCTGATCTCACTTGCGGTTAGGGTGTAGATATGGATCGCTGAACGATGCTACACAGCCACACCCGCCTTCGGAGAATGTAAACTAACAGGGCTGTCAACAAGCTTCCTGATAAAGTCCATTATGGAATAATTGAATGTGGTAAAGCGAGCTGCAGGGGTCTATCACTGTCCAAACCACAAATCCACCGCTTCTGCACAGCCGTTTCACCCACGCCAGCTTTCAACAGCAGCTTGATTAGCCACAGCGTGTAGGGCAACAAGCTCAGGTGTAAAACCAAGACTGGACCAAACTGCTATGCAATGGGGGTCTTATTCCCTGCACTGTCAGACTTACACAGTATAGAGCACACGTCATCCATATACGATATTACATTAGAAACGGGCACATCACGCACCAACACATGCAGGGTGTTTAAAAAAATAAATAAATACATGCAATCAATCGTTTCTGTCCCTAGATATGTGATAACTTGTGAAAATGAGCGTGCAGCTATAGAGTATATTATCTCGAAGGCGACACGATGCGTGTACGCTTCTCGTGCTTGTAAAATGACAGGTCGCAGGAATGCGCATTTTGAACAGGCTGTCGGCACGAACACATATCATTATTAAATGTGTAAAGCACAGCCCAGCCGCGAGCATCTTAAAATAAATACATTCAAATGAATCTATAAATACTGTACATGGCTATCCTAACGAATCCGTGGATTAATACCACGCCAAACCCAGCCCCCGACCGTCTCAAGACTCGTTCTGTCTGTCGATTCTGAGAGAGAGAGAGAGAGAGAGAGAGAGAGAGAGAGAGAGAGAGACGGGTATCCTACCACTGCAACATCCGCACAGCTCCAGAGTAACGAATCCGGTCCGCTACATGCACCCTGCAACAACATCCAAGAGCTACTAAATAAAACGCTACAACACCGCAGCATTCGCTAGTTCAGAAACACGCACACGCACACACACACACATACACACATACATACATACATGCATGCATACATACACACATACATACATGCACGCATGCATACATACATACATACACACGCACACATACATACATACACACACACACATACATACATACATGCATACATACACACATACATGCATACATACATACATACATACATACACACACACACACACACACACTATAACACCCGTGAGAAGCACAATGACACTGTTGCTTGCCGTTCTGCGCAGACGCTGAACTGCCTTCATTGTTATAAAATAACCATTTATAAATCTAACCTTTGTGTGAAGCGATTTCTCGATGTCAAATACCCGGTCTGTCTATCAAACGCAAACCTCCTCATCCCCGCTGCGCTGAAAATCAATAAAGAAATAAAGAAATAAAGCCCGATTCAGATTGACATGCTCACCATGGCTGCGCTGTTGTGTAAGACCGAGCTTCAGTGTGATTATTCCTTATCAAAGCAAGCAGCTGTGTGTTCAGCCTCGGTCATGCTTTTCATCCAAGGTGAAAATCCCGGCCAATGAAATCGAACAAAAGCATCAGCAACCAGGCCCACAGGGAGAGATTAGCCAATAGCGCAACGAAGTAACCGTGTGACGTTTTTGTGTTTTTGTTTTAAGAAAATAAATGTACGTGATCTGTAGTATGATGTTTGACAATTTTTTTTTTAAACCACATTAAAATAAAAGCATGGTTATGGATTTAGAAACAAATACGGATGTATTTAATTTATGTACAAAATTGAATAATTATGAAAACCGAGTAGAGAGGAAAATTGAAACCGATAGGATTTTAGATGGAGCGCAGACGCGGCGCTGACAAGCGGTTGCTGGTGCCCTCTGCTGTTTGTAGTGGGTAGTGCAGGTAGTAAATTCAGCAATAGCTTTATTATGTATACACAGTACTCTCCTGGTTATAGTGGAAATAGTTTCTTTTTTTAAATGTATTTTAAGAATGTATCAGAAATGTCTTTATATCTGAACGGAGGTTAAGGTTAATCGGAGTCATTTCAAACGGCTATTGAGCTGTTTATAATTTTTGAAAAATGTTGGTTCTACTAGACCCAGCAGTTCTACTTAATGGCCACACGGTGGCAGCATTGCACAAGGAATAGAGAAAGCAAAAAGTTCACTGCCTGCACTATCCATTGCAAACCACTTGTCAGAGCCGCACAGAATTATTGCGCTCCACCGGGGGCGTGTCTCTGTGTAAAACACTCTGGGTTAATTGATCTTCTAGCCAATGAAAAAGCCAGCTCTTCCATGTGATGGCATAGTGGGCTAATTCACAAGCAGGCTGGGTTTTTCTCCTTCGGGGACTGGGTTCAAATTCCATCCTCTCCTCCCTCCACAGGACAGGTCTGCTTCTCCTCCGTCTGTGGACACGCAAACACCATCATTAGTTACAACCAACACCCTTACTTACCTCCGAAACACACCGCTGGAATCCGGATTCGAACCTCCGTCTTTGGAGAGAGGTGGCCATGGAATATCTATAAGCTAAATTAACTAACTCTTTGAAAACAAAGGAAGGAGTCAGACAGATTTGAACCCAATCCCCGAAGGAGACCAGCACAGCATGCTAGTGAACTAGCGCATTGCACCACCTGTCCCCTTGTGACAGCGGAACAGTCTAACCTTGTATATGAGATGACCTTCCCTTTACACAGATCGCACACACCTGGAGTTGAGAATCGTGAGTACGTGCTAGGAGTGCTTGTTTATCACTGTTGGATCCAGAAGGCCTCCCGTTGAGAATGTGGTGGTCCGGGGTCTGTAACAGATGTTTCTGCTGTGTGCACAGCACCTGCGGGTCGTTCAGGCAGTAATCATTGTACGATCTTGTTTGTCAGTCGGCTCAGATGGGATACCCAATATGCGCTGAAGTGTATGCTTTATAATGTGTGAATTTCACTCCCAGCGGTTCATTAACAGGTCTCAAGATCTCCCCTACTCTCACCCCACCCAGCTGCCGCGCTGCCTATCGCTTACCATTGCACGCCTGCTGGAGGCGAGATACCGCGAATCTTAAGAGCATGGCAGACATATTCAAGTGCAAGACTTTTGTCTGACTAACCCTTACACCCTGTTTTGTAAGATCGGAACAGTTACACTTGTAGGACAGAAAATAAGGGCTTTGTAGTGGTTACACTGTGACTGAAATGCGTGTCTCTTTCAACGCAGGTTTGCATCTGGACTATAGGACTAGGATTCGCGTGCGAATTGTTGAATTTCCATCACACATTTATATATATATATATATATATATATATATATATATATATATATATATATATGTGTGTGTGTGTGTGTGTGTGTGTGTGTGTGTGTGTGTGTGTGTGTATATTTTTAACTTGATAGGATAAAGGTTTAAAGTTATGGAT
Source organism: Acipenser oxyrinchus oxyrinchus (assembly GCA_030684275.1). Lineage (NCBI taxonomy): Eukaryota > Metazoa > Chordata > Actinopteri > Acipenseriformes > Acipenseridae > Acipenser > Acipenser oxyrinchus. The sequence continues at coordinate 34,531,729 of CM060262.1, read as the reverse complement.
GCAGTGGCGTAGTGCTATATTTAGAAGTGAGGGGTCGCTATTATCTGATGCACACATGATTGTAACACCGTCGTTATTAGGGTTAATCCTATGCTTGAACAAAGAAGACTACGCGGTGATCTGAATCAAACATTCACAATTCTAAAAGGTATTGACAATATCGACCCGGGGACTTTTCGACTTGGAAAAAAAAGGACCAGGGGTCACAAATGGAGATTAGATAAAGGGGCATTTTTTACACAGAGAATTGTGGGAGTCTGGAACCAACTCCCCAGTAATGTTGTTGAAGCTGACACCCTGGGATCCTTCAAGAAGCTGCTTGATGAGATTCTGGGATCAATAAGCTACTAGTTTTTATATTTATGTAATATTAAATAGAAATGTTGTTTTGTGTGTGTTTAGGGAATAGCAGGTAACATAAACAACAACGTGTGTGTGTGTGTGTGTGTGGTGTGTGTGTGTATGTGTGTGTGTGTCTATATATATATATATATATATATAGTTTGAGGAAATGGAATACTGCTGTTTACCAAAATGATCATTAAGAAAAAAGGGAAAAAGAAAAGGATGATGACCTCAGAATAGAATGTTCATTCCAAATGGTTCCAAAGTGCCTCGTTTGAAAATAAGTTCACATTCCTTTTGTTTCCTGACAGCATTAGTTCCATAGCATTGAACCATCCCACAAGTTGTGATGTCTTCTATAGGGTGGTCATTTCTGTTCAACGTGTCTGGCGACAGGAAAGGTAGAGGTGTGAATTCATATACTTCTCAGATGTTCCACGAAGCGATCAGCCAACCGTCGTTTTGTTTCACCAATATATAGCTTGTTACATTTGATGCAGCCAATGCAATATACTATTCCTTTACCAATGCAAGTAAAAGTATCATGGATAGTAAATGAGGATTTTGCTCCCTTAACTACTGTGATGCTGTGAATGTATTTACAAGTTGCACAGCGTGGTCATCATCATCATCATGGAATTTTGTTTAAAAGACTACTTTTTTTTTTTTTTTATCAACCTCTTAAAGCTCTGCTTTTTTGTATTCAGCCGATGAAGGACTTGTAGTCCGAAACGTCCTGATAATCCTGTAATCAATTATTCTACCTTTAAGTACCTGAAATATCCTTTTCTTTTTCCATATATATATATATAGTCTTGGCAGAAATACATACATACACAATAGCGTTAGTAAAATGACGCGTGTGTAAATGGTACGCGCCCCGCCCCATACAAAGCTCAGTGGAAAGTTTTGTTTTTTTGCTAACTAAAGAACCACACGCGCTGTTTAGGGGGGGTTTGGTACGTCAGGCTGGATGATTTAAATGAGGGGGTGTTTCTTAGCGAACGTCAAGAAGGGACACAGAGGAAACCAATATTTCGCGTCTTTTCCTGCTGTTTAATTCCTGCGGATTTTGTTGTATTGTTTGGACGCTCGCGTACAGGTTTGTGCTCGAAACGTCGTGTTTTCTTTTGTAATTGTTTGTTTCCTTGGTGTTTGTGTGTTGATGCTTTTTATAGGATTACAACGTAAATAGAAGTTTCAGGACGGCAAATCCGTGGTTGTTTACATTCATTAGAGAAGGTTATATCATTTTGGATCATATTTGAAACATTAGCTCTAACAAGTTAAATAAATGTTTGCGGTTTCATAAAAGCTAGAGGTGTGTGTGTGTGTGAAGGGGGGGTTTCCGCCTGGGTGTGTTTTTTTGTTGCTATAATGTTATATACAAGTTAGGAGTAAGTATGAGATTTGTCAGACAACTATAGAAATGCAAGTTCGAGTATCGTACACTCGTTAGCGGTTCCGACCCATTTTCGAATCGTTGAGGTACACGCAGTGTAGCCAAACCCCGTGTCCCGCTGGGTGTCACTTACCAGAATCCGTGTTGGTTTCGTTTTACCGGACTGGGCGTGTGCGCACAAACAAAGAAACAACGCGCAGTGACTGAGCCTCCGGGGCTGAGTAGTGATGTCAGTATCATCAAGCGGCTTCTCGTTCCACAGCCACACTTTGAATATTACAAAGCTCTGCAACAACGCGGTGTCTCACGTCTTGATCTCTGTGTGTCGATGGCGGGCATTGAACAAAACGAAACGTGTGCTCTCCTGTGTTCTGCGATTTCAATTAGCGGGGCTGATGCAAACCATAAGGACACACATCAGTGTGCTTGTTATAGTGCGTACGTTTAAAACAAGGCAAAGGGAGCCCAGGTTGCCAGAGATTTAGTTTGGTTTGAAACGTTTCCTTAACTGTTTCATCGAACCGATTAGGCCTGCATCCAGGGGTTCAAAGGAATAGAGCCTCGATCATTGTTCTGGTGGTTTACCTGCTTTCACATGAAGCCAGTATAATTGACTAACAGAGACCTCAATGCAAGTAATGTGTTGCCATTTTAACAAAATACTGCTAATTGCAATTTTGATCAACAATGTGTTGTCATTGATTAAATCCGAATGGAAGTTGATCCCAACCTTTCAAGTTTCATCACAATTCAACGCGCGGTTCTCGCAAGAGATTATATCTATCTATCTATCTATCTATCTATCTATCTATCTATCTATCTATCTATCTATCTATATATATATATATATATATATATATATATATATATATATATATATATATATATATATATATATATATATATATTAATTACACAACACCCCGGATCCAGCGCCATTGCCCCTCGCTTTCACTGCGATTGCTCAAGGATCTCGGAACACTTGCACGCGGAATTACGTCAAGACCCGACTTTAAAGTAATGAGGAAATAGTGGGTGAAAAGGGTCCGGCTGAAATTCTAAAAGCAAAATGAATAAACCGTTTAGAGGGCGTCGTTTCTGTACCACGCACTGGGTTTGGGTTGCAAACACAAAGGGTCCTGTCTCTAGCCTGTATTTTATTAAGGCAGTGTGAGAAGAGGGTGGATTTTTACCGTACGTGTGCACGGTTAGGCTGTCGTGCTCCGTGTATGCAGACGTTTATCAAGATGGGGTTTGTTTATTTGAAGGGACATGGCAATTGTATCATAGGGCTAAGCTTCATCGCCTGCCCATCGTGAGGGATGTTAATACGTATGGTTTGCACTAGGGGTCAGCAGAGTTCAATTAGGTCAGCACTGTACGAGAAAGCCATTGAGTGCTCCATTAATCAACACAAAAACGAAGTTCTTCTGTCCTGGTTATCAGGAATGATAACATCATATTTAATACGAACAGTGCCAGCAGTCGGTGTACTGTAAATAGAGCATGATGTACTGATATGGAAACAAATCATTGTTACAAAATCAGGACACACCGACGATGTGGCAAGCAGGAAGTCCTTTTGTGTTATTAAAACGTCCTGTTCCTTTTGTGTCATTAAAACGACCTGTTCCTCCAACTACGTCTCACCCGAAAGACGGATCACAAGGAGGTTAAGTGACTTGCTCAGGGTCACACAATGAGTCAGTGGCTGAGGTGGGATTTGAACCGGGGACCACCTGGTTACAAGGTCCATTTCTTTAACCACTGGACCACACAGCCTCATTAAAACACCCTGTTGCGTTTGTGAGATGTGAAAGCTTGCAGGAAATGGGTTTAAAAGTGTAAAATAAGCTAGCTGGGTCAGTTCTGTTTTTTGCATGGCCGGATTGCAGAAGTGGTCAGGCTGCGGATAGCGGGACGTGTCTCCACTGTTGGTCAATTTACTTGACAAAACGTACAGTACAAACGTAGGGGAGTCGTTCTTGATGAAGCTACATCTCTGTCTAGTTAATGCTGAGCATATTTGTTTTACAGGTTTGTCTAAACTGTGCCTCAGTCTTTTCAGAGCGCTTACAAATCCCAAGTAAAAAAATAAATAAATAAATACAAATCTTACTAAACATTTAACCTGAACATGTCTTGTTCAACGAGGACCTGCATTGATCTGCATTCATATTCTCATTTCTATCCAGTATTGTATTGTAAGCCGCTGCGATTTGAATTCTGTATGTGAAAGGCAATGCTCCATTCAAAATAAATCCAAAAGTCAAGTATAAAGACGACTGTAAAAACTAGACTAAGCTGACTTCTTCAATGACAAGTGTGTGTTGACAGCAGAAGGGTTATACATGTATATCAGATAGAGGCTTACACCTTGTTTGCTTCCAGGCTTCCTTCGAGAGATCCAGTCCTATCTGCACTTAACGCACATGTGTTTGTCTGTCCCTCCCCCCTCTCCCCCCCCCTCACCAATCAGGTGAAAACATGGCCAGTGCTCCCCCAATGGATGCCACCACTCCCCTAACAGGACCCATGCCTCCTTCATATGACGACACGATGAAGGGGTCCTTTCCCCAGTACCCTCCCAACCCAGGGTACCCTCCCCAGGGACCGGAGATGGGAATGCTCAACCAGCCAGCTTACCCAGTACAACCACCACACCCAGTGTACCCTCCCCAGGGACCGGACATGGGAAAGCTGAATCAGCCACCTTACCCAGTACAGCCAATGCAACCCCCCGTAAATAACCAAGTGGGTGAGTGGGACCCGAATTCAATCATTTCTTTATTCTTTCGTTCTTTTTGTAGTTGTTTGCCATTTGTCACAGCATTGTACATAGACTGCCCTCTGCCCTAGTTAAGTACGATGGCCTAGAGGTTTGGCGTTCAATTCCTGTGTTTCCATTTCAATTTCTTTTGAAAATCAATTCCCAATTCATATTCACATTCCCTTTGAAGGAACTGGAACTGGAATTTATATTTTAGAGACATTAATAATTGTTGTGATTGTTCAGCTGCTTTCATTGGAACAAACAGTGACAGCATTTGAAGGGTGTTGGAATACATTAAAAGGGAACTGGGAGTTGAATTTTAAAAGGGAATTGGAACAGGTACAGACGCCCAACCCTAGTAGCCTTGAGGCTTGGAATGGGATGTTGATCAAGTGAAGGGAAGGTTCAAAACAAAACCGGCAATTACTTTCCCATGAAGTAGAGTACTGCACATTTAAAAGTAGTGTACCAGTAATTAAAGCATGCCGCTGGGAAGTGAGCAGTGTAAGATCGGGGTGCGCTGTAGTGGAGCTGCTGGTAGTTTGCAGCTTCCTTTCTTTAATTTGAGAACTATGCTTTCTTGAACCGGGAGTGTGATGGAGTCTGACATTTAGTTCTGATACGCTATGATGCCTTATCACCATGAGTCACTTTGAATCTGTGTTACAGTGCAGCAGCATGGACCACTCAGTGAAGATTCATACATACATGCATGCATATATACATAAATACAAGGTACTTATGCTGATTAACGCATTAAGTACCAAATGAATGTTTTTCCTGATTGGTTGCAGAGATTCCTAATCAGTTATTAAAGGGTTAAAAGTGTTTACCCTTTAAAACATCCAGAGGGTTATGGCTCTTACCCCCACCCCCCACCCGACGCACACATTAAACTGCAGGGTTTAAACCCCCCTGTTCTCCCATGCAGTGTCGATGCAGACGATTGTAGTGCAGCCCAGCGTGATTTTCAGAGACCAACCTGTCCAGATGAACTGCCCAGCCTGCCAGCAGCTCATTGTGACCCGGCTGGAGTATACATCCGGGACCCTCACCTGGCTCCTGTGTGGAGGAATCGCCATCGTGGGGTAGGTATAGCAGCGGGGCTGTGTGGAGGAATCTCCATCGTGGGGTAGGTACAGCAGCGGGGCTGTGTGGAGGAATCTCCATCGTGGGGTAGGTACAGCAGCGGGGCTGTGTGGAGGAATCTCCATCGTGGGGTAGGTACAGCAGCGGGGCTGTGTGGAGGAATCTCCATCGTGGGGTAGGTACAGCAGCGGGCTGTGTGGAGGAATCTCCATCGTGGGGTAGGTACAGCAGCGGGGCTGTGTGGAGGAATCTCCATCGTGGGGTAGGTACAGCAGCGGGGCTGTGTGGAGGAATCTCCATCGTGGGGTAGGTACAGCAGCGGGGCTGTGTGGAGGAATCTCCATCGTGGGTAGGTACAGCAGCGGGCTGTGTGGAGGAATCTCCATCGTGGGGTAGGTACAGCAGCGGGCTGTGTGGAGGAATCTCCATCGTGGGGTAGGTACAGCAGCGGGCTGTGTGGAGGAATCTCCATCGTGGGGTAGGTACAGCAGCGGGGCTGTGTGGAGGAATCTCCATCGTGGGGTAGGTACAGCAGCGGGCTGTGTGGAGGAATCTCCATCGTGGGGTAGGTACAGCAGCGGGGCTGTGTGGAGGAATCTCCATCGTGGGGTAGGTACAGCAGCGGGGCTGTGTGGAGGAATCTCCATCGTGGGGTAGGTACAGCAGCGGGGCTGTGTGGAGGAATCTCCATCGTGGGGTAGGTACAGCAGCGGGGCTGTGTGGAGGAATCTCCATCGTGGGGTAGGTACAGCAGCGGGGCTGTGTGGAGGAATCTCCATCGTGGGGTAGGTACAGCAGCGGGGCTGTGTGGAGGAATCTCCATCGTGGGGTAGGTACAGCAGCGGGGCTGTGTGGAGGATTCTCCATCGTGGGGTAGGTACAGCAGCGGGGCTGTGTGGAGGAATCTCCATCGTGGGGTAGGTACAGCAGCGGGGCTGTGTGGAGGAATCTCCATCGTGGAGTAGGTACAGCAGCGGGGCTGTGCGGAGGAATCTCCATCGTGGTAGGTACAGCAGTGGGCCTGTGTGGAGGAATCTCCATCGTGGGGTAGGTACAGCAGCAGGGGCAGCACCAACAGGTGGACTGATCTCCACTAATATTAGCATCATGTATTTGATTGTGTCTGGTGCTCTGTTTGATCATGTATTTGATCGTGTCTGGTGCTGTGATTGTATCTGGAGCGCTGCATTTTTTTAAAATCTATTTATTGTTGTTTGTCAATGGACCGCGACCGCGCTTCCGTCAGCCTGACACGGACATCTTTAGAGGGTGGGCAGGCAGCTGCTGCTGCTGCTGCTGCTTCAGAAGGGATGTGGTCTAAATTCAGTCACACCTCAATCCCACGCGTCTGTGAATCCCAGTGCAGGTGGCATCGCAACCCCCCACCCCCAGTAAAAGTATATTAACAAACGTTATTAATACATGACAAAACAACCATTGGTGTGTCTGTATGAGACAAAATGAGTTAATAAAATGTATTCAGATTCGAGTTATGCATAAATACGTAAACATACATACACGCACATATGTGGTTTAATATATATATATATATACAGTACTGTGCAAAAGTTTTAGGCAGGTGTGAAAAAATGCTGTAAAGTAAGAATGCTTTCAAAAATAGACATGTTAATAGATTATATTTATCAATTAACTAAATGCAAAATGAGTGAATAGAAGAAAAATCTAAATCAAATCCATATTTGGTGTGACCACCCTTTGCCTTCAAAACAGCATCAGTTCTTCTAGGTACACTTGCACAAAGTCAGGGATTTTGTAGGCATATAGTCAGGTGTATGATTAAACAATTATACCAAACAGGTCTAATGATCATCAATTCAATATGTAGGTTGAAACACAATCATTAACTGAAACAGAAACAGCTGTGTAGGAGGAATAAAACTGGGTGAGGAACAGCCAAACTCAGCTAACAAGGTGAGGTTGCTGAAGACAGTTTACTGTCAAAAGTCATACACCATGGCAAGACTGAGCACAGCAACAAGACACAAGGTAGTTATACTGCATCAGCAAGGTCTCTCCCAGGCAGAAATTTCAAGGCAGACAGGGGTTTCCAGATGTGCTATCCAAGCTCTTTTGAAGAAGCACAAAGAAGCGAGCAACGTTGAGGACCGTAGACACAGTGGTCGGCCAAGGAAACTTACTGCAGCAGATGAAAGACACATCATGCTTACTTCCCTCGCAATCGGAAGCTGTCCAGCAGTGCCATCAGCTCAGAACTGGCAGAAAACAGTGGGACCCTGGTACACCCATCTACTGTCCGGAGAAGTCTGGTCAGAAGTGGCCTTCATGGAAGACTTGCGGCCAAAAGCCATACCTCCGGCGTGGAAACAAGGCCAAGCGACTCAACTATGCACGAAAACACAGGAACTGGGGTGCAGAAAAATGGCAGCAGGTGCTCTGGACTGATGAGTCAAAATTTGAAATATTTGGCTGTAGCAGAAGGCAGTTTGTTCGCCGAAGGGCTGGAGAGCATACAGAATGAGTGTCTGCAGGCAACAGTGAAGCATGGTGGAGGTTCCTTGCAAGTTTGGGGCTGCATTTCTGCAAATGGAGTTGGGGATTTGGTCAGAATTAATGGTCTCCTCAATGCTGAGAAGTACAGGCAGATACTTATCCATCATGCAATACCATCAGGGAGGCATCTGATTGGCCCCAAATTTATTCTGCAGCATGACAACGACCCCAAACATACAGCGAAAGTCATTAAGAACTATCTTCAGCGTAAAGAAGAACAAGGAGTCCTGGAAGTGATGGTATGGCCCCACAGGCCTGATCTCAACATCATGAGTCTGTCTGGGATTACATGAAGAGAGAAGCAACTGAGGCTGCCTAAATCCACAGAAGAACTGTGGTTAGTTCTCCAAGATGTTTGGGCCAACCTACCTGCCGAGTTCCTTCAAAAACTGTGTGCAAGTGTACCTAGAAGAATTGATGCTTGATGCTGTTTTGAAGGCAAAGGGTGGTCACACCAAATATGGATTTGATTTAGATTTTTCTTCTGTTCACTCACTTTGCATTTAGTTAATTGATAAATATAATCTATTAACATGTCTATTTTTGAAAGCATTCTTACTTTACAGCATTTTTTCACACCTGCCTAAAACTTTTGCACAGTACTGTATATACAGTACTGTGCAAAAGTTTTAGGCAGGTGTGAAAAAATGCTGTAAAGTAAGAATGCTTTCAAAAATAGACATGTTAATAGTTTATATTTATCAATTAACAAAATGCAAAGGGAGTGAACAGAAGAAAAATCTAAATCAAATCAATATTTGGTGTGACCACCCTTTGCCTTCAAAACAGCATCAATTCTTCTAGGTACACTTGCACACAGTTTTTGAAGGAACTCGGCAGGTAGGTTGGCCCAAACATCTTGGAGAACTAACCACAGTTCTTCTGTGGATTTAGGCAGCCTCAGGTGCTTCTCTTCATGTAATCCCAGACAGACTCGATGATGTTGAGATCAGGGCTCTGTGGGGCCATACCATCACTTTCAGGACTCCTTGTTCTTCTTTACGCTGAAGATAGTTCTTAATGACTTTCGCTGTATGTTTGGGGTCGTTGTCATGCTGCAGAATAAATTTGGGGCCAATCAGATGCCTCCCTGATGGTATTGCATGATGGATAAGTATCTGCCTGTACTTCTCAGCATTGAGGAGACCATTAATTCTGACCAAATCCCCAACTCCATTTGCAGAAATGCAGCCCCAAACTTGCAAGGAACCTCCACCATGCTTCACTGTTGCCTGCAGACACTCATTCGTACCGCTCTCCAGCCCTTCGTGAACAAACTGCCTTCTGCTACAGCCAAATATTTCAAATTTTGACTCATCAGTCCAGAGCACCTGCTGCCATTTTTCTGCACCCCAGTTCCTGTGTTTTCGCATAGTTGAGTCGCTTGGCCTTGTTTCCACGCCGGAGGTATGGCTTTTGGCCGCAAGTCTTCCATGAAGGCCACTTCTGACCAGACTTCTCCGGACAGTAGATGGGTGTACCAGGGTCCCACTGTTTTCTGCCAATTCTGAACTGATGGCACTGCTGGACATCTTCCGATTGCGAAGGGAAGTAAGCATGATGTGTCTTTCATCTGCTGCAGTAAGTTTCCTTGGCCGACCACTGCGTCTACGGTCCTCAACGTTGCCCGTTTCTTTGTGCTTCTTCAAAAGAGCTTGGACAGCACATCCGTAACCCCTGTCTGCCTTGAAATTTCTGCCTGGGAGAGACCTTTATCCAAGGCGACTTACAGAGACTAGGGTGCAGAGTCACTTACAACTACGTCTCACCCGAAAGACGGAACACAAGGAGGTTAAGTGACTTGCTCAGGACCACACAATGAGTCAGTGGCTGAGGTGGGATTTGAACCGGGGACCTCCTGGTTACAAGCCTGTTTCTTTAACCACTGGACCACACAGCCAGCCAGAAATACTGAATTTCCCCGGGCAATGCCAGGTACTTCAGCTAGTGTGTGATGTATGTATGTATGTATGTATGTATGTATGTATGTATGTAAAAGGCTGCATGGTTCTCGATTCTGAATATATCTGGATTAGTGATTTCAGTGTAGAGTGTATTCATTAATGAAGTGTGTGCCTTTCTGTTCTGTGCAGGTGCCTCTACGGTTGCTGCCTGATCCCATTCTGCATCGACGGTGCGAAAGACGTGAATCACTGGTGTCCGAATTGCAACCGCGTCATTGGACACCACAGGCGCCTGTAGCAGACCACAGATTATTCATCACTCCCTTTTCAAGAGCTCTAGCTGTCTGGGCAGGAGAAGGAGGGAAAGGGAGAGAGGCGCGTGCATCTAAAAATCACAACATACCCAATTTCCTTACTTTAATGAGGGAACCGCGAATGCACAGATTAGGCTTTAAGCCTTTAACTGGGGTCTATTGTTTATAGAATATTGTTAAAAAAAATCTGGAGTCAGTTTCTCAGCAATCAGAACCCCAACAGATTGTACCCTGGCATATATATAATTTTTATTATTATTATTATTATTGTATCTATAGATATAGGTATACATATATATATATATATACATCAAATCTCCTTGCTAAACTAAATAAGCAAACAAACTATTGCAATTATTACTATCACAGTTTAGTGGCTTTCTGGGTTTTGTTTTTTAAGAACATTTAAATAAGTATGTGCAATTATTTGAATGGGCTTTAGGAAAAAGAAAGTCTAATGTGAGCATGTTATCCTATCCTATAGAGACCTGTGCTCCTGCATTCCCAATGAAACTGACTGCTCTGTAGTATTCTGGGTCTGCAGTGGCATCCTCCCAGTACTGTAATGTAGTGTGCTACACTGTACTGCTGCAGCCCAGGTGCTGTATTCACATATTACAGACACTTAACCAACATTAATCACAAGCATCACTTTCATTATCACTTTATGTTAATATTTTAAAAATATGAATATTTTCACCTACCAAGTGCCTTGGGTGTATTTTAAACAAAAACACTTTTTTCACAACTTTTTTTTGGTTCTTGGCAGTAAAGTATCGATACATTTCTGTCTTTTTTTAAAACTAAGATAACATTTTGTCTGATGTGACATACATATACAGTAGATATACGTAAATATATAGTTTATTCTTGTATCTGTATCTCGCTTCATGTTTTCTTTCAAGCTCTGTTTGCCAAACTGTTTTTCTATGAGTGCTATAAAAATGTAACACGATGATGGTTTTTGGTGTTCAAAATGCACAATTCTTTCTCTGCCAATCCCAACTTGTGTTTGTGTCCTTCATTCAGTCATTCATTGTGTTCTTCTGTATTGAGTAAGAAATAAAAAAGCCACGATTGACAATCCAGATTTAAAACTACTATTGCATAGCAGTGTGATCCATTCCTGGGTTTACTAGGAGTTTAATAAGACACACCTGAGCTTGTTACCTATCCACTGTGGCTAATGAAGCTTGCATTAACACTTGGAATGGGTGACACTGCTGTGCAGTAGGAGTCTTATTTCCATCCCTGCTTCTCAGTAATAGATTGATCAAATCAAACCCCCTGCCTAAATCATGCTGTTCTGCACAGAATAAACATGACCATTTTTTTTATGCAAGACTTTAAACTTTTGCAGCCGCATAACTGGACCCAAAGCTAACACACAACAAATATGGTTAATGAAACCAGCCATCGTTGAATGCCCCTGAAGTTCCTGTGTGACTAAGAGAGCAAAATCAGAACATATACGCCTTGAATTTGTTTTTTTTAAATTTATTATTATATCAGGAGATGTCAATATTGGCTCATAAATATCAATGTGACTGTTTGTTAAATATAGATGTCAAAACAAGACTGGACAGGATAAAGTTCATGCCAAGTACCCAGTTTATAATAGATTTTATCATCTGGAGGGGTGGCATGAAGCCACACATTAATACAATAGTCAAAATGTTTCTCAATTAACCTATTAGGTTTCCTTCAGTGTGTCTGAATTCAACACTGTTTAATAGTTAAAGAAACAGCAGGAAGTGTGGTTTGTACATTGCAATATGGAGAGCATCACCACAAACCAAAAGCACCTGATAAAAGAAGCCAGTGAACACGCGCCCAGCGTTCATATCAGCTTGGTCTTTACAGCGTTTCCAAGATACTAAATATATTGTCACACAGATTGTTACAGAGTTGCACTGGAATTTTTATTTACGACTGTAAGTCACCCTGGATAAGGGCGTCTGCTAAGAAATAAATAATAATAATTCAATCTAAATCATGGCAGTACCAAATGCATTATAAAGTATAGCAATGGCAACACTACAAAACGGATTTAATTCAGGCCCAAGTTTGCAAAATGTACCCACTTCTGTCATCCTCAGATGTATTAATCTGCTTCAGTGTTTTGCTCAGCTATGGAGCTTTATTAATGATGATATATGCAGTCGAAGCTGAGGTGCTTAAACCCTTTGCTGTTATGCTATAGGGTACATGTAACCTTAATTGCAGGATCCACACACATACCATGCATGGCACCTGCAGTGTACTGTAAAATACATATGACCAAACAAAGAAATACATGAAATAGAAAAATAACTCAGATGTATCCAAAATACTGTGCAATCATACAGTCACTTGCGGTGCCCCTCAAGGGTCTGTTCTTGGGCCTCGTCAACATCGACATGCTTCCCTTGGGTCACCTCCTCCACCAGCACAGCCTCATGTTTCACTCCTATGCAGATGACAACCAGCTCTACCAAAAACTAGACCCTGGATGTCCCTCTGCAATGGTCCAGCTCTCAGCTTCAAGCTCCAACCTGTTGACCCGCTATGTCCCTGCACGCAAGCGGAGGTTCTCTCACTCTGGCTTGTTATACAGGGGTCGGGTCTGGGGAGCGGGGGATTCTGTTTAAAGGGCGGGGCAAAATAGAAGACTGTACATGAACAGTCCAGTAAGGAACTCGAGTCTATTGAAGCTTTTATTCCAGAGGCGAGACCGTTTTCGAGATACTGGGTAAGTTTTTTGTATGTATTTCCTTTTTTGTTAGTTTGTTTGTTTGCATTACAGCTGGTGCAATAGGTTTAAAAGTTGCATTGCGAGATTCGCGAATCTTCTTGTCCTTGTGGTTTGTTGCATATTAATAAAAGCTTTTAAATAAGTGGTTTTGTCGTACAGGAGCACACAGTGTTTTGAACATTGTAACATATAGCGGAATGAACATGAACGCTTTAACATTAAAATTTATTTTTTTATTTTTTTATATTTATTCAATGATACAAGTCTAATTTACGAATGCGGGTGTGTGCAATTTCTACAATGCGTAGGACTGAACTATCTCGTCTATAATTCTGTATCTCATAGTCCATCATATCTTCAGGGACGGTCCAGGTAGCATTATTTACAGTTTCTGTTTTTTAAAATGAAACTTTGCTTCTCTGTAAGGGCGTATCTCCTGTCATTATGTATACTAAGTACCAGGGGCACAGCGGACACACAACACTGAATGTATTATTGCATGTTTTTTCCCCCTTGTATTAAGTTCTCAGATCAAATCAGTAAGGAACCAGAGTAAAATCTTCCTCTCGTTATTTAAAAAACATTAAATTAAATTAAATAATAATAATAAAAACTATTTCTGAAAGTTTGCCTTCATTTTTAATACGGTACATTATTACCATAATGTATTGCAATTGCATTTATTATAGTTACATATACAAACAAAAAAAGTATATTCTTATGCTTAAAGTGCCAGAGGACCAGCGTGTCATCACGGCTCGGATTTATGCTTGTTGCAGTTAAGGATGGAGTCAATTAAAAGAATGGGCGCTGGCTGCCGATTCTACTCCCTTCCCTTTTCCAGAGCACTTTCCAGTAAAACGTTTTTGCATGCCGTTATGCACAACTCTTCTGCTCGCAATTCCACACGTCTTCCAATTAAAACATGTGTACACTGACGCTGTTAGGAATTTGAATTACATGCTGCCCCCCAGCCTTGTAAAGGTACCCGGCTAGTTTACAAAAGGGGTCTTCAATCCTGATCCTGGACTGGAGACTTGTTTACAGCAAACAGTCTGGCCCGATGTAGCTTTTAGCTCCAGAGGAAGCGGTTCGTCATCCTTCCCCGGGGGGGGGGATGCTCTTACGGGAAGCTCTCCAGCCCAATGCACTTAGGTTAATTGTATTCTTGTGTGTGAGTGCTCTTGAAATGAATGTGATCGATCCTCGCCAATTTCATATCATGTTTGATTTTGCTTTTGCATTGCAGCAGCCCTGAAGTCACAGCTTTTATTGTCACTTTGCATTGATTATTTGTGAATGTGGGTAAAAAACAGGACAAGGCTTTAAAAAGATGTTTAAAAAATGCCACTTAAATCCCCATTCGTTATTCACCTCTATCTAGCTAAAGGCTTTATGATTAATACATTATTTCTGTAATAAAGTATGTGTGAATTTTGTGCTTTTCTTTTTTGTATTGTAGGCAAAATGTCTGCTCCGCCAGCATACGCACCAGGAAGTAAGTTAGCTACAGTAATTCCTTTACCTCTAAGACAGTGCAACCCTAACTGAAAGCATGGCTTACAAACAGAAATCTCTTTAACCAAGTCAGTACCATCATGTTTTAAAATTTAAAACAATTCAAAGTTTATTAGAACGTGTGCTTCTTTCTAAACTACACATTTGAGACGCAGCTAACGAATGGAAGCACACAACCTGTAGGAGTTCTGAGGTGAAGTAGAATCTCTTTACAGGAAAATCCCCACATTGCATTCTCTACTGAACTTTATTGTAATAGAGATAGGAAAGTGAGGCCGCAGACGATGGCCCACAGTGATTCTGGAGGTATTGGGAGCTTCTCTGTCTGGGTCGACTCTATGCCTGGTATTTATACTGTAGTAGGCTCAGTGCGTACTACAATTTGCTTCTGTTATCTTACTAATTCGAATAGAAATGTGTTATTCAGCTGTTCCTCCATTCAAGTGCAACCAGCCACTAACTCCTCTCTCTCTCACAAGGTTACTGTGGTTAGCTGTTTAACACACCTGTCCTTTCCCATCATTCTCGCACATGCGTTATCACTTCAATCATTCTAACCCCAAGTTATCTTAGCATCTCTTATGCCAAAGTCACCTCCAGCAAGCTGCTCTAACATTCCCATCACATTTAGTTTCACACGATTACCAAACCATTCCACTCTGCAGCTGGGTATTTACTGTGTTGCTCTGCTTCCTTCTCAGCGACTGTGAATGTGGTTCATGTGCAGCCTGCGGCCGTGTTCACAGATCGACCGGTCCAGATGACTTGTCCTGGATGCCAGCAGTCGATTTTGACCAACATGGAGTCTACTTCGGGGACAATGACGTACCTTGCATGCGGAGTGCTTTTCCTTTTTGGGTACGTTAAAACAAGCGAAAGCCTTCTTTTGTAAATGATACCAGTGGTGTTCACCAGGGTTCATGCATTACTTTTCTAAAGCTGAAGGAACACGAAGCCGCATTGTGGCTTGGGACTTGGTTTCAGGAGACTTGGTTTCAGGCCCCTGCACGGCCCACGAGATCTTCTGGAAACACGTTTCAAGCCACTGTTCCTGAGCTTACAAACAGGTCTACTCCATGCTGTTCATGTTAAAATAGTGTGTATTCCAAGGAGTTCTAGGGATGACTCTCCTAACTTTCAAGTGGCACACAGAGCCTGTTCCGTATCAGCAATGCCAGGTGCTGGTCAGAGAGGTGTGATGCTGCTGCTGTTCTTCAGGGTGGAGTGTAACAGTGTCTTCCTCTCCTCCAGGTGCGTCTTCGGCTGCTGTCTGATTCCCTTCTGTGTGGACGGTCTCAAGGACTCCGTTCACACCTGTCCAAACTGCAAGAACGTTCTTGGCGTTCACAAACGTTGCTGATATTTTTCTTCTTCATCAGGTGTCCACTTTTTTTTTTCCTCTAAATCTTTAATTACCATTCATAAAACCCGAATTTGAAAAGCAACACCTGCTGCCCTTGATCCAGTGCATTGAAACATCCTGAACCTTGATGACAAATCACTTTGTGTACATTTTAAACTCCTCTTAATTGTTTGCTTTGCATGGTGTAGAGAAATACTTTAGCAGATGACATTTTTAATTCTCAGTGTTTCACTAAACTCTCATTACTCACCGACCATTTTGCAGAAGGGGAAGTTTTGTTTGTGGGTGTCATTTTGTATCAAATGTCAGAGACATTATCACTTAGTCACTGCTAAAAACATACCAACCACATAAGTGTTATATACACACACATACAAACATTTTATATACATATACAATATATATATATATATATATATATATATATATATATATATATATACACACACACACACACACACACAGAGTTTGGTCTAAAACGCCCAGCGTAACATTTCCACACCATCCCAATTCTCTAACTCTTGCTCACTGTTGCACTTGCTTAGTTTAAAATGCGCTGATTTTATTTTCTTCTCCTTTGTAGAGCAAGTGAGAAACAACCAACCTTGCCCCCAGGAGGACGGCAATGAAAACGTGCTGACTCTCTTTTTCACGTGGATGATTCACTCTGGACTCATCTCATTATCATTTACTTTTTTTATAGTGGATTTTTTTTTTAGCAAATATATCTAATCAAGTATGCAAAAAAAAAACAAAGCGTGCTGCAACTTCTCCAGAGTAAGATGTAATGAAAGTGTTCCGTCACAATGTGGGATGAGGGGCAGGCTGCTGTGGAGAGCACTGCATTGTAATCTCTGTTGAATGTATTTGATCTGCTTTATTAGCACTAAGCTTTACTATGCTTGTAAACACTTGTTTTCAGATTATTACTGTGGCAAATAAAAGGTTACATTTTAAAGAGAAGCAGCTTCAGTTTCTGTTGTTACTGTTACTCTACAAAAAAGGGAAGTTTTATTTTGTTTTTAATTTCATTTCAACAGCGGTGGGTTTATTGAAATTGTTTCTTCTCAGCAGTGTTGGGTACAAACGCGCCTGTAATCCTGGCTTTGCATTTTCTGACAGCCTAGTTACTGCAGAATGTCTTCCCCTAACTCCAGTGGTGTATCTGCACAGCTGGGTCTGCAAGGCTCAGTCCAACACAAAGAGGGCATTCACTCTAGTGCTTCTACAATAGATGTACAGTGAAAGGAATTGGAACAGCCCTTTTCTGTGGCCAAGATTCTTACCACATACACATTTACTGCAATTCCAAAAATAAAAACCCACACAATGCAAGTGAAACTACACAGCATTTATTTTTTCATGTATGTTTCCGTTTAAAACAACACACACTTCCTCATATATATCAAAAAAAGAACCTCTTTTGGCAAGTTTTTCTACCCTTTTGCTTTGAATAATTCTAAAGTGCATTGCATGGTGCGCCATGCTGAATTCACACACACACCCCCCTTTAGAACAGGAGCATCCTGGACGTTCCCTCGTCTATTGTGTTAAGATTCCATAAAGAACCATTCTTAGACACTGAACACCAGCGTTCCATATCGCAGTCTAAAGGATTCTAAAACCTCTCAGGTTACATAAATCAATACACAACGCAGAGTATCGGAGATTGCATTTCCTACCTTCCACAACAACGGCTGGTAAAGATGAAGAGATGAGGAGCCACACTTGTTCAGGACACAATGAGGTCCAGTGTGGTAGAGATCAGCCACACCTACCTTTAGACAACACTGCCAGCTCAGTATTGTGTAATTGGTAGCACCACGTTTTCAATGGCTGGATTGAAAATGGTCTGGTGATTCCTGTGCATTACTCAGTCCATTAGCAATCTCCTTTGATTTACTGCTACAGCCTCCTGTGTGCTCCCAGCCAGGGTCCTCTGATTTACTGCTACAGCCTCCTGTGTGCTCCCAGCCAGGGTCCTCTGATTTACTGCTACAGCCTCCTGTGTGCTCTCACCAGGATCCTCTGATTTACTGCTACAGCCTCCTGTGTGCTCCCAGCCAGGGTCCTCTGATTTACTGCTTCAGCATCCTGCTGGCTCCCAGCCAGGGTCCTCTGATTTACTGCTACAGCCTCCTGTGTGCTCCCAGCCAGGGTCCTCTGATTTACTGCTACAGCCTCCTGTGTGCTCTCAGCCAGGGTCCTCTGATTTACTGCTTCAGCATCCTGCTGGCTCCCAGCCAGGGTCCTCTGATTTACTGCTACAGCCTCCTGTGTGCTCTCAGCCAGGGTCCTCTGATTTACTGCTACAGCCTCCTGTGTGCTCCCAGCCAGGGTCCTCTGATTTACTGCTACAGCCTCCTGTGTGCTCTCAGCCAGGGTCCTCTGATTTACTGTTACAGCCTCCTGCGTGCTCCCAGCCAGGGTCCTTTGATTTACTGCTACAGCCTCCTGCGTGCTCCCAGCCAGGGTCCTCTGATTTACTGCTACAGCCTCCTGTGTGCTCCCAGCCAGGGTCCTCTGATTTACTGCTACAGCCTCCTGCCAGAGGTAGCTTTTATACATATCAGGGTATTAGAATAGTTTATTGCATGTCATTTTGAGTAGCCTTTTCTGTGCTTGACTTGCACACAGGTGTGCAGTGTGGGGAAGGACAGAAGACTGATTTCCAGAGCAGAGAATTATACAGTGAAGGAAAACAATGCCCCCTAATGGATTTTAGGCAGGTTCTGTGATTCTCAGACAAGTCTGATGATTGTTATTCAGTTATGCTTACTTCTCTGGGACTGACCTATCTTTAGAATCCCAATCAATACCTGATAAGCCTTGTGAACCACTAGCAGACCTTTTAGTCTTGTTATTGCTCCTATTTAGCAGAACTTCTGTGGTTTTTTGTTTGGATTTGCCACACTTTTGCAAAGCATTTATTCTACAGGTTCTTCTTTTTACCACAGTAACAGACAGGACGGATATCTCTATGCAGAGGAACGTCTAAAGTGTTAAACTAGTACAGTTAACGTATGCAGAATATTCAACGGCTTCACCATGCTCTACCACTTTCAAAAAATCCACGTGTTTTTAGATTCAGAACTCCTTATTAACATACTAACTTTCGCAATTGTAGAAGAAAAAACATGCAACAGTGACACCTTGTGGTCCAACAGGAGTACCGATGAACTGCAGTGTCTCACAATCAAGTACTTAGTTTACACTGAAAACACAGTAAATCCTTGCGCCTGTGTCTGTTTTAACCCACAGTATAGCCGCCTCTTCACATGAGTTTGGTTACATTCACTAGAAGGACAGAAACTTCTCCCTGGATGGAGGTTTCATTTGTTCAATTAAACAATTTTAAAACAGGGCTGGAACAAAGCCCAGCAGTGAAAGGGACAGCTCTGAAGTACGCGCTGCAGTAATACCGACAGAGCTCATGTTTTAAGCTCCCAAACCTTCTGAAATAAACAAGGCCATGTTTTAGGAACGCGTTTGCGACACCACACCTTTGAGGAAGCGGCCAGGTTTCTCCAGCTCAGGGCAGGGTTTGCTGCAGATCCTGCACCTCCAGCCTCCAGCTGCTCTGGTGAAGGGGCTTCTCAGAGAGGTCTGCCATCTTCACTGCTCCAGAGTGCAGGACTGGAGCGATCCCATCACCATGAACACAAGATAAGACAAAGCACACAGTGGGTTTACTGTCAACAATGCTTACGCACACACTGACCTACAACAGACTTTTATTATGCACAGCTATCACACACTCAACAGTGCTACACTTAGAAATACAAAACACTAACAAATTCAGTGAGAAACGTTTTTCAGTGTCTTTAGTTTACTACTTCTGGAGTATGTTCTGAACTAATTGTCACAGCTCTCGGCCCAACCCTTTACAGGGTAGGGGGATGCGGATCCTAAAATGTAAGTATTGCTGAAGAGCCTTCGGGACCACTCTTCCTCATAATATGCTAATAAAAAAAACAACAAAAAAACCTCCCGCCCTGTCTAATTATAAGACTCTAATATTATTCCAAGAACACTGTCTATTACATAATAGAGGGATGGTGATAAGACTCCCGTTGCATAGCAGTTTGATCCATTCCTGGTATTACTAGATGTTTAATAAGACACACTGGGGTTAATCAAGCTCTTGGTAAATAAAACCTGGAATGGGTGAAGCTGCTATGCAGTAGAAGTCTTATTTCCATCCCTACCAACAAAAACACACCCGGGGTGATAACATTTAGAGAACACTTTCTATCACATGGACAAACATGACTTTGAGCTCAAATGCTTTCACAACCACAAAGAGTACACGGCACAGAGCAGCCCAGCCGGTTCATTTCCATATTCACCATGTTACCTGCCTGCCTCTCGGTACGCTGCTGGCTCAGGTAACGGTAAAGGAGTCGTCCAGCAGTTGCACGGTGGTGTTCTGATCCCCGGTCACCTCCAGCACGGTGCCCTGCATCCACACCACTGACACCTGCCTCTTCATGAAGTATACGTTCTTCCCGCTGGGTCCCAGGCAGACCTGGCTGTCCCTACCTGCTTTTCTAAGAGTTTTCCTGACTGACAGGAATACATTGTTGCAGAGATGTGAAAACTTCTGCTGTTAAAATATGTATTTAGCCCAGCTCAGCGTTATAAAACTGGAGACTGAATACTGGTCCCCAGCTGAACTTCCTGCACTGGCATAAAATTCCCTTTATGTTGTTGAGATTTTCTTGGACTTATTTCCATAAAATGAATGTCCATATATATTTCTTTATGTACATTAACCAGCCCATGCTGTAGTTGGACTGGTCTTCACTCAGAAAGTTGGTGTTGTACCAGTTATGTGGAGTTTCATCCCCAAATATATTAAAGGAAATAGGTGGAATGTCACTCATTTTTGGCAGTGGTTTTGTAATTAATAACAAATAAAATGGCAGTTTGTCGTGGAATTTAGAATGTAGTGGTGCATAGTGATTTATTCAGTGTGAAGCAGCTCATTAGTATGCAAGCTGTGCTATACAGCTATGTATACGCACGGTCATGTGATGCTGTTTAACCAATCAGATGTTGTTATTTTTCCAAGCAGTGTTATAATAGGATGTAAATGTGTATATATATATTATTGAAATTTATAACAACAAAGACACATAACAACTAGCCATCTCAAAAAAATAACAATGGTTATAACATCTGATTCATGTTTAATGTATACATTTGCTGTGGTTTACACTCTTACAAGATCTTTACAAAGGGGACACAGGGAAGCCCAAACCTGTATGACGTTTCAAGTCACGTGATCCTTATCGCGCGTCTCCAGCTGATGGGCAGGCAAGCCCTACCTCTGATTCACTTAAAGCGGTTTCAGACGCTTTAAATAAAGTTCAGTTTGCTTTTATATAAAAAAAGTGAACAATTTGTAGTTTATTGGCTGTTGCAGTAGGCAAGGACGAGACAGCGTTTCATTTTATAATGTTGCCGAGGGTTATATAATTGCAGGGAGAACAATTAAAAGACATAACGCAACTAAGATTAGACAAGTAGCTAGCTAACATCTCAAGGGCAGACCGGAAGAGATTACAGCTGCTTGTCTTCAAGAGTGTGTTCACGACATTTCATTTTAGGTATGTTACTTTTACCGCATTACTGAATAGTAGTTATTTGAAATGTCCTCTTCCAGAAATATAATATAAATAAGTAATATAAGAATATAAATTGCGCAACATATCTTTTTAATGATTAAATATATATATATATATATATATATATATATATATATATATATATATATATATATATATATATATAGGTTTCATGTCTTTGCAAAAAGTCAAAAAGGAAAAGAAACATTTTGAAACGTGCTGTTTGTTTTATTAATAATAATAATAATAATAATAATAATAATAATAATAATAATAATAATAATATAGCATATATAATATATATGTAACATGGTGCCACAAATCAGATCATAAAAATGGTACTCACCCGAGTTTTAATGACACAAACATTGTTTATGATGCACGTGTTCACCTCTCTAACCCATCCACAGATAAACTGGGATAATTGCAGTCCTTTAGCATCTCATATCTTCGAGGGTGTATCATGGGATAGGTAGGTGTACTAATCATATCATTTATTATGTCCGGAAAACAAACGCTTGGCAATAATTGCACGTCCGGGCTCCATGTTTGCTCAGAAATAGCATACGGATCTTGATTACCAATTATATGTATCTCTTCACTGTATACTTTCTAAGGTGATCCGTCTCATTTCCTAAACTAGTTAGAAAATGCTGCCGTTTCTGACTTTGCTCAATGATGTGTTAAGAGCGATTGCGAGGTGATTTATGACGTCATCGAAAACGATCTATCTGCCACGCTGGCGTGTTTTGCACACAGAGGCGAGCAGTACCGTTGTTAATATAGCTTTTACTCAGACCTTGCGGTCTGCACCTAGCTAGGGACGTGCTCAGCTGTATCTAGGTGTGCTTTATTGCACGTGGTTTGCTGGTCTTAATGTAAATTGGAGTCTTACCAGTGATTCAAACCGTACCTGAAAGTGGTTTCCCGTGTAGACACAAGGCTGATGGTTCTGCAGACAGGCAGTATTCCTGTAAATGTCATCATCTGATGTGGCCCCAAACGCTGTGCTGGCCGATGCTATTGGCTGGTGCGGTGTTATGCAAATAATAGGCAGAAAGTGCGAGTTTGTGGGTTTGCATTGAGCTAATGCTTCATGTGATGTGTGGGAAAGAGCTCTGGTGTCTGAGTGCATTTCTAATGAGCGGTTAAACTGGCCAGGTGCACCGGCAGCTAGACAAGCCCTCGAAACGTGGATCAGCAGCACATTGGGCAGACTTGCGTTAACATTACCTGCCCTCCACCTTTCTGTGCAGCTGCAGTTTGATTCATTTCCAATGCAAGGATAAGAGTAATCCACTGGATTTCAACACAGTGTTATTCAACGCCTCTGCCACTAGGGGGCCATGTGTTCATTGCTATGCACTCCAAGCCTATATACAGTATAGCTTGTTGGCCATGTGTTGCACAGTAAGAATATGTGTCTGCATATAAGGGAGATTAAGTAAGGGATACAGACACCATGAACAGTCAACGCCTCAGATTAATTTACTGATGTATTGATTGATTTGTTGTTCATAGGATTCACTCAATAATGTAACTTCTCTCTCAATACACTGGCAAAGAGCACAGATCAAACAGCCAGCCAGTCACACAGTGACAACAGGCGCAGATAAAGCATGGATCAAAGTCTAATCTAGCATTCTTTCACAAACTAAATGAGGAAAACATTGATAAAACACAGTGCCTG
This sequence comes from Acipenser oxyrinchus oxyrinchus, assembly GCA_030684275.1. Taxonomy (NCBI): domain Eukaryota; kingdom Metazoa; phylum Chordata; class Actinopteri; order Acipenseriformes; family Acipenseridae; genus Acipenser; species Acipenser oxyrinchus. The sequence goes on along the minus strand of CM060262.1, from coordinate 34,508,435 downwards.
AGCCACGGTGTTGCCATGGGATTTCAAGGCCGTTTCCATGTCATTACACAGCAGTTACAGGGCAAGCGCTTAAACTATTGGTAATTACACGGTTATCACAATGCAACTACACAGGTTAGTGTGTCCTTTAAATCTAAAGGCTGCTCATCCTTGGCACTGTTTCAAATCAACAAAATGAAGGTGGGCAGAGTGTGACATTCAAGCCTGGCTGATTGCTTATCTGCTGCACAGCTTAGCATCGAAATACCTTAGAAGTCCTGAGAAGCGTCAGCTCAGTTTCTCACAGATTAGTTTCAGTGGTGCACTTGCTGCTGCATGTACGTGGCTAGACACTCTCTCACAGCCAGCGCGGCCTGTGTACAGCACTGACAACCAAGCCCAGATTCACACACAACCAAATTGAAGAATTAAAGCGATCTGTATCAACGTGATCCGCTGGCCTGCAAACACAGACTCAGGAGAAGTAACCCCAGCCCCCTTGGTAAAGAATCCTGTTCCTATAACCCCAGGTGCATGGGCATGTGCTGTCCCAATGTGACTGTGCTACAGCAACAATATCAAAGAAAAACAAAGAGCCCCACACTCGCTTTCCTTATAGATGTCTGGTAGGATTCAAGAAACAGAAGAGGTTCCGGTATTGCATTGAGTTCTTCAAGGAACTGCAAAGAGATTAGGGAAGAGCCGTTTGCATTCCACATGGTTTCATTATGGTTACCAGTCACGGCCGCTATTTCCCCTCTACACTGGTTCCAGGAATCCTGCAGGACAATTGTTACCCACAGTGCTGTCAGGGACTCGTGGACTTCCTGTAAACCAGGGCTCTGACAGAAAGGAGAAGTTCAGTCAATGCTTTTCCTTCAGCTCCCTTCTAGAACATACAAGGAAGAGACTCCAACCAGGAGCTGACGGGAGCACAGCTAGAGCTGGCTGATAAGGGCACTGCTTCCAGGCAACACGTTTTATTGTTAACGGTTTTGTAACGTCAGGAAGACACCAACTTGACTTGTTGCTTCCCTGGACCTCGTATGTAGGCTGGACTAAGTGACAACACAAGCCAGTCATGTGACTTCTGGGAATGAGCAAAACACAGCCTGTAATGAATACCTATCAGGATCGTTTTTACAAAAACTATTCTTGAGAAGTAGGACAGTACACTGACACTGGCTGGTAATCCTTTCAATATGTAGTAATGATTACAGAATCCATAGCTTTATTCATAGTATTTCAATAAACCTTATTGAACTACGAAGAATGCAGACCATAACCAGGGGGGAAAGCATGGAAAAACTGCAAAATTACTGCACAAAACTGCAAGATTACTGCACAGTTACTGCACAAAACTGCAGTGACAGCAGACTCCTGGTTGCAGCTCTGACAAGGAACAGCTTCAGTTGTGATTCTGTTGAATCCAGTGGGGTGGGTTACATGTGAACAATGATTATAATCACACGCTGAAGCAATTCAGTTGTACCCTGTGCTTTTCCGTGTTTAAGTGTGTTTTTAACAATGCTTTCCCATGTACTCTGTACTGTTTCTAGAAATGCAGTTTGATTTTGATGCATTTCTGTGGTGGTGCAGACACACAGACATGTGCTTTAGCCTGTCCATTGTTCTAAGTGATAGGAGTATTGTGGAGTTTGTGTGTTTAAAACTGGGCTGTCAGTAAAGCTACATGCATGCATGAACTTCTGTAAACATCGACTATGCAGGACGGGCCAGTGAGCTCATTAAAGAGAAACAGCTTTTCTGTTCCTAGAAGCCCTGCAGGTGATTGATGGCAAGGGCTGACTACTTTCACTTTCATTTTCCTCTAAACACTTCTCTGCACCAGAAACCTGACACCACTTCTTACAGGGAGACAAACCAATCCACGCTCTAACCTGCTGCCAGACACTCGGTTTTGTTTGGTTTGTTTTGACGCAGATGTGGATTCAAAGCTGCTTCGTTTTAATTTTCGATTTGGGATTTTTATTTCTAGTGTGTGTTAAGTTTCAAGAACACCTCCTCTAGGAATTCCACCTTTTAAATGTTGGGCTGTCTCAAACATGAATGGGAGTGACCTGCTGATGCTGTTTGGAGAAACAGGTAGATCACTTCACTGTAAACTCTGTGTGAGAAAAGGCACTCTGTTCAATTGGGTGTGCTGTTTTGGGTGTTGTACTGCAGGCCTTGTGGCGTGGTCTGTGGTTGGTTTGTATTTAAACCTCTATGGGAAGCTGTGTACTGCAAAGCAATCCAGCTTTAATTAGAAATCAAGCAGCCAACTTCAGGAGGTGTCAGGTTTCTGTATGGCCTGTTCGAGCCATTCTGTGCAAGGAGAGGCAGTCTTCATGGAGAAGGGGAGACACGAGCTCTCCAATGTGAGCTGCTAGAGGGGCTCTGTACTGGGGGAGGGGGTCTGTTAACCGGTTAGACCAGTCCTGCTGTCTTTACAGTATATACCTGCACCTATACATACCTGTGGCTAGTTCTGTTTCAGCATCAATGCATTACACATAAAACAAGATATACAGCAGATATAGACTATAGTGTTGTCGAAGAAGTATTCTACATCATTATTATTATTACTTCATTTTTATTATTTAGTAATTAATTAGAACCCATGCAATAACAATTGCCATTGTGGGATGTGCTTTACCCCCAGCGCTGTGCAAGGCTATAGCAATCCACATGCCTGTTTCTGTCCCTTTTAAAATACTGTCACTTCAACAGATGCCAGCTATTACCTCACTACACACCTCATCTAAAATAACAGAGATATGCAAAGTCCATTAAAGAATGCTATCAATCTAGAAAAGTGGCTGCTTTTACAACATAACAGGAATCGCAGTCTCTATTATGAAACTACATAATTACTGCTGTTTCATGTGAGCCATTATTACATCACTAAATACGGTCACTCCTATAACTGACACAGACAATACCAATGACATACCTGAACTTGTGACACAGACATTACAAGAATGAATGCACAGGTGCAGTGGAGCCAGACTTTCCCATGTGAAAGGTGAGCGTGCTGAACTAATAGTGCACAGCCAGCAGGGAGATAGCGTGAGCGCAGCTTTTGCTCATCTAAGGGGAAGGGCAGATTAAGTGAGATTTCACAAGATTGGGACTGATAATTCCTCCCAGCAGACATGACACATTCATTCTACAGATGATCCTATCTCCAGCTATTCAGCATCACTGCACCACAGCAGATAAAACATTTCCCGTTCAAATTCGTAACGAATGAGTCTCTATTCTGTGAACTAAACTGCAAATGAAAGAGAAACAAACCAGTATAACGTTTTTCATGTTACTCAGCTGAGCGCAGAACTTGGGGGAAGGGCCTGGAAATCTGAGAGCTATACACAGAGCACAGTCTCTAGAGCCAGCATGTTAATGGAGAGCTATACACAGAGCACAGTCTCTAGAGCCAGCGTGTTAATGGAGAGCTATACACAGAGCACAGTCTCTAGAGCCAGCATGTTAATGGAGAGCTATACACAGA
>CM060262.1:34439942-34502442 GCA_030684275.1 Acipenser oxyrinchus oxyrinchus | reverse complement strand
TTTGCATTAACTATCACTGCATTTTTATTTACTAACTCCAGTGAAAGTCAACAACACACAAAATATTTGGGCACTTTTAGTGTGTTTTAAAAAAAAAACAACCCAATAACGACTGTTTAATATCTGTTTAAACACTACAAGGACTTAGTCTGTGTCCTCATAAGGTAGGTTTTGTCAGACTTTCCTTCCTTGTGGAGACTTTTTTTTTTTTTTGACCCAGCAAGCACTATAAACCTGCCCCAAAAACAGACACATGGGTCTGGCGATTTCTAAGAAGCGGGTTTAAATCGAAAGCGAAAAAAAACACGAAGTTTATCAGAATATGCTGTACAAGAAGCGTATGATTTCCTGGAATTCGGCTTTCGTACTGAGGGTGGGAGGGAGGGAGGGAGGGAGGCGCTTACCTGAAGTGCTCGCTAGACTGTTTTTTTAAGGCTGTAAACTTCAGTATCAAATCATTGATTGCAATGAGCGAGAAGGAGAGGTTGTCCGCTCCACTGCTTCACATCACAGATAACTGTCAGGCAGCCGGGCTCGTATCAGCCGCGCATCCCGCTTACCGTGCGCTCTGGAGTACCATGGTTTGTTCTCTTTCTGGACTGTGCGGATACTGCTGTCGACAATAATATTATTAACAAGCGTGAATTGTGCACACCTGATTTGTTCTGTATTTAAACACTTTGTTAACGGCGCCTCTTCAAGCACATCACCTCATAAGTGCAGAAGGTAAGATTTATTCAAATATATTTACTTTTTTTTAGTAAAATTTGCCTATTATGAACACTTGTATTTAAATTAGAAAAACAGTAATTCATAATAGGAAATAGAGGTAATTCAAAAACAGCAAACAGCTACATATCCAAAGAGACTCTGGTTCCAACAGGATACTCATCAATCATTAGAAATACTGAAGAACACATGTAATTGAACTGAAACCTCACTACAATGTTTCGACTTCTGCCTTCTTCAGATAGCAAATGGCTGGGTCGACTGAAACATTGTAGCGCGCATAAGCCCGATACCAGCCCTTGCAAGGCAGCCCTCTGTTTTGTACAGCGGTATCGGCAATGCTTCAGTGCGGGAGATCCTGGCTTAACGTCCCACCTCCGCCTGTGGGAACCGAGATCGTTACAGTAATTATATATATATATATATATATATATATATATATATATATATATATATATATATATATATATATATATATATATATATATATACAGTAGAACCTCAGAGAATTGAGGTTCGTAAATCTGAAATGTCCGTAACTCTGAAAACTGAATGTTCACTAGTTTTATTAAATGCGCTCACACTCTGAAGAATAATCCAAGGCTACAGCACAGCAATGCAATACTTGGTATGGTTCTAAAGTCTTTAAAACTGTACTATAAATGGAAAAAGGGAGGGGGGACAAAAAAAACAAAAAAAAAACTGTGCTTTGTTTCAAACTAAAACGATCCTAGTAAAATTGCCTGTACCTGCTTTGAACTCTCCCTCGCCTTCCTGAGTACCTGCTGGTTCAGTAACTTTGCCTTTGCGCCTGAGTTGCACGCATGGTTGAGTGATCGCAAACTTCCAGTTGAAAGTGGAGTGTTCGGCAGAGCGGTCGCTTTGGAAGTTTGGGGTTCTAATATATATAATCAGTTAATTAGATGTATCGTGTGCTGCTTTTAAAAGGAGTTCCATGGAGCAGATGCCTGCTCGTGGGTAAGTCAGGTTTTTACCAGCACAGCAGCTAGACACGCACACAGCACAGAGCCGCCCCGTTCATTCAACTGACCGATGACTTGCGTTACTGCGGGGAATTCGTTTCTCAGAAAGCCTATTGGTTTCCATAGGAAATGTTGCCCACCTAGTCAGTAATGTGGTATTAATGTCGAGGGATCGAGCCTTAAGCCGTGATCCATGGTAAGGTCAACTCAGTCACGAGCGACGTATTGAACCACATTAAGACGCGCGGTTGTTGAGAGGAAAGTCAATGCAGTGCAATTAGGCTGGGATGGGAAAGTATACGAGGAGTAACAAAGGGGTCCGATAGGGGATGCCGCTGCATGGTTAGAAAACCGCAAAGTCAGCGAGCTGTAATGAAAGGTAGTGTTTCGAGTCGAGTGCGGTACTAGAGACGCAGTCAGGGTCGCGTTATTCAGAGTGAACACGAACTGCAGTATAACTTCACTGGGTCTGCCTTTAGAAGTGTTTTCAATAGTAAAAGCACAGCAAAGTGTAATAAAGCACAGCGAAAGCATGATAAAGGATAGGCAGGCATTGTAAAGAAATGCAAAGTATGGTAAAGCATATTAGTAAACATGGCAAACCAGGATAAGCTATGGCAAATGCACATAATATACAATGGGGAAAACCTGCAAAAACACCAGGGTGACTTTCCTAAGGGTTTGGAGCTGTGCAATAAGAAGTGAGTCGGTATTGTGCCTGTGTATGTCTGGGCTGTACTCTGCTCTCTCTGCTAAGGGTTTGGAGCTGTGCAATAAGAAGTGAGTCAGTAGCGTGCCTGTGTGTGTCTGAGCTGTACTCTCTCTGCTGAGGCACTTTATTAATAACACCTCCTGTTCTGTCTGTTTCAGGACAGCTCCCCTCACCTGCATTCCCCTGGTGACTGGCGCTATGGAAGACCACACAGGCTGGTCTACTCTGTAGGATGGTAGCGCACAGTAACGTGGCAGATAATGCAGCAGCTGATAGCAGAGCCAGAGAACAACCCCAGAACCACGAGGCACCCCAGCGGCACAGAGAAGCCCTCCCGGACCTCCAGAACCACGAGGCACCCCAGCGGCACAGAGAAGCCCTCCCGGACCTCCAGAACCACGAGGCACCCCAGCAGCACAGAGAAGCCCTCCCGGACCTCCAGAACCACGAGGCACCCCAGCAGCACAGAGAAGCCCTCCCGGACCAGAACCGCTTCCCCATTTTCCAGAGCTACCAGGACTTCAGAACCATCACTGAGACCACCACGCTGCTGGAGAGATCCGGCTTCTACTGGGGGCCCCTGTCGGTGGAGGAGGCACACACCAAACTCAAAGCAGAGCCCCTGGGCACCTTCCTCATCAGGGACAGCAGCCAGAAGAACCACTTCTTCACCCTGAGCTTGAAGATGCCATTGGGAGCCACCAGTGTGCGTATCAACTTCAAGAGCTCGCGCTTCAGCCTGGTAGGCAGCAAGGAGTCCTTCGACTGTCTGTTCAAGCTGCTGGAGTATTACATGTGCTGCCCCAAGAAGAGCCTGGGGAAGCCTCTGCGGAAAGAGAAGCTGCAGCCTTTGCAGGAGCTCTGCCGGAAAAGGATTATCCAGACTTTTGGCAGGGAGAACGTGGACAGTATCCCCGTGAACGCTGTGCTCAAGGACTTCCTGAGCTCCTTCCCGTTTCGGTTATGATGACGGGACACCAAGCATTACATCGCTGCCCTGCGGCAGCGCGGGACAGGCTCTCGAACTCAGGTTCTGCTGTCCAGGCCCGCGAGTCTGAACGGAGTTATTTTTGTAGCAAAGTAAAGTATTCTGTCATGAGACTTGAACACTTGACACTGAAAGTTTACACACCCAGTGAATGTTTACACTATCCAGGGCTATCCTGCTGCTATCTCTCTGCTGTGCAGACTCATACATTATTGTTTTCTTGTGAAAATAAATTTTGGTATGACAATTTTAAAACATAATTTCTCGTGTTGTTTTTATCGATGCACGTTACTGTGCTTAATAAGAATCATTACAAGAGAAAAGCAAGGCATTCCCGAGTTCAGTTTGACTGGCTCTGTCTTCAGCCCATCACACTCGCACTCCACAGCTCTCACTCATACTTAAACGGCTGCCGTTCATTGAGATTATTATTTTATTTATTTAGCAGATGCCTTTATCCAAGGCGACTTACAGAGACTAGGGTATGTGAACTCAGGGTCACACACAGGGGGTCAGGGAGTGAGCTAGGATTTAAACCGGGGTCCTCCTGGTTACAGGCCATTTTCTTTATCCACTGGACCAGCCTTCAATGCATTATGTATGTTTCTCCACAAACATAAATTGATTGCCATTTTGGTACTACTGCTCCATATATATAACGAAGGAGAAAAGTAATTTATAAACTGAAAAGTCACTATTTTAATAATTAGCTACAATGTTTCGGTCAACCCAGCCATTTCTACCATACTATCTGAAGAAGGCAGAAACGTTGTAGCTAATTATTATAAGACTGTAGGGAGGTTTCAGTTCAATGACTTTTCTTCTTCATGAAGTATTTGTGATGATTGATGGATCCCGATTCTCCCTGGATATAGTTTGCTGTCTGAATTCTCTCTCGCTCTCTATATAATCTGTATATTAAATTACTTCAGTGCATCCAACACTGCCTGGGGTTTGGGTTTGAGTTGCACAGCTGCAGTTGCACAGACACATGCAGCTGTGCTGAGACAGTTAGCCCTGTTTTGGAAGTGGGTTGAAAAGAGAGAAGTGACAGGAAAGCAGAGCCTGTGATCTGTGCTGCTCACCCACAGGCAGTGGCTCTGGAGCCAGACAGACTGAAAGGTCAACCTGTGGCAGCGCCAGCGCCACCCACATGCCTACAAACACACCGCAATGGCCTTTGGCCCCAGCAAGTTTAGCCCATCATATTTAAGTGAGTCAACAGTTTCTATGATTATATATATATATATATATATATATATATATATATATATATATATATATATATAGAGAGAGAGAGAGAGAGAGAGATGCATAACTCCTATCAGTAAGATCATCTGTACTTACACTTTGCAAATACAATGTATTGACCGATTTAGTTGCTAAACCAGTTAACACTTGGGAACCGACAGTGTTGTGTTTGTGTCTGAATCTACCACTAGGGGGCTGTGGTGAGGTATGTTTTACGGGCATTCTAGAGGAAGCCAATTTCATGCAAGAATAAAAATAAGATGACTTCTCGTAAGTACAGTCACATGATCTAGGCCAGACACTGTATTAAGATAGTGTTTTTTTTGGGCCCAGTTCTCTTCCACACTTTTAAATGTGTCCCGTGTAACCAAAAGAAGGGCTGTGAAACAGATCCTACAATTCATACAGGGTCCAATGATAGGCCAAACTGAATCAGCAAGAGGGTGTTTCCCACGACAATCCCAGAGAAACGCACCAAACTAGGCGGTACAGATTGCTGTTGCACAGAATTCAATAGCTCTGTGAAAAACAATTATTTCTACATCCTGTTGCTGCAGTGCCAACTCGATTTGCCCGTGGCAGGAGGTCTGGGGAAGCAGATATCGCTGCCACTATCAGGGCTTACCCAGAGCTGGAGCTGAGCTGAGCTGTGGGACAGTGGGAATGATGGGATGGTATGAGGAGTCATTTACTCGAGTGATGAGTGTAAAAGCTTGTAAAAAAATCAATGACCTTGGGAAACCAAAAACCACATCAGGCCCATTCACCGAGTGATCCATTCATATTCATTCATTATTATCCAGTCATTAATAATTCTGTACATCATGTGAGTCATCTGATTCCCCACTCTTACAGGCTCTCAATGCAGCTATATGTATTTATACATTTTTCAAATGTATTTATCAATGCTGTATTCGTTGGTAGAGCACGCAGATTTCCACAGAACCATGATCTCACATTAGATTAGCAGCCAGCAATGTCCGCCAAGAGCTTCTGCAATTAGTCAACCTTTCAGTCAGCCTTCCACTACAGACACAGTGCAGTCACCCAAAGACTGTAAAAACAAAAACCTGGCTCTCTCTTTACCCCGGTCCACTGCTGCAAGCCCCCGGCGACACGGGAAACGGAAGCTGAAACCCGCGTCCTCTGAAACGTGCTCCTGCCTATCCGTCATTTTTCTCACTGCGGATCCACAGCGAAGCCTCCAGACCTATAGTGCCGGAGAACAACACAGATCTGAATGGCTCCACTGCAGACCCGCAGGCGCCCTGTCAGCCACAGGGGTCGCTGGTGCGCGGGGAACTGTGGATTGCCCTGCCGACCTAATCCCTCCCTACCCGGGCAGCGCTCGGCCGATTGTCCCCTAGGAACCCCCGGTCACGGTCGGCTGTGACATAGCCTGGATTTGAACCTGCGATCTCGAGGCTATAGGGCGCATCCTGCACTCCACGTGGAGAGCATTTACTGGATGCTCCATTCCGGAGCCCCCCATCTCTCTCTCTCTCTCTCTCTCTCTCTCTCTCTCTCGGGGGAGGGTTTCTGATTGGTTTCTCAGGAACTCGGTCAGAGTGAAACTGACCCTGCTTCATTGAAAACACCAGTTCAGGTTTCAGGAAGCATGCTACTGCTGCGGCGTCTCCTCATGCATTCACAAAGAACCACAAGAGTTTTCAGAAAGTATCTACAGTATTAACAAGCTTGGTCTGTCTGTCTGTTCCTTCTCGGTGTGCTGCACACCAGTTATCAGATTGGTTGATATGCCTGCCAGGTTTTTAGAAATATTCCTAACCTAAGGGGTGGTACCTGTGTTTTTCCTATCAAAGTTAAGGAATGAAAACGCCTCAATGGTAGCAGCTTAATACATGGCCAGGTTTCAGTGTGTGAAGCAGCTCTTTTGCAGGGAAGACCCGCCACGCTCTGCTCAGGTTTGGCTCAGCACAACGAGCAATGGGGAGAGCAGAAAGCTGCAGCCCTGGCCTACATCTTCTCAATTCTCAAGAAAGATTCACTACCACCTGAGCGGACGTACCCATCGCTAGTGTTCTGAGCACAATTAGAAATCGAGCTGTTCTTGTGAGAAGCTGTCCTAAAAATACACTTCGTTTTAAACACCCACGATGACTATAAAAAGAATGGGGAAGTTCTCCATGTATCCGACTCAACAGGAATCAGTAAGGAAGGCAACCATCTTCAGATACCTGGCAACACAACACAGAACACAAAGTGTTCAGCGGCGTCTGAAAGCGATAGTCGATGAACGCTCGCTATCGCTGTACAAATGCACACGTCTGTCCCTCAGCACGGGTGAAACTGAGCTGCAAGGCTAATGTTTTCTGCAGTCATGTACCACTTCAGAGAGAGATGCTTATCTGCCTGACGTCACCCTCTCTAATACCAGCGATAAGAAAAGCCACAAGAAAAAGGTTTCAGCCTCATTGCCGTCTCTTCCAGGAAAAGCAACACTGCTTTCCCCGAAGAGGACCCTGCAGCCCTGCAGACTCCAGGCTCAGTTAAACCCGATGTCAGCGGCCCAGCCTCGCAGAACCTCGCGTCTGGTACACAGCGTGAAACCAGGTATATAGATCAATCTTCAGGTGTGTGTGTGTGTGAGAGAGAGGGGGGGAGGGAGAGAGCGAGGGAGGAGAGAGAGAGAGAGAGAGAGAGGGAGGAGAGAGAGAGAGAGAGGGAGAGAGAGAGAGAGAGAGAGGGAGAGAGAGAGAGAGAGGGAGGGAGAGAGACAGAGGAGAGAGGGGAGGGAGAGAGAGAGAGAGAGAGGGGGAGAGAGAGAGAGAGGGAGAGAGAGAGAGAGAGAGAGAGAGAGAGAGAGAGAGAGAGAGAGAGAGAGAGAGAGAGAGAGAGAGAGGGGAACAGAGAGAGAGAGAGAGGGGAGAGAGAGAGAGGGAGAGAGAGAGAGGAGAGAGAGAGAGAGAGAGAGGGAGGAGAGACAGAGGAGAGAGGGAGGAGAGAGAGAGAGAGGGAGGGAGAGAGACAGAGAGAGGGGAGGGAGAGACAGAGAGAGAGAGGGAGAGAGAGACAGAGAGCAAGAGGGAGGAGAGAGAGGAGAGGAGAGAGAGACAGAGAGAGGGGGAGAGAGAAGCATCTTTCTCCGAAGGTCTCAATATTCACACCTTTCCACGTCCCTCTTGTCACATACAGGAATTGGCTCTTCAGCACCAATAATTTAGCCTTTATTAGTTATTTATATAATCATTATAAATATGAGTTTAATTTTTTACTGTACCCGTGTAGGACCCAGTTCTCTTTCCTATTGGGGAAAATGATCAATCAGAATGATAATGCTGAGTCAACACTGAAGGGGAGGGTTAGGATTAGGATGTATTTATCAACGACAGACTGCCTCTTACTCACTGTAAATCACAATGGTCCCACTATAGAACGCTTTCGCATTTCTTCCAGTAAGTCCTCCTCAAATACATTTTTACCGACCACGCTGAAGAGTTTCCATGACAACGTGACTAGTGGTCATGGTGGCAGCAGGGTATCGCTATCAGAACAGTAGTGAAACAAAGAGGAAAGGGGGGGAGGGGTTAACACGTGGTCCTGTTTATTTCTGAGAAGAGCCGATTTATTGAGTCACTTCACACACTGCCCACCTGGCTTTACCGAAAGAGCCAGTCTCAGTGACGGCTCTGGAGAGGAACAGTATCTGTGTGGTGATGCCGATTCCACTAGAGCCGGAGGTACTACACCACAGGGGGTCTGTGTGTGTCACAAAAAACTCAAAGGGAAGGGGAGCAGGCCACACAGAGAAACTGCTCAGGTCTCTCGTTCTTTCAGAAAGAGTGCACTTGAACTTTAACAGACAGTCTCTAAACCACGCAACTCTGGTCACAGTTTCTGTTACAATGATGAAACCACAGCGAGGAGAGAGAGAGAGAGAGAGAGAGAGAGAGAGAGAGAGAGAGAGAGAGAGAGAGACCGAGAGAGAGAGACAGGCAGACAGACAGCGAGAAAGACAGAGGGAGAGAGCGAGACAAACACACAGAGAGACAGAATGAGAGACAGACAGAGAGAAAGACAGACAGAGCAAGAGACACAGCGAGAGAGACAGACAGAAAGACAGACATAGCGAGAGAGAGACACAGAGAGAAAGACAGAGCGAGAGAGACAGACAGAAAGACAGACACAGCGAGAGAGAGAGAGCGAGAGCGAGACACACAGACAGAGACAGCGATACACAAAGAGCCTCTCTTGGTATACAGGCTTGCTCTTTACAGCCGGGTGCTTCACAGAAGAAACAAGCCGTTGTTTTTCTCCTAACGAAAGCGAGTGGGCGGTGTGACGCGTGTTTGTTGGTGTCAGGCGCTGCTCAAGTATAATAGTTCCTGATTGTTTCACCCCAGGTACTGATTGCAAAGAAAAGGACGGCGATATTCCACGGCCGAGAACGTGAAAGATACTGCAACGTGAAAGATACTGCATGTGAATTCTAATAGACAGAAACTAAAAACAGAACATACCAACAATCCTTATAAAGTCTTTTATTTCTTAGTTCCAGCTAGCTAGCTCCCCACTATCACAATTCTGTATCACCGGGGTGCTCCGAGCGACAGGGCTGAATCCAATTCCTCCTCGGTCCCAGTGAAGTGACGCACCAGGTACCTGTTTAAATAAGAGTGTCCTTTATGTGGTACTGTTGTGCTGCACAACTGGGTTATAAATAAACGTTAGAAGCACTTGAATCCGAACATTATCTTTAGCTCTTAGGACAGCGCTGTACTGTGCGACCCTACTACAGACACACTCAGAATTAGCTCTTAGGATAAAAAAAATAACAAATTAAGTTTTCTTTGAAAAACAAAAAATGAAAACACAAGTTGTATTTATGTAATTTGATTCATTACATTTAGACTCAACTCTTGTGGTTAACATTAGAATGAAGTTATCATAACAATATAGTTGAAAAGATAAATTACATAACAGATAGATCCAGTTAAAAATGCTCCAGAAAATTGCAAATTAGGACAACGGCACTCAATGGGTTAATGCTGTGATGAAGAGCTGTGCTTCACCTCTGCACTGATCCCTTTCCAGCTTTGCTTCACCTCTGCACTGAGACAGGATCCCTTTCCAGCTGTGCTTCACCTCTGCACTGAGACAGGATCCCTTTCCAGCTTTGCTTCACCTCTGCACTGAGACAGGATCCCTTTCCAGCTGTGCTTCACCTCTGCACTGAGACAGGATCCCTTTCCAGCTGTGCTTCACCTCTGCACTGAGACAGGATCCCTTTCCAGCTTTGCTTCACCTCTGCACTGAGACAGGATCCCTTTCCAGCTGTGCTTCACCTCTGCACTGAGACAGGATCCCTTTCCAGCTGTGCTTCACCTCTGCACTGAGACAGGATCCCTTTCCAGCTTTGCTTCACCTCTGCACTGAGACAGGATCCCTTTCCAGCTGTGCTTCACCTCTGCACTGAGACAGGATCCCTTTCCAGCTTTGCTTCACCTCTGCACTGAGACAGGATCCCTTTCCAGCTGTGCTTCACCTCTGCACTGAGACAGGATCCCTTTCCAGCTGTGCTTCACCTCTGCACTGAGACAGGATCCCTTTCCAGCTGTGCTTCACCTCTGCACTGAGACAGGATCCCTTTCCAGCTGTGCTTCACCTCTGCACTGATCCCCTTCCAGCTGTGCTTCACCGCTGCACTCTCTGATCTTAGATTGCCTGCAGTTGGCTTGTGCTGTCTCTGTCCCGGACACTCACAGGGTAATATACTGCACATGTGAGCACGGTGGTTTATAAGTGACTGAAAACTAATCATATTGCTTTATGGATATAGTATATGCACTATACCCACAAAGAGGCCCATTGCAAGTGTACTGATGGAAACTCTGGACATCAGGCTGGGTGTTAATCAGGAGCAGCTGCAGCCAGGCTGAATCATGCAGCTATTTCTGTGCTTCCTTGAAGCCCTCCTCCCAGAAGCCGATTTCTCCTCAGGGACATTTGCTAATAAAAAATAATAATAATAATCTGTAGGCGCAAACCTATAATCATGGTTTTCCAAAAGCACAGTGCTAACTGCTTCCAGAACCTGCAGTAATTGGTGTTTTGTCATCTTATTAATAGCAGCAATGACAACACAGCTCCTTAAAATAGACTAACCAATTGAAAAGCAGAGTATATTGGAAAGGGGAGCTGTATCCACTTCATGCTTCAGAAATATGAAAACCAGCTGCCACAAAAACACCCTGATCTAGACATCCGGTACTCCCCAAACATACCCATGCTGTAAACACCTTCAAACACTGCAGAGAAAGGCTTCACTGTTATCCAATCAAAAAGCAGCTTCAATGAACTGCACGACTAGGGCCCAGTATCTCACACAAATGAAAACAGGATATCACTTTTACTAAATGCATTCCAAACAGTCAAACATTTATTTATGGATGGGAAAGCCTGACACATTTATACAGTGAAGAAAATAAAACAACAGCAGCAGCAACCTGCTCAAAGTGTGAGCTCAAACTATTACACACAGACTTTAACAGAAAATATATTCTAGTTAGAGGGATGACGATGACAAACACAAACCACACACCAGGGCTGTAGATGGTTTCCGATGCAGTATTATTCAGTATGTTATTCGTTAATTTCCTTTTGAAATATATATTACCACAACTAGTTTCCATTTAACACAATTCTAACATGATCAAAAGATGTGCAGTAATCAAATGCCTTCCATGAAGATCTTTAGTAACCAGTGTGACTCTGATTCGCTGTTGTTCTTGGGAAGACTACAATCATTTGCATACAATGAGCAGCTTTGCATTTCCTTCTGTGGTGTAGTTTTGTCACTGTTGTAATAATCAAAGTAGCTCTTAGGTAGTGCCTTGTTCTGAGAAAAAAAAAAAAATCACAGTTCCAATTTAAAAAAGAATAAGATTACCATAAAACAAAATAAAAAATTATGAGAAATGAATGTGTTTTTTAAAATTTTTTATTAATAGAGGTAATACTGTGAAAACAGTATTTGCAAATGGGACAAAATGAGTTGAAAACCCACAACAATATATATATATATATATACATATATTCATAATAAGCTTTACTTGATCAGGGGTATAATACCCCGCCCCTGCCTTGAACAGTAGCTTTCACCAACATCTCTCAAATATACTTCACCTGAAACTCGACAGTGTTGTAAAGCATTTCACCAGAATCACTTTTAATTGGTATTTTGTTACATTCATAATTTATTTTTAATTACATTTTTGAGACAAAGGTGGCTCAATGCCAAGCAAAAACTTACAGACACACGCGTATCCCAACAAGCATTCTGCCTACAAGTATACCCCTAAGTCAGCTGAATTTCAAATTGTGACTGACTGATAGAAAGTACGAGTGACTTCTTCAGCTTGGTTGAACAGTTATGACGTCAGGGTTCAGCTCATGCTTGTTATTATTTGTTTATTTAGCAGACGCCTTTAACCAAGGCGACTTACAGAGACTAGGGTGTGTGAACTATGCATCAGCGGCAGAGTCCCTTAGAATTACGTCTCACCCGAAAGACAGAGCACAAGGAGGTTAAGTGACTTGCTCAGGGTCACACAATGGGTCAGTGGCTGAGGTGGGATTTGAACCGGGGACATCCTGGTTACAAGCCCTTTTCCTTAACCACTGGACCACACAGCCTCATACTCTGATCCAGTTGCTCCTCCAAGGCCAGGCGAAGGTTGCTTGCTTCAGTGCTGTTCTCATGTGCAGCTATGTCATGAGCATGTGGTTAGTGATCACTTAACAATGTTGTGGGGTTTTGCACAGCATAGCTTTTTATTTTAGTGGTATGTGCCGTTGCCTGTCCCTTGGCATACAATTCTAAGCAAAGCTTACAGAAGTGCCTTGTGTCCTCCAGAATCAAAGATGATAATGTCCTGGTGTCAGGCGGTGTGCCTGGTACCGGACTGGCCTTTGAATATAAAGCACCCCATTTCAAACAGCTGACTTGCTGTTTGATAGTTCAGACCTCTCACTGTGGGTTAATGGGGAAGTGCTAACAAACTTATTTGGTTTTTTTCCCTGTAACTTGACATGATGAGCTGTAGAGCCCTACACCTGCTCAAAATCAATCTAAAAACAATAAAAAATACATTTTGCTCTTAATTGTATTATTACTTGTACTATGATACTTGAAATGTATTTGCTTACGATTGTAAGTTGCCCTGGATAAGGGCGTCTGCTAAGAAATAAGTAAATAAATAAATAAATAAGGTTAACGCCCTTGACAAACATCAAACACACGCCTCAAACATGTCACGCCTCGAAACACATCAAACACACGCCTCAAACACGTCACGCCTCAAACACGTTACTCCTCGCGGATGACGAAAAATTAATTCATGAGGTGCAGCAGTATCCATTATTATAGGATTGCAAACTGAACGACTACAAAGACATCCAGAAGAAAGACAATGGCTGGGTGCCTCGCGGGTGGTGCATCGAGCAGCAGCGAGACGTTTCCTTTCCGATTACGCAAGTTACATAAAAATAGGTTTATTAATAAGTAAAAATAAACCAGAGCATACATGCAGTCTACATATCCAGCATTTAAATGAAAAAAGTGCACTGTTGCTGGCTTTCAAAAATGACATGAAAAAGGTCCCGCATTCACACAACCTGAACATTTGAAGCTGTGGCTTTTTTTTTTTTTTTTTAATGATAAATAATGTTTTGTTCACTAAATTATTCTGTGGCACAAATCTGTGAGAAGAAGGTGGTCTTTACATACGCATAAAGCAAAGTTTTGTGGAGATTCACCAAACAAACAGCAACACGTCTGTATTCTATGTGACACATCCCAGCATCACCAAGCTCATACATACATGAAGATTATGAGCCGTTTTTATAAAGCATTTTCTGTCAAGTTCACCGGACTGTTTTAAAAGGAAAAAACAAATAAAAGTAAATACAAGGTAAGTGGTGACCTGCGCATAACAACACAGATTTTAATAATAATAATAATAATAATAATAATAATAATAATAATAATAATAATAATAATAATAATAATGTTGCACTTTAAAATACTTAAAAGTTAATAAACAAAAAGGATCAAAACTGAGATTGCAGGAAGTTAAATGTATAAAATCATGTTGGAAATATCAGTTCAACTATACTACTATTGTACCACAAAAATAAAAAATAAATACTACAACTACAACTGTACAATTACTACTACTAATAATGATGATAACAACAAAACTACCGGATATATAGGGATGTTCAATAACTCTGATCGATAACTTTCCAGAGGTCAGGGTGGTAACCTTTTATCAAAACAAGACCCGTTTTGTAATGGGACAGCCCGCCCATCTCTAGCACGTCCAATAGCAATGCACGGGACAGGCCGCCCATCTCTAGCACGTCCAATAGCAATGCACGGGACAGGCCGCCCATCTCTAGCACGTCCAATAGCAATGCACGGGACAGCCCGCCCATCTCTAGCACGTCCAATAGCAATGCACGGGACAGCCGCCCATCTCTAGCACGTCCAATAGCAATGCACGGGACAGGCCGCCCATCTCTAGCACGTCCAATAGCAATGCACAGGACAGGCCGCCCATCTCTAGCACGTCCAATAGCAATGCACGGGACAGCCCGCCCATCTCTAGCACGTCCAATAGCAATGCACGGGACAGCCCGCCCATCTCTAGCACGTCCAATAGCAATGCACGGGACAGCCCGCCCATCTCTAGCACGTCCAATAGCAATGCACGGGGACAGCCCGCCCATCTCTAGCACGTCCAATAGCAATGCACAGGACAGGCCGCCCATCTCTAGCACGTCCAATAGCAATGCACGGGGACAGCCCGCCCATCTCTAGCACGTCCAATAGCAATGCACAGGACAGGCCGCCCATCTCTAGCACGTTCAATAGCAATGCATGGGGACAGCCCGCCCATCTCTAGCACGTCCAATAGCAATGCACGGGACAGGCCGCCCATCTCTAGCACGTCCAATAGCAATGCACAGGACAGGCCGCCCATCTCTAGCACGTCCAATAGCAATGCACGGGACAGGCCGCCCATCTCTAGCACGTCCAATAGCAATGCACAGGACAGGCCGCCCATCTCTAGCACGTCCAATAGCAATGCACAGGACAGGCCGCCCATCTCTAGCACGTCCAATAGCAATGCACGGGACAGGCCGCCCATCTCTAGCACGTCCAATAGCAATGCACAGGACAGGCCGCCCATCTCTAGCACGTCCAATAGCAATGCACGGGACAGCCCGCCCATCTCTAGCATGTCCAATAGCAATGCACGGAACAGCCCGCCCATCTCTAGCACGTCCAATAGCAATGCACGGGACAGCCCGCCCATCTCTAGCACGTCCAATAGCAATGCACGGGACAGGCCGCCCATCTCTAGCATGTCCAATAGCAATGCACGGGCGGGTCATGTATTTATGTCCAGTCTTTCGCATGGTTTCTAAGGCCCTGTCCACACTACATAACCAATCTCGAGAACCGTACTCGAAACCACTCTAATTAATACAGCTCAAAACGGCCACACTGAAGTACCGTTTCATGTTTAGTCAGGCTTAATGCGTCCACACACCATTAGAATAGTTCAGTTACAATTCCCAGCAGTGCAACCAACTGTGGAAATTAATACGATAGTATCCCACCATGCACTGTATTTTATTTTAAAATAATGTGTTATGCCCCACATTAACAGAGGTCCATATTGCATAAATGAAATATAACAAGTATTGTAACAAGTAGGGCTTGAAGTTTTCAGGTTTTATTTTTAATCAGGTGAAGTCCCTTTAAACAAATTGAGCTCATTCTGTTTTATAATTAAACTCAGAAAAAGCTGTTAATTACAAAACAATCTTTGTTTTTACCTTCATATCTTGCCTGAGCCTAATTCTGGTCCTCTTAATTTTATTTCAAACAGAGCTGACAAATTACGTAATTTGTTCATCCCTGATCCTACTTTTAACTCGCATTTCATTTTTGCAGTCGCCTAATTTAACGTTGTGTTTTTGTTATTTTCCCCACTAGTTTAACAGAGATGTCCTGACAGATTTTTTGACGCATAAAAATGAATACCTAGTGCGGAGTGTACACTGATAGCAAGTCCTTCAGGAGTCTGCTCTGAGTATTTCGCCAAATATACCGCAAAGCATTTTGGGATATTGGAGGATACACAAAAAAATGTAGTTTGGTATTACAGCATCCACACTTCTGATAAACCGCACTACCTGATGCGATCTAATTAGAACCGGACTCGAGACGACCTCCTGAGGTGGTCTCGAGTCCGGTTCTCGAGTACGGTATTAAATGCTGCGTAGTGTGGACGCAAACCGTATTTAGCACTTTTAAGCCGGCTTAAATGCAACTAATACGGTTTAAAGGCATAGTGTGGACAGGGCCTAAGTCGTGTCTGCTGTGGATTGACATTCGCTTAAAACCCAACCCAATCTCAGAGTGTTTTTAGTTCTTATTTTTTTACTACTTAACAAGTGGCTGTAAAGAAAGCTCTTGTTTTATATTCACTACTTGTAAAATTAGGACTAATTCGTCTAGACGTTTTTCTAATTTATTCATAGATAAAAGTATTTTAGTGAGTTGCAGCCCATCAGTGTGCTCTTAAATTTGGAAATTCGTGTGAAAGAAGGGGGTTTATATTAGTAAAAAAAACAAAAAAACAAAACATTATGAATAATGCTTTCTAAATTTAAATCATACGCCTTTCAAAACACGACATGCAAAACCAACGAGGCAGGGCTTAGGAAACTGAAGCCACCTACCAGTGTTTCATAAAACACATTTTAAGAGCATTATTAAAACTACAGGAACATTAACAATAACATTTCGAGATAGAGTTTATAATGACAGTACCTACTCTGCTTTTGTGTGCCACTGAATCCCTTCACAATGCTGTAAAATAACTCTGACTCCCATGATTCCCTGTGCGTCACTCGGAGAGGCGTGGTCACAGATCTGGCCTGCCAGTACACACTCAGAATTGGTCCTGCAGCTGCCGTTATAGGTTTCTTCATTTGTCAGTCAGAAAAAATCTGACTGCGACGGCGGCTGGCGGCTATTTTAATTTTCGCCGGTGACTGGCGTCAGACAATTCCGACTGACAACTTACGACAGCGGCTTTGGGGTATACCTACAAGCATCACACATCCACACAGATCTCTCCACAACTGAAAATGAACATCTCAATGTTACACAAGCTCTGGACGTCTCTGAAAGCAGTCTCTCGTGTGATAGCAACCATGCGAACATAAAGACAGAAGCAGAAAAGCCACAACACTGACGGTCGCCCCTTCTCCATATTTACACAACGCAGAGACCGGGAATGGGGCTGTCCCATGGAGCTGCTGCATCACTGAGAGGTGGGTGGGGTCACAAGTCAGCTCTGGATGAGGTCACAGCTTGACGCTGGGTGATGTAACAGGTCAGCTCTGGATGAGGTCACAGCTCCACTCTGGCTGCCTCGGGCTCATCTGGTTCCTCCGGGCTCCCCCCCGGTTCGGAGCCGATGCGGTGGATGTGCTGGGGGTCGGTGGGAGGGAGGAGGGTCAGGGACTCCACACTCAGGAGTCCGTGTCATCGGAGAGCAGAGAGATGGTGGGCTGGTGCGCGGGGGTCAGGCTGGGGGCGAGGGCTCGTCCGGGAGCAGGAACCACAGAGCCAGTCTCATCCACAAACTGGACCGCGTCGGGGAAGGCAGGCTCATCTGGAGTGGGAGATACAGACTCGCATTGGGATATTGTTCTTGGGAAAACCCTTTGTGTCATTCTCCATGAAAGCTGGAGGCACAGCCACCATGCTGAAGGACAATCATTCCTCCCAAGGGCGCTCAGATCTACGCGCCTAGGGGTGGATTCAATAAAAACACAGCTCAGCTGGTATCTCCCTGGTCTGTGGGACTATTCAATAGAGGGTTACTGCCAATGTCAAGTTGTCATGGTAACACTGAACAATCACAGCAAAACAGAGAAATACCGGCAAGCTGTTTCTTTTGTTTTTCTGAAGATTCTCAGAATTAGATGAATTACATTCTCTAATAGCGACAACAAGAATCCACAGTGCCCCTCTAAAGGGACACACAGAGAATAGAAAACAGAAACCACATGGCATATTTACATTGTTTTAGGGTACACTGAGATCTGTAAGAAAGGGTTTGAGGCCAGCATAGTGGCGTCGATCAGCTTGGGGCGGAGGACTCCGGTACATAGTAAACCTGCTTTAGTCATTCACACAACTTAAACGAGGCAAAAAAAAAGCATGAGAAGAACAGAATAAGGCACGAGATGAGCTGAATCTGACCCCCAGCGCATGACGTCCCAGCATAGCAATGAGTCTACTGGAATGCATGACTGCCTTCAAATAAAATAAAACAAAACTGGAACTGAAAACAAAATGAACAGTTTAAATTAGGAGGACAACGAGCAAACGAACAGAGAGAATAGCAGGAACCTGTAAATATAAAAATAAGAATCCATTTAAAATAAATACATAAAAGAAATAATAGCAATAAAGAAAGTGAGTGAGTAGAACGAGACGAGAGAGCATTGAAGACACCAGACTAAACAAGAGAAGACTGTCTGTCTTTATATTCCATAGGGGTGACATCCAGTACTGCATGTTAAAGAAGCTATTACACACAGTCCTGCATGTTAAAGAAGCTATTACACACAGTCCTGCATGTTAAAGAAGCTACTACGCACAGTACTGCATGTTAAAGAAGCTACTACGCACAGTACTGCATGTTAAAGAAGCTATTACACGCAGTACTGCATGTTAAAGAAGCTACTACACACAGTACTGCATGTTAAAGAAGCTATTACACACAGTACTGCATGTTAAAGAAGCTACTACACACAGTACTGCATGTTAAAGAAGCTATTACACACAGTACTGCATGTCTGCCGTGGTTGATAATAGGTATGTTCAGCTTCTGAGCTCAATCTTAACGACCGGCACTATAACCTCAACACTGAGGTTCCTTTATCCTGAGAGGATCTGGTTTGAAGAGACAACAAGAGCAATTTTGTGATCCGTACGGTACAGTGAATGTGGAAGTAAGCAGTCATGCTGTAACTGGCAACATGACTGCATCTTGTTAATCATTCAGCTGACAAAACCGAAAACAAACTAAAGCAGAACAATAAACCATTTGAAATAACCGTTTCTTGGAAGAACCATAAAACTACCCTTTGATAGCTCCTGCTCTGAAGAACTGAACAATAAAACAAATTGGGCTGCGTTAGTTTCAGTTCTCAGCATAGCGGTTAGCTTTTAAAATGCAGAAGTGTGCTGTAACTAAGGCATGCCATGTCTGAACTGCATGGACAGAGCTGGCTGCACGCTGCGTGTGCCCAGAAACTGTTTAACACAAAGCAGTTAGGCCTCTTTGAAATGTGCAGCTGAGTGGATACTGGTAAAGCATTACATGACAATAACAAAACTATGAATCCACTTCCAAGAACAGCTGTCACAAGAGCACGCTCCAGGCTTCCACTTTACTTCCAATAACTGTTAAAAACAAATCCCTATACTATCCACTAACACGAGCCAGCCTTGCTCAGGGCACATACAGGCTGTATTGTGTTTTTAGTTCTTTACATACTCGCTGTGCAGGTACCAATGTATATCTATCCCCCTCTGTTACTGCTAGACCGCAGGATTGAGCAGGAGTGTTGCCTTTGCATTGCCGATGGTCTGCAGATCCACGCCGGCTCTTCAGATCAACGCATGGATCAGTCAAGTGCAGAGACACTTTATGTGGTGGTGGAATTAAAAGAATATATATATAGGGGAAAAAAAACAAAAAACAAAAAACACGTATGAGAGCAGCAGTACACTATCCTATGTCACTGGAGTTAATAATCCTAATTAAAATAAGCATGAGAAAAAATAATAATAATGATCTCTCATTCATCTTCCTCGTCTCCGGCTCAGTAATACCTATGTGAATGTGACAGAGGGACGTGCCTGGATGGGATTTGCTTGGAGACCTAAACCCAGTGTCCACCGCGACTCTCAGCATCAGACAGACTAAACACTCGTCGTCTTCCTTTCCTGCCAGACCTGACTAGAGGAGAACAGAGGGACAGATCACAGGGCAGGCTAGACAATGGAACACAGAGAGGGGGTGGTGGGAAGCAGTGATGAGACCCAGCAAGGAGAAGGTCATTACAGGATGGAGGGTGCGGGATCCTAACTGCTGGAAGAGATACACTTTTATTTGAAGGTTATCCTTTAGGACAGTCCCATGAGATCCAGTCCACATGAACACAATGGGCTGGACTCTCACAGCCATTTACTCCAAATCATCATCAGAGTTACTTTTATCTGAAAAAACAAGACTGTCAGGCTTCAGAGCACTGCTGTTTATAACTCGATGAATGACATACAATCCTAATGCGTGGATTTTACAATCCATCAATGGAGATGTTCTGAGATCACTGTGCTTATGTGCCAATGCGTGCTTGTTTGTATATTTTTGAAGCGATGGCTTGACCAGCAGTTAAGAAACCCACACAGCTCTGTTGGAGACCACCAGCACAGCCTGGATGCACTCTGTCAGAATCTCTTGTCCTAAACAGTGACCAGCAAAACAAAAGTATGTTAAACACACATTGACAACTATTGCTGCTTGATGTTAATGACCGACAGACGCATTGCATGGGCAAGGGAGAGGATGACAGGAATGGCCTGCCCACCGCCATGCACACTCACGAACCTAAAGTAGCTATGAAACATTCAAACACAACAGCATTACTCTTAATATAGTCCTAATAATCTGCGTTAAACTAAGCGTTTTGAACTTCCATTAGCTACGTAGGTTTCAAATGAAGACGCATCACAGCAAGCTTGCACTTTCATTTTAAAAAACGAGATCTGGTACTGCGTTGTGTTAAGGAAAGGTTTCCAAGCCTTTTCTCGGTTTCCAAGCCTTACTCGCAGGAAACCTGCTACACTTGCGCTCCGCGAGTCGTTTCACAGCAGCAGCAGCAGGCTGGTTAATGGCAGGATATGAGCCATTGAAGGGGTGGGGCAACGTCACCTTCCAGGTGAAATGACCCAGAGCGGGTAATACCAGATCTCATGTTTGAAAATAGTGCATGAAGAGCCTGGCATTAATAAAGTACAACCTGTTCACTCAGCTGGTAGAGTCTGCAGGGGTCTGGCCCACACACAGCTGACAACCTGCAGGGTAGCGCTGCACTCTGAGCAACAATGAAATGTCTTGAAACTGTATCTGCACGCACAGTGCTAACCCGATGCATTCCTGGCATGTGAGCTCAAACTGTATTAAAAAAACAAAACAAACAAAGGTCCTGTTCTGTACTCGAGACTGACAGACCCTAACCAGAGGAAATACTAAAACAAACCAAAAAGGTTTTGTCATTATGTTGGCAATTCCACGAAAAAGGGGGCTGGCAAAGCAGCAACATGGAGAACGGAATCCCATCACTTGAAGAGTTCAGCAAACGCGATTGAACATTCCAGGAAACACTACCACAACTGACTTGGAAACTTGCAAACGATTCATAAATAGAGTTACTCAACAACACCAGCCAGCGTCTTCTCCAGATATCGCTCTATGAATCCTTTCACACATGCTGCCTGCAAGGAGGCAAGGCAGAAGCTATGCCTTTGTATCTGTGCACTTACCAATGCCAAAATCAATAGGCAGCTCACTGCCAAGCTTCAATCTGTATCTCACAGGCTGACTCTTACAGCCGAACAATGTGTTTGCAGACTCTGCTCTCCCCACTATGAAAATGAATCTCACGCAACCTTTTTGGGGTGCTCCTGAGGGTTTGCGTGGGCTGACTGTCTCACTTTTACTTTCTTGTCATCTGTCTGGCACCGATAATTAATTTACAAGAAATGGAACAATCAAAACCGCAAATAACACTTTGGGGGAATTCCATGGTACAGTAATGTACAGTACAGATAAGACACTGTGTAAACACAGAATTCCATAGTATAAGGAACCGGTTTCATACTCATCGCCTTCACCACAGCGTCAGAGGAGCTGGGAAGGTGCCCTCTGCCCGCGGGTTGGGGAATCTTTCATATTGAATGTCCATAGGGATAATAACCAGAAGTCACATTAAATATAAAACAACAGATGAAAAGCTGAAAACTTATTTAAATGGTGCGGTTTAAACTTTTAGAATGCTTTGTCATGGATATTCTGAGAGCGAGATCTGTACTCCCGGGTGAAATTATAAGTGGAGGTGCTGGTTAGGTCCCAAAGGGGAGGTGACTTACAATGCAAAAGATCTGTACCCAGAAAATAGAAATGAATCTGGACTCGATTGAAAACGGCTCCACGCAATCCAGTCACACACTGTACAGCAGCTCCAGGAAAGTGGAGTCACAACGAGACACGTCTCCAGGAAACCCCACAGGACTGCTACTTTCTAGAAACACTGTACATAGAAAATGAAGCTACTCCTGGGTTTCAACCCTGTGAAGATCTAAATAAAGTTTGGGTCTTTCCAAAACCACATCTACCTTTTCCGGACTTTACAAGTGTAGCGTAGGAGTTTGCCTTTGCTAGTACAGTACTAAAAATTAAATTGAACATACACACCACCCTCCCACACACAGAGGAAGCTGCTAAAACACACCCCACTGTGAACTGTGAATACAGTCAAGCACAAGGTGGAAAGTGCACTTCGGGTGAAGTCTAGATTCTGATTTTAGATCTAAAGCAGTCTGTTTCTTTTGATTTGTCATTCATCATCAGAGGGCTGCTGGGATAGAGCCTGGTAAAACCAGGCAGAGACGAAGCCCTGAGGTGAAATTACAAACATCACTGAAGCCCTGAGGTGAAATTACTAACATCACTGAAGCCCTGAGGTGAAATTACTAACATCACTGAAGCCCGGAGGTGAAATTACTAACATCACTGAAGCCCGGAGGTGAACAGAGCAGGTGTGTGATACAAGCGGACAGGAGGCAGTATTAGGTATTAACAGTGTTACCGGAGGGGCTCTGCGTGGCTGAGGGGGTGGAGATGGTGCTGGCTGTGACAGAGTCGCAGCGCCCAGTGCTCCCACTCCCACTCCCACTCCCACTGGACAGGGAGGAGGGCGACGGCATCCGGGAGGGGCTGTGCTGGTTTATACACTGGGCCACCGCGAAGCCTGAACAGAGAGAGAGAAACACACCAGGGGTTAAAACAGACGCTATCCATCCCCTCCCAAGGGCTACACATTAAACACACTAATGCTACACAGCTGAATATTTACACCATGCGTTCCACCATCAAAACAGGAACGCTTGCAATTATATGATTTACTGAATAGGAAGGAAAAAGGATGTAAAGGGATCCAATATTCATGGCACTGCTGCCTTTTACACACATCTACATGATATCACCCGCATTGCATAGCAGGTCGATCCATTCCTGCTTTTACTATGAGTTTAACAAGACACACCTGAGCTTGTTACCCTATACACACTGGAGCTAATCAAGCCTGTATCAAAACCTGGAATGGGTGAAACTGCTGTGCAATAGGAGTCTTATTTCCATCCCTGTTACTTAATGTTCCATTTTTATATCCAAGTTTTCCAATCGCCGTGTTTTTTTTCTCCAGTATTTCATACCCTGATAAACCCCTGAAGCGAGTAGTGCAGATGGTGTTGAGGAAACACACTTGAAACTCCCAGCTGTTTAACACATACAGGACAGTGCAGTGCATTCAGGGCAGGATCCTAAACCAAGGACCGGCTCTGGATCAGGGCTGCCTGTCTCGGGACAGCGAGTCACACGCTTCGCTCCACTGAAGCGTGGTGATCATGCTCTATGAAGCTGCATCACAGCCCCCACGCCGCTGCTCAGCTTCTGTACGTGGCAGCCGTCCAAGTTCGACTTCTCAGAATTTTGCAAACTCTTACCTGAATTTCACTTGAGAAGGAAATCCCAAGACAACCGAGAGAGTTTTGAATTAGTCAGTGAATTCCCCCGTTTACTGTTTCTAATGAACCCAAGCAGTATTCCTTTCACAGAGCAATGTGAAAGTTGTGGCCAGCGCAGCAACCCCCTCACTTTCACACTCCCATTTTAACCGGGACGTAACTCAATTTACACGGACCCCCTCCAAAGGATGCACTGCCTCTGGCTTCACATAGACTGGGAGGAACTAACCCAAACCTTAACCACCACGAGCAATACCACATCAGCCACACGGCAGTCCCAGACTGGAGTGCAAATAAACCAATGTCATCTCCCTCACTGCCCTAAACACTTAATGGGAAAATGAGGTGTCCATTCTGTTTATTTGATTTCCGTGCCTTTACACAGAGAACTGGCAGCAACTCGGAACATAAAAACAAAGCACTTGCTGTGTGTTATACATGCAAATTGCCTGGCATCTATGAATTGATATGCCCACAAACATCTAAAAGGATATATGGAATGCAAATCATGAAGTTTGGTTCCGTCTGTTTGTCTGCCTTGCCCCTAGGTAACTGTGCCACACCACACCTGGATTCATTGGAACGGAGGAGTTTTTCCTTGAAGCTCTTGGACATGACGATACACGCAGATTATAGAAAGATCGTAAATAGAACAAGCAGCACACTTTATTGTTCTCCTTTATTGTTCTCCTTTATTGTGACTCCTTTAAAACCCTCGGGGACAGAATCTGCAAGCCCTGTCCTGTCCTCGATTCTGATTGAAGGTGAAACTAAATATCTTCTGTCGACACATTCCAAGATTTTCACTGCCGTAACCGCGGCTGACAAACAGCACATCGCTGCAATTTTTATTTTTCATTTGAGCTTTTAGATGTGGTTCAGATCCCGAGCAGCACTGTATATGGGATGCAAAATATAAGGGTGGAGCCCGTATCAGCAAGCTGCACACAACTGGACACCCAGTCCTGCCCTATATACAAGATCCCCAGAGGAAAAGCACAGCAGAGGAAAGCAGCGGCACAGCGAGGTATGGTATAGCATATTACAACCATGGCAAAGCAGGGTACACTATGGTAAATGCATGGTATAACCACATTATCATCTCACAGGTTAGATGTAGGTTAATGCCCTGGCTGAAGCTATGAGATGACTCACACAGTGAATACAAGCCAATACAGATTCCTGTTTACTGTAAACTCCAGGCCCATCAGGAACAACACTCATTTGGACACCAGACTTGATTCCACAGATAAGTTTCAGAATGACAGGAAACGGCCCTCAGCAAGGACAGCCTCTCAGTTTGACAGGGTGTCAGAAACTGGACTTCAGATGACTGCTTTACCCAGAGAGGCTGCCTAGGCGCTTGTATGTGCGTTCTGCGGTATTCTAAACACAGTGAGCTGTCTTTCCCGGATTGGGTTCACAACGCTTACCTATGCTTTTACTATGGTAAACTTGTATGAGGTTTTATGCAGAGTAAAATCTACTTAAAAAAAAAACAACACACACTTCAAAAGAAACGAAAGAAGAACTCTGCTAATAATAATAAAGTTCTTTCTAAAGCGATGCGCAGATCTGAGACGGATGCACTCGTGTTAAAGCAGCTGGCAACCCCATTTCATACCTAATGGAAAAAAAATGGCATTAGGTTACCAACTCATGCACTTGATCCTCATTTCCAGAACTTCATCATTATCTGTGGTACTGACAAGCGCCACAAACACTAACGTGGATGGGGATGGAGTACGGAATGCCACTCCTGATTTCTCGGATGAAGGACGACACCCTGTCGATGGCTCATC
Organism: Acipenser oxyrinchus oxyrinchus; assembly: GCA_030684275.1. Lineage (NCBI taxonomy): Eukaryota > Metazoa > Chordata > Actinopteri > Acipenseriformes > Acipenseridae > Acipenser > Acipenser oxyrinchus. The sequence continues at coordinate 34,477,049 of CM060262.1, read as the reverse complement.
AAACCTGAACAGAAGATCCATGTACCTGCTCTGCTGCATCTTCTCTTGTCAGTTGGTGCAATCTTAAAATGAACTTGTGGTCTTCGAGTACAGTTCAAAAGAAAAGAGTAAAAACAGATAAGCTCCAGTGGCTGTCTGATGCTGATCAGATCGCTAGTGTGACTGCTGTTCAAACGAGGGGTCGGGCTGCAGACAGAGGGAGGCCGGTGGTTTGATACATATATAGATATACACCACACTGCATTGCCATTAGACACTGGCATTACCACTTACCATGTGGCTGTGAACAGAAAAAAACAACACAGTTCCAGGAACGGAAATAAGACTTTAAAACTCCATTCAATAAGGAAATCAAGAGAGAAGAAACCGAGACAACAACGGTACGGCACAGGGCTATAAAACAAAACCATCAAGTTTGCTGTTAGCCACGCGTGTCCACAGAAGCGTGGAGGGTGCAGGGCTGTGGGAGTTACCTGGGACCTTGTCCACGGAGGCGAAGACAGAGTGCGGCACGGTGGAGTCGCTCAGCCCGCGGCGGGATTGTTCGTAGAAGCGGAAGGGCAGGTGCTGAGACGAGGCCGTCGAGCTCCGAGAGAAACCCAGGACATCTGCTGAGGGCTGGACAGGGAGGTCCAGCAGCACTGCGGGACAGAGACACGTCTTTAACAAGGCTGGACAGGGAGGTCCAGCAGCACTGCGGGACAGAGACACGTCTTTAACAAGGCTGGACAGGGAGGTCCAGCAGCACTGCGGGACAGAGACACGTCTTTAACAAGGCTGGACAGGGAGGTCCAGCAGCACTGCGGGACAGAGACACGTCTTTAACAAGGCTGGACAGGGAGGTCCAGCAACACTGCGGGACAGAAACACGTCTTTAACAAGGCTGGACAGGGAGGTCCAGCAGCACTGCGGGACAGAGACACGTCTTTAACAAGGCTGGACAGGGAGGTCCAGCAGCACTGCGGGACAGAGACACGTCTTTAACAAGCAGGGTGTCTAGTTTAGTACAGTAGAGCCCAGTGTTTTTCGCAACTAAGAAAGAACACAAAATGTAACATATAAACCAAAATGCAAATATAAAAATAAATACAACGAAAACTCATTATAAAGCAAATATAGAATGATACAAAAAATACTTGAAATAAATACTTGCAATCGTAGTTGTCAAGGCTCAGCCGTTACCACAGACACGGCCTGAAGGGAAAAGGAAGCTCTGACTGCTCAGATGTATAATTTGGAGCGAGTTGGGAATTAAAATTGGGATGGACGAAAAGAGACATTTGTTTCTAAAATGCCTAAACCGCGCATAACAATTAAACAAAGCAGCCAAGAACTTGAGCACGAGAGGATGTGTGCAGCCCACCGTGACAAAATAATGATGTGCAGAATATGCAACCGTTGACTGGAATGGGAGTCAAAGATACCGTGGTTAAGCATCATTAGCTGTTTATTCCTTTTGGGGAAAATATGGCTTGTTAACAGATGAACCTGCATTATATCATTATATCATTCGTGGTATAAAGCAGATCATGAGCACATTACGAGTGGGTTCTTTACATTTAAACACATGCATATAGTTTACAGTACAGGACAAATACGTTTTGTATCATTAACTGGAATGAAACAGTTTGTGTCGTTATCCAAAAAACTGCATGAATTGTCGACTGATGAGATCTATCAATACTTGGTGTTTTTTTGTATAAGACTATGTTAAAATTTGGTGACGTTGGTGTTTTGTAACTGAACTGTTAAGACCGCCCACGCAGCATTTGACAGGCTGCACAAAATGTCAGTTTATCGGCCGAGATGAATATTGGTTGTTAGTTGCGTTGGAAATTAATTCTATCCTGTGGTAGCAAAGCCCAGCCATGAAGCATCTGACAGGTTACACAAAACATGACAACAAGTGGGTTTGTGAGATGATATTGAGAGAGGTCATTCCTCAAAGAACCTGTGGAGCATCAGGGCAAACGTTTTACAAAAATCGTGATAAACGGGGTGTGATATTAAGAGGTGATACACAATCGTGATGATAAACGGGGTGTGATATTAAGAGGTGATACACAATCGTGATGATAAACGGGGTGTGATATTAAGAGGTGATACACAATCGTGATGATAAACGGGGTGTGATATTAAGAGGTGATACACAATCGTGATGATAAACGGGGTGTGATATTAAGAGGTGATACACAATCGTGATGATAAACGGGGTGTGATATTAAGAGGTGATACACAATCGTGATGATAAACGGGGTGTGATATTAAGAGGTGATACACAATCGTGATGATAAACGGGGTGTGATATTAAGAGGTGATACACAATCTTGATGATAAACGGGGTGCGATATTAAGAGGTGATACACAATCGTGATGATAAACAGGGGTGTGATATTAAGAGGTGATATAAAACGGGCTCATCTGTGTTTTGTATTAGTATGCAAATTATTTGTTTTATTTCAAGTGGTGCAACTTTTGCACTGGAGCAGATGCTGTTTTGGTTTTGAATGGATTTGAATGAATGAATCTGCTTTGCTTTGTGTTTAAATCCTGAGAAACCCCAAGCGTGTTGAATACTGGAGCCCTGCTTCAGTGCAATGGGATTGAAATACAATGCCTATGGTTATTTTAATAGGTAGATCGCTGTATGTAGAACTATTATATAGTAGGGCAGTGGAAATCTTTATTTAATCTTATTGTATTTTTATAGAGGGCATGGACAGTATTTACTGTAAATATGCAGTTAAAGAGTGGGCGAGTGTACGTTACTGCTGCTAATGAGAAATTATGGTAAGTAAATTATTTTTCTGTGCGAGGGCTGTTTATATCAAATGTCTAAAGAAACAAAAGTGGATAATGTTTAATAAAAATATGTATGTAGTTAAAACACGATGTATACTCTACTATTATTGCTTTAGCTGTTTTATTAATGTGTGTCTGTAATAAAACGACATCTGTGAAAAATAAAAAATTATTTATTCCCAGGGCTCTAAGTATAGTGAGTGTTAAACTGGAGTTGAGTTCTATTTGAAGCACGCTGCTGTTACGTGCGATTGAACCATCAGTAATTGCATACTCTACTGGGGACGGGCAGAAGTACCAGCGGCTGAGACTTAGCAAGCGTAATGCTGCTTCTGGAGAGACAGGCAGGCTCACTCACCGGCTATCCTCTGCATTTTGGTGCGTCGTGCCTGGATGCGCCCCTTGGCCAGCCGCTGCTTGGCTATGATACAGCGGATGTGGTCGGCGAAGATGAAGTTGGCCTGCAGGATGGGGAAGGGCTTGGCGTGCGGGTTCGAGGTGGGCTTGTGGATGATGATGTTCAGGGCCCGGCTGTCGTCCTCCACCCCGGTCACCTGCATATCCTGGGACACACACACACACACACACACACACACACACACACACACACACACACACACACACACACACACACACACACACCAGGTCAGCTCATTCTGTCAGACGTCCAACAGCTGCAGGTGGTTCCATACAGCAGATTCTAGCCAGCTTCCGTAAATACAACAGGGATGGAAATGAGACTCCCACTGCATAGCTGTTTGAGCCATTACTAGTTTCAATGTAAAGTTCAATGGTACACACCTGAGCTTTGTTACCTGTACACTGTGGCTAATCAAACTTGTATTAAACTCTGCAATTTGGACCTGCTTATTTCAGAACTGTGCAGAGCATCATCACAAGCTTGCTCTCTCTTTAGAAAGCACAACCCCAGCGCTGCAGATGACTCAACTTGCAAATATTTGATATTTTCCACTGTATAAAAACTGCACTGCTTCTTTTATTTCCACGCTGATGGGCTATTTCACATCAACTGAAAGAACAAACCGATTTAGAAGAAACCTCTCTCTCTGCTACAGCCCCCCACAAGTTAGTGCTTGGAGGCAGAGTAACAACGTATAAAAGCATTGGTAAGCCATTCATTAAAAACACACGGAACGGGGGCAAGTGCTCACATAACATACTTAATACCAACTCAGCATTGATGAATCAAAATCCTAGTTGTGTAGCTCAATTCTAGAATTATAAAGACTTTTCATATGACAGTATCTCAAAGCACTTTACAGGTTGAATAAAGCAATCTAAATAAAACAACAAATGAAGAAGAATGACAGATGCAATACAAAAATAAGAGACTACTGGAAATGACAGACTACAAAATCGTCAGTCTTGTTACCTGCAGCAGGCCGGCAAACTTGACGACCCCCCAGCCCAGGCGCTTGGTCTCGGGTTCCACCAGGCTCATCTGGTACAGGTCCACAGCCAGGAAGCGCTGGGCCTGCCGCCCGTCCTTCCAGACCACCATGCAGGCGATCAGGTCGCTGTTATCTGGAGGGAGCAAGCGAAGGACAGGCCGTTCTGTACAATCCCATCCAGCACCTGGAGAACACAGCCCTGCAGATACCAGTCTGTGCACAGGCTTCACTTGTTATAGAGCTGCGATGAAATCACTGATTCATGATGGGAATACAACACACAGCTCATTTAACACTTAACATAGCAAAAGCTGAACCCTAAATTACCAGCACAGTCTTTAGGCAGATCAGTTCTGATATTCATTCCCAAGGGGTTGGGGGGGATTCATGAATTAACAAGACCCCCCCTGATTAGAGGGCACTGCTGTCAGCTACCACGGTATTGCATGGGGGGCATGCTATTGATTGTGATCAGTAACCAGTCACTGCTACTCTAAACACTGACATCTTTAAATCACACATTTCTGTTTTGCTTTTCTTCTGCTGTGTGTGTTTTTTTTAAAGCTACACTCTCCTTCTATTTGAACAGAAGAAGGACAGAGCCTCCTACCCAGTGGATGACATTTCGGAGGCTTGAGGTTTCTGAAGCTGAGGAACATGGAGCCACTTTGCGGCTTGGTACTTGGTTTCTGGCCACAGCATGGCAGGGGAGACGTGGGGGTTTGATACGGCAAAGTTGCCTCAAACTAGGAACCGTGTTTTAAGCCAGTTCCTGAAAAAGTTGCTTTGTGCTCCCTCAGCTGAAGATGCTAATTAATACTGTTTCCTGATCAGCAGAACCGCTTGATATTCAAATGGAATCAAGGAGAACATGCGATTCATTTTTATTTTAATTTTGTTTGTAACCCTGCTCCTCAGAACTGGCATTTATAGTAAGATGTGGAATATTTGTAGAAATGTGGGAGTCTCAGAGTTATTCTTAAGCAGTAGGGAGCTCAGCCCAGTTTAAGACCGGAGTCAGTGGACCTTAAATCATGTCTGTGGTAAAGCTAGTCTTAACACTGGCACCTGCATGTCAAAGGCTGGTGCCGGGGGTTGTGATAAACAAAGAAGAAGCCAGATCATTATTCCCAAAGCTACACCCTCAACAAAGTACTATACAGAGTGCAAGCATTACAGCTCCTAGTGCTGTAAATGTGAATCTGCATTGGGACAACTTCAATCTCCACTGGGAGAGTTTCAAATCAATCTGCACTGGGACAGCTTCAAGTCAATCTCCACTGGGGGAGTTTCAAATCAATCTCAGACAGGTCATATTAAACACAAGGCTCTCCGAGAACTCCAGGGTTGCTAGGAATCAAGGTCAATATGATGTAAAATGTAACTAGACAGCTGGATAAACAAGAAGGGGATTTTCTCTCTTGGATATTAAAATGTTGTGCTGTTTGGAACAAGAGGCAGTTCCTCTTTATATCTGTACCCCCCTATTCAGTAGAATATGACGGAAAAAAACAAACCATGGATGTTGCAGTTTGAAAGCACCGATACAATAAAGTGTTTATTGTGCAGAAGAAATGAAATTCCTTTGAAGTCTTGCTGTACTTTAACTCTGGCCCGATGCGTCTCTCCACTCTGCATTAACACAAGCCAATTTCCTAAAAGATAAGATAGCACGCAAACATGCTCACACTAATCCTCTTGCTTATTGATTATTAAAAGCAGGAACTGAAAGCACACTTTTTCTTGATTCTTTTTTGGGTCGGACGACTTCTTTTTTTTAGTTTTTTAATCTCATGTAGAAAGGGTGCGAGTGTGTCAGATTACACATCTTATTCGTTTAAAGAATTTCCTTACATAAAGATTTTAGTATCAATATTGTTTGTTAAACTGTGGACGGAGCCTGTCCGAGCTGGGCTGGGGATTCTGCGGAATGTGTCTCTCCCACACTGGTCCTTATCACTCCATCAGCCCCTTCACTGCACTCATTTCACACTAATCTAGCAGTGTTCCCCTTCATAGTTGCTTGCGAGTTGTGTTGTGAAAAACTACTTTTGCTTTTCTTGGGAGTTGCCTCATTATCTGAAGCAACACTGAAACAGAAGCAGAACATGTTTATTTACATAGAATTGATCAGGATCCTGTAACGCTGGTGAAACACAGGAGATTTAGAAGAGATGACAGACGAAGGAGACAGGGAACACAGGCTGACGCACATTATGAGATTCTTTGGAGCAGAAAACTACGGTGACAGCAAACTAAATGTTAGAGCGATCCAGGTAGTCCGCTTGTTGAGGTCACTGCAGCGGAACTCAATGTAAACCCCTGGCTTTGTGTTATGAAGCTCGCAGGCCATTCAAAGATGCTAACACATACTGCAAAACAACACTGCATGCTATCTTTAATAAACCAATTAGCACACAGTAAAGACGGGACTAGTATCACAGTCTATCCTAATTGGACATGGATCTATATGTATATATCTATTATCTATATATTGCACACATATGCACACAGCCACAGAAACACACACATCTAAAAGTGAAAAGTGAAACTGTGACAGTGGGATTTGTCTTGATGGATTTATAAAACACAGCCCAGTCAAGGGCAGAGAGGGGACACTTCCCATTGGCAGACCGACCACCCACCCTTTCATAACCTCCCCTGAACTCTCGATTCCTGTGCAGCAGCCCACAGAGCTGGGCTGTGCTGTGGTGTAACCAGCAGCGCTATGAGCAAATACAGAACATTCTGGGTAAAGCAGTTTCCACAGAGAGTAAGTCTGTCATCAATGACAGCCCTGTTCTGTTGTGTGTGTGTGTGATTACAGAACGCCTGGCCTCCCGGAACACCTCTTTGACTAGCACACTGCCCTAGTTTTGTGGTTGCATTGCAGCTGGCAGAAAACCCCCGAAGTCTCTGTTTAGCAACAAGCAAATGCTGCCATCTACAGCGCTGCTGGTAAAAACAATCCGAATGAAATCAGAATAATCAGTGTGAGGTGTGAGGGGTCCTGATATCCAGCTGGAATAGACCCTGCGATGCTCACAGTGAGGTGTGAGGGGTCCTGATATCCAGCTGGAACAGACCCCGGCCATGCTCACACTGCAGGGCAGGCTGTTAAACAGACCTGGAGCCACTCGGGGAGAGAGCCAGCGCAGCTCAGGGAGTGAGAGAGGGGGATAGATCCGCATTCAAACTATCGCAAAGACAAACCTTTGTTGTGAAGAGAGACCGCAATCCCCCTGGCTGACATGGGGAAGCAGTGCTTGGATGTATGAATGGGAGAGCAGAGAACAAGAAAACCGCATTCCAGCGCAACATACAGCAACCTGCTAACGACTGCAAAACCTATTAGTTATGGAACATTGAACCCAACTAGCCAGGGAGGTCTGATACCCACAACTCATAAAGGAAGCTTTCTGTATTTTGCATGTCAAAGGGAGAAGGCTTTCATACTTGGCAGATGAACAGATACCCAGGCTTCACAGACAGTGATTAAAGGAGGGCGGGTGCTTGAACCTAATGCAGCAAATGAGCTTTTGAACTGTCCAAGTGCAAAGACAACTGGAGAGAGCGGAGATCAAACAAGACACCTCGATGAAACGCCTACCGAAAGACACACTTCCAGAGCACAAGCTGCCCACATGTTTGATTAATCAGTAGGTGCTGCTCGGTTGCTTTACTGTAAAAGTAAGGAGTTGTAATGGAAAAGCGCTGCTGCAACCCCCCACAACATTATCATTACATGGAACACTTGACTCATTTCTGTACATTACACAGGCTGCTACCTACGTTTGAAACTACTATTTTTGTCTGCATACGACAGAATACTTGGAGTTTGCGTTGCATGTCAGTGGAGGATATCATGACATGTTCTCCTCTATAGAGAATTAACACACCTTTGAGTGCTGTAGTGTATTCATCCACTAAACAGTTCGCATAGTGGCTACTGTAAATTCAGAACTAAATCAGTGAAACCAGTCTGAAGAGGAATACACTAACACTTGTGCTGAACGGCTTCTTCTTCAGTACATGATGCTGAAGTTGCTGAGCGTTCGATTTATACTTGAAGGTCTGTATGAATATGTGATCAAACTCCTCACATGGTCTGTGCTCGCCGCAGTGTGCTCAATATATGGGTGGGATACAGCTGTACAGTAATGAAGACCACAAAGCTTTCACTAAACCACACTGAGTCAGATTTATTTCCACTCCTTCATGCAGTGAGCCTGCAAAGGTTCACAGAGCCGCCTTCTTGGGGCTTTGCAACATGATGAGGGCTCTCCGTCACGCTGAAACACGCTGAATGCAGACGAAAGTGTCTCCAATATCATCCAGCTGTATAAACTCTTGGATTGGTTACACATGGACAGGATCTGTGGTTTCAATCCTGGAGTCCTTTTAGAGCTTCAGACAATCAGTAATTAAAATCTTCAGAAAAAGAAGCTACACTCCTCTAATCCAATTCCTTGAGCATTTTTTTCATACACACGCCCTTATTAAAAATGCTGAGAACTTTCTTTGTTATTCTGCACGCTGGCAATGTGATCTGAACCTAAAAAATTAAATTCAGGGCAAATGGAATTATTTGAATGATATTATAATATACTGTAGAAGTCCTTATATTTCATCACGATACCAATATAAATCTTTCATGTTTTAGGCACTCTGTCAACGGTGCATTGAAATATTTGCATTGGAACTAAAACCGCAATCAGATGCCTGTTTAGAACTGAAACAATCTTGATAAAACGCCGGGTGAGTGACAGCTTCTCTTTATCTGTTTCAAGATAGCCAAATTAAGTGCAGGAATCAGTCTGACTGGCGCTGGTAAACCGTTCACTCTGTTCCACTTCAATCAAGCTTGGAATGTGTGCTGATACTCGGGAAATAAATCCATTCATTAACGTTGTCATACTGTACTGAAACAATCTGCCAGGAACGTACGCATGCACTGCCAAAAAACAATTCAAAGCACTCACTGATGAGTCAAATAGTTTAGCTATTTTTGTGTATTCTTGCTGTCAGCAGTATAAAAAATGGGAAAAAAGGTCGCACTACTTTGTAATTTATAGAGCACTTTTAACCTGTTATTTTAATGTTCTCTTCAACCGTACTGTATTGTTATAATAACTTACTCGTTGTTATAATAATGTACTCGTTACAGGGTGTGCTGGAGTTTGGACTCATCTCCTGCACGGCACGCATTCACCTGGAGAACAGTATACACTAGGCATTGCGGTCAACTGTACATATTCAATTATAATAAGAACAAACACACACCGAGTCCTGGGTGTGGTGAAACAGTTTAGATACTCAACTGCAAGAATGAAATCATTCAAGACTCTCTGCACCGTACAGATTTCATTAGAGAGCCGGTCCAGCAGTGTCTGATCAACTGAAAAGGCAGGAGGAATCAGACATTTCAGACATGAGACTATACTGCTGCTAATCAACAGCTAATTCACCCAAGATCCCTTTAAAACCTTTACCAAGTTTAAAAGCCCTGCTTCAAAACCTCAATCTCAATAAAAGTGCATGCATATTTCTGTATCGGACATTCATTTTAAAATCTTGCATCCATTCAAATCCTACCCTTTGGGGCTCGTCCGGGTTTTCCGGCTCTCCTCACTCGTGGAATAAACACAGCGATCTGTGAAGGGTCAGGGTGCACCCCTCTAGAGGGCCTGTCTTCCTCTACGTGTTCACTCAGGGTGCAACCCTCTAGAGAGCCTGTCCTCCTCTATGTGCTCACTCAGGGTGCAACCCTCTAGAGAGCCTGTCCTCCTCTATGTGCTCACTCAGGGTGCACCCCTCTAGAGGGCCTGTCCTCCTCTATGTGTTCACTCAGGGTGCACCCCTCTAGAGGGCCTGTCTTCCTCTACGTGTTCACTCAGGGTGCACCCCTCTAGAGAGCCTGTCCTCCTCTATGTGTTCACTCAGGGTGCACCCCTTTAGAGGGCCTGTCCAGCTCTACGTGTTCACTCAGGGTGCACCACTCTAGAGGGCCTGTCCTCCTCCATGTATTCACTCAGGGTGCACCCCTCTAGAGGGCCTGTCCTCCTCTATGTACTCACTCAGGGTGCACCCCTCTAGAGGGCCTGTCCTCCTCTATGTACTCACTCAGGGTGCACCCCTTTAGAGGGCCTGTCCTCCTCCATGTATTCACTCAGGGTGCACCCCTCTAGAGGGCCTGTCCTCCTCTATGTACTCACTCAGGTCCAGCACGTCGTCGGTTTGGATCAGGTCCTCCTCTCTGGTCAGTGGAAGCTGAGTCTCGGGCTCGGCCCTCAAATGCAGCGACAGGGAGCGCAGCATGAAGAACACCCGGATCGCCTGGGAGACAGAGAGAGAGAGAGAGAGAGAGAGAGAGAGAGAGAGAGAGAGAGAGAGAGACACAGTGCTAACTGCACAGAGGAACAGAGTGAGACACAGTGCACACTGCATAGAGGAACAGAGTGAGACACAGTGCACACTGCACAGAGTGAGACACAGTGCACACTGCACAGAGTGAGACACAGTGCACACTGCACAGAGTGAGACACAGTGCACACTGCACAGTGAGACACAGTGCACACTGCACAGAGTGAGACACAGTGCACACTGCACAGAGAGAGAGACAGTGCACACTGCACAGAGGAACAGAGTGAGACACAGTGCACACTGCACAGAGTGAGACACAGTGCACACTGCACAGAGTGAGACACAGTGCACACTGCACAGTGAGACACAGTGCACACTGCACAGAGTGAGACACAGTGCACACTGCACAGAGTGAGACACAGTGCACACTGCACAGAGTGAGACACAGTGCACACTGCACAGAGAGAGAGACAGTGCACACTGCACAGAGGAACAGAGTGAGACACAGTGCACACTGCACAGAGGAACAGAGTGAGACACAGTGCACACTGCACAGAGTGAGACAGTGCACACTGCACAGAGTGAGACACAGTGCACACTGCACAGAGTGAGACACAGTGCTAACTGCACAGAGGAACAGAGTGAGACACAGTGCACACTGCATAGAGGAACAGAGTGAGACACAGTGCACACTGCACAGAGTGAGACACAGTGCACACTGCACAGAGTGAGACACAGTGCACACTGCACAGAGTGAGACACAGTGCACACTGCACAGAGTGAGACACAGTGCACACTGCACAGAGAGAGAGACAGTGCACACTGCACAGAGGAACAGAGTGAGACACAGTGCACACTGCACAGAGTGAGACACAGTGCACACTGCACAGAGTGAGACACAGTGCACACTGCACAGTGAGACACAGTGCACACTGCACAGAGTGAGACACAGTGCACACTGCACAGAGTGAGACACAGTGCACACTGCACAGAGTGAGACACAGTGCACACTGCACAGAGAGAGAGACAGTGCACACTGCACAGAGGAACAGAGTGAGACACAGTGCACACTGCACAGAGGAACAGAGTGAGACACAGTGCACACTGCACAGAGTGAGACAGTGCACACTGCACAGAGTGAGACACAGTGCACACTGCACAGAGTGAGACACAGTGCACACTGCACAGAGGAACTGCTGCAGCACACCCCCTCCCCTGGAGCAGTGTGTAAGGCTGCTTCAAAAATCCTGCACAGCAGCTTGAACCCTTGGAAAGGTTTGCCATGGTATATCTGCATTCCCCATTCTTATACTATGCACTCACTGTGCTTTTCCTCCATGGTTAACAGTGGCTTTTACCATGATTTTCATCTTTTGTTTTTTGCAAGGCACACACTCAGAAACTAAAAGTCTCTCCAGCTGTCGGAGAAAATGGATGTACAACAAAATGAAGTTTCCCGTCAGCAGCAAGCAGACGCTGTTCCTAGGAGTTTATCACACTGGCGGTTTATGGTTGACCGTTTTTATCAACACGCTGTGCATTTCTCCTTACTGTCCAACCATATTTACCAACGCACTGGACATGTTGTTTAAAAGTGTTATGTCTCTTACAGCTTTGCTGGTGAGCGATCGGTGCAGCACAATGATTCCGATTCACAGGTTTCAATGGGGACTTGGCTTATAAAACCCATCCAACAGCCTGCAGATTCACTGAAGCCTCTTACAGTAAAGAAAATGAGGTGCGGTTCTTTGGAGGCTGATGTTTTTTCAACTGGATTATGTGCCTGATTGTTAATGATATCTTGTTTTTTCTTTTTTTACATTTTGTACCAGTAAAGTATGTCATTTCTAGGAAATGTGAGCAGTGCAGACACTAATGCATCTGGAGACCCAGTGCTTTGGCTCAGATTACATTGGGGGGGGGTTACAATGTTTGGAGGAGGAGGGATTTTCTAGGAACGCATTACCCATGAGACCCATCTAGGGAAAATAAACAATGAGGAATAATTGAATCACATTCATCTGGTTAGTTTGCTGATGCATGTTCTTTTTCACACAGCAAACAAGCATTTATCAACATGACCTGGAGGAGAGGAGAGGAGAGGGCATTGTGTGTGATGCAGGCCCCGGATCTCTTACCCTCCTGGTCCTCTCCACGTCTCCACAGGGCAGTCTCTTCACAAAGTCAATCCCTGTCAAAGGGGTTCCTGTGGGGGGAAGAAGGATGGAGGCGTCCATCATCAGGTACTCCACATTCAACGGCTTACTCTGAGGAGGAACCGAAACAAACAAAGCAGATTAGTACACTTTCAATAACAGCGGCCCAGGAAAATCGGTGGCCAGGGATTCACAACAAAACCTTAAGGTGTGCTGGCATGATGAAAACATTTCGATGACCGTACGGTATATATCGTAAAATGACGTGGCACATACTGCAGCCTAAACTAGTTTATATATTTCATAACCCTGACATGCATACATTTCACAACTCTGGTATGTATACATTGCACAATCAGCTTTACATATTGCTCTGGGGAATGTGCATTGCCAATGTAGCCCTAACCTGTATGATCACAGCATCCCTGATGTGACTCACCCCTGCACGGCACGGACACACGCTCTATTCTGTATGATCACAGCATCCCTGATGTGACTCACCCCTGCACGGCATGGACACACACTCTATTCTGTATGATCACAGCAACCCTGATGTGACTCACCCCTGCACGGCACGGACACACGCTCTATTCTGTATGATCACAGCATCCCTGATGTGACTCACCCCTGCACGGCACGGACACACGCTCTATTCTGTATGATCACAGCATCCCTGATGTGACTCACCCCTGCACGGCACGGACACACACTCTATTCTGTATGATCACAGCATCCCTGATGGGACTCACCCCTGCACGGCACGGACACACGCTCTATTCTGCTGACCAATTTACAGTTTCTATTAACAAAACTAAAAACGCTATCCTAACAACCTGAACCTTGCAGTTTTCTGTGCATCTGATCCAACACCAACATATACGTTTGGCTGCAATTTATCACAGCTCTTTTCTCCAGTGTTCGTTCTGTTGGTTTTTCCAATAACCCTGCCAGTGTACTGTAAAGTATTATGGTAGACCAGGTGTTCAGTCTGTGATTGGGAGTTCAGTGAAAACTTCTATGGGCAGCAATGAATCTTGTAACCTTGTTTTTTTTTAATACTAAAATGGCTCAGCCCTTAAAAAAATGAGTTTCTACAAATCAGAGTTCTGGCGTGCAAAGATCTGGCACGATAAAAAAATAAAAAAAGAGAAGTATCTATCTTAACAAGTGCTTCATGTGAAATAAACCAGTGACAGGAAGAGGAGACGCTGAGGTGCTTTACTTGGTTTCCTCACCATTCCTGGGAAAACATTTAGGATTTCTAAAGAATGAGATAAGAAGTTCAATAGCTCTACTGCAACTTGGAAAACAAGTGCGCGGTTTGTGACCATGCAGGTCTGCAATGATGTAATCTGCAGGGTCTGTAGCAATCTTCATTTTAACATGTGCTCTGCTGGACATACAGCAAATGTCATTTCTGAATAACCATTTATTTAATATAATGTTAGTAGCATTTAACAATGTGCATCGCCATTGTTAATAAGAAGCATTGTACACTGGACTCCGGACCTCGTATATAATGCACATGCCAATTAACAAGCAGTGAGTCTAAATGCGGTGAAACAAACAAACAAAATGACTTGAGTTCTGCACACTCACCGTCATACTCCTGTGTTCATCTTCAAACATATCCAGGAAAATTTCTTCTCCCTGAAAAAAAAAAACAAAAAACATAAAAGAAGACATCAGCACTTTGAAGAGCAGGGTTGTTTCATTTGTGGTTATATTTTTAAACAATAACCCAGCAGATGTTTCTTGTAAAGCCTGCTTCCAGTAAGCGCTCAGCACCCTTATCAGAAATGTATTCCTCAGCCAAAAAAAAAAGCCAAACAAAAAAGAACAGATCCTCAGTAATCAAGAAATCAAAGGCAGAGAGGAGTCTGACCAAGGAGATGATACGGGACATGTCAGCAATTCCATAGGCATGGAATGAATGGACGAATGCTCTTGGCATTCACTTTAAGAGCTAAGAGTTACATTAGACCCCAACATCTTCCAGTGGTTAAAGAAAAGGGCTTGTAACCAGGAGGTCCCTGGTTCAAATCCCACCTCAGCCACTGACTCATTGTGTGACCCTGAGCAAGTCACTTAACCTCCTTGTGTGCTCCGTCTTTTGGGTGAGACGTAGTTGTAAGTGACTCTGCAGCTGATGCATAGTTCACAGACCCTAGTCTCTGTAAGTCGCCTTGGATAAAGGCGTCTGCTAAATAAACAAATAATAATAATAATAATAACTTAGCCAGCTTTCAACCACATGGCGGCTTTAAAACGTGCATTTTGATACTATAACGGACATGCTCTTCAGAATCTCATTTCAAACTACAGAGAACTGGCGAGCAGCTAATGGGAGAACTATACAATACGGTTTGATAGTGGAGGGTTGTTCAAACCACTGTGAGATTCTCCTACAAGCAGTATATCAATCCTAAGAATCAGCCCCTCCTTCCTTGTCACTACAGTGTTTAACGTTACAAAGAATCCAAACGCATTACGGCTTTTGAGAAGGTAAAGAAAGACAATCATCCACAGAACCGCCCAGGTTCTCGTTACACCTTCATTTCCTTGATGTGAATTCTAACAGCCAGGTCGGAATCTAGGCGGGGGAGGGGAGGTAGAATCAAATATTATGCTCATATTTGTGCCAGTCTAATCTGCTGGCTAAGTAGTTAATTGTTACAGCACTGCAGAGTTGTGATAATCTACTACAGCTTCTTCAAATATTTAGTGCAAGTCTTCACCCGCTAGGAACGTTTATACCATCAACCAAATTAACAGAACTTACTGATGCCGACTGTACAAAAGACAAAAAGACAAAGAGGGCCACTCAGTAAGCACTCATTTCAAAAGGAAGCCCACAACGCAGCAGGCAGATTATTTAAAGATGCAAATTAGATCTGTAACTAACTTTTAAATCAGATAAAAGAAATGCCAAACGACTCCCCTGCTCCCATCTTGCTTCGAGCCCTTGCATTGTTTTATTCATTGTGCACGAACAGTTCTATATGCCTCTGCTCGTCTCCAGGATCAAAACTAAACTTCAGAAAACTCTGGAAGCCTGGATAACTCAAACCAAAAGTGCAACATGACAAACAGGCCATTGCATAGCGCAGTAAACCCACAATGTCTTGGAAATGATCCGTCGTGATTAAATAAACCTGCAAATACAGGCTGTGAATGATAAAGCTCTGCTAAGTACACTTTGAGAAAGTTGTGGTGAAGTTGAGCGTCACCAGACTAGAAGAAATGAATCCAAGCAGGCCAACATCCACCGGAGTCATCACTGCTAACACTGAACAGCACTGCAACACGCAGCTTCACCACGGCAGCGCCAACAAAGGCGGTCACTGCCCCACAGTCATGCGGTCGCTGGATTAGAGATCCGACACATCAGAGAAGAGTTCTGCTCACGTGACCTACTGCATGACAACTTGTCCTATCGCATGACACTCAATACGCCTGACCGTCCGGCTGTCTGATCCTTTCAATAACTTGTCCTAAATAAAAGTCCTTAGGCAATAGCAACTGGATAAGTGGTTCTCTAAATTCACGACACACCGCGTCTCTGGATAATAAACCCCACGTTACTGAAGCTCCATTTAGAAAGCCCCTCTTGGCAAACCAAAAAAATAAAACAGATCTGCTTTCCTGCATTTGAACTTGGATCAGCGGTCTTTCCAGGGAGCACAGTCATCATTTGCCGGTCTGAGTCATAAGCACCCCATTGCTAAGCCACAAGCCGTGCCTTGTACACCAGCTGTTTAAACCAAATAATGAAAGCGTGAAATCTCCCAACAGGGCACAGCAATCCTGAATATAAAAAAAGGGCACAGTACTGTGGGAAAAAAACAATATTTCTTTAAAACCGCCACTAACAAAACCAGGATGGCATGAATCCAACCCCCCTTTAACCCTGACCCTGACCCGATCAGTCCATGAAGAGGAATACTAACTGAGAAGCCTGAACTCGTCAGCTGTTGTTCAGACATGACCTTGCTTGCTGACCAAGTGAATATGTTCTGGGAAAAGAACAGGTCACCTCACATAGGAATTCCTTCTAATCAGGATTTTCAGGCTTAACTTATTTGTATACAGAGTCATCACTAACTGTGAGTAAGTCGTTAAAACTAAGCTGCACATTTGTATGGCGTCATCAAGTTCCATGCAGTTAGCTGTAATCTTTTCAAATAACTCAGAGGTGATGAGCTGAAGCCACAGTGTCTAATCTTAAATAAAACAACAGTAACTTAATGCACAAGCTATCATTTTATGATTTGGCTTTTCAGTTCTTTTTCTTTTGCACTTTATTCTTCTGCATTTGTATTAGTGTTGAATTGAAATTAAAAAGGTTTGAACAAGACTTGGATTCAGTTGTTAAGGCATTTTCAATACGAATTCCTTTAACACATGCCTTCCATTATTATTTACTCCAGTAGATGTATACGACAGACACACACACACTCAGATATACACACATACAGAGATATATATATATATATATATATATACACACATATATATATATATATATACACACATAGATATATATATACACCCACACATATATATATATATATATATATATATATACACACACACACACACACACACACACACATATACATAGATATATATATACACACACAAAGACAGAGACACACACACTGCTGTGCAAAAGTCTTAGACACATTCAGGAGTTATAATATATATCGATGTTATGAGCATCAACAATTTATTCAAAGCCTCCACTAGTGTTTTCCACGATTATAACAGCTTTGACTGTTATTAATACATCTTAGTTTGGGGGAGAAGAAACCAAGCTTGTCATTTAGCAATCTTTAATTCACATTGATCAGAATCTTCAAAAACTTGTGATCCCAACAACTCAAAGTAAACTATACATGAGCAGCTAACATGAAGTGTTGCAGTAGCTAATCCATCACATTTACCCAGTGCTTCTCAACAGGGGGGGCACGAAGCAATCCTGGGGGGGGGGGGGCGAGAACGGTATGTCTAAGACTTTTGTACTGTAACATTTGAAATGTATTTGCTTACGATTGTAAGTCGCCCTGGATAAGGGCATCTGCTAAGAAATAAATAATAATAATAATAATTTTGCACAGCACTGTATGTATGTATGTATGTATATATATATATATATTTAAGCGCAGTGGGTTTTTACCTTATAAAAGCGACGCAGCAGGTGAATACTCTCCTCTTTGGCACCCTGTGATAAAGCAGAGACACATTTAGAATTAGAAGTGGTTATTTTCACTGCAAACTTTCATTTAACCCTGAGAGAGACTCAGAGATGCCCGACGGGACAAACTAGCTGGAGGTAGCGGTTTCATTTTACACTAAATCATGAGTCTGCCAGGAAACACACATCAAGTGATACTTTCTCTAGCTCTCAGTTTCTCATGGAGAGGGAAGTGAAAAGATGCTGTTTTATGAATGCTGTAATTGTTTATTCACAAGAAAACCTACTGCATATTCACCCATATATACACAGTGCTTCCTCGCTGTTCTACCAGCCAATAATAACCCTAACCCTACTACATATTCACCCATATATACACAACAGGCCGCGCTGACAGTAGACTATTCTAGTGGGTGCGCGCGCGCAAGTGTGTGTGTGTGTGTGTGTGTGTGTGTGTGTGTGCGTGTGTATAAAAAAGGCTCCTTCACAAATTCACTATTTCATTTCGTTTGTTTGTGAAGGTGCAGTCAAGTCAACAACACACAAAACACAACTAACAAAAGTCAAAACACAACTAACAAAAGTCAAAACACAACTAACAAAAGTCAAAAAGACAAAACATGAACAACAAGTCAAAAAGACAAAACATGAACAAGTCAAAACGCAACTAACAAGAGTCGAAACGCAACTAACACAACCTGTTTAGAAATATATATAGAAGCAGCAAGATTTGATTCAAGAAGTTTAACTGTGCGAGGCATAAAGAAGAACATTTGGTGGTGTGACATTGCTGTCATGTCATCTTTACTTCCCACTCAGTCTGTTTAAAACAAAATACAACAGTTTGATGTTGGTTTTTTCTTTGTAAACACGTCAAAGGGTGATTCCACTGGGTCTGACTCAGTGTATTTACACTTTCAATAAACATGCACGATATAGTACACTGTTCCTACCCGACTCTGTTTAGACATTCCCCCAGTAATGAACTGATCCGGTAATACACATTCACGCCCACAGCAGGATTGAGAAAAGCACTTCAAGATGTTTTCAAGAAAAAAAAAGAAAAAAAAGCATCACGCTAGTGGCGCCAATGCCAGGGTTTGTAACTTTCGTTTGGTCTTTACCTCCAAGCAGGCGAGGTGCACGTCTTTAATGATGCAGTCACTACTGGACTGCACCAGCTGCTTCAGCAAGAGACAGCTCAGTTCCAGGGTGGCCAAGCGAATCTTCCCATCTACACAAACAATACCAAATACACAATATGGTTTAAAAAAAGCATACACATCAAACCTGCAGGTCCTTTACAAAACACAACAGCCCTCACTACTAGCTAAAACAATATGGGGAGTTTCTATTTTACACACAGAGCCTACGACATGCAAGCAACATGCCTCTGCGCTCAACGTACACATGCATTTATTCATTGAAGGTCATGTTCTTAATAACTCAATGCATGGGCAGGAGCGCTTGCAGCTAGAACAACAGAGAGGGGTGAAGCGGTGTGTCAATGGATTTATTCAACCAACAGAAAATATAAAACAGAAAAATACAGTAAGCCCCATTAGCTGTAATAACAGACCTTCTTCCCACTCAACCCTAAATGAGAATGCTGTAGACAGGAAAGCACAGCATGCTGGTATTGGCAAGGACCAGCTGCAATAACACAGGACACCCAGCTGCCTGGGCCAATTAAAGCTGGGTTAGCTGGGTTAATTTCTATACTGGAACCACATCAGAGCAACAGAAATAGCCAGAAGCTACATGTGTGTATGATCCTGCAACAGACTGGCACTACGGCTGCATCGAGTTTCTGCTACAAAGCCGTTGTTTAGCTCGCTGGATGAGGGAGCTCGCATGGTCTCCGATGCGAATCCTGACGTGCTTTCTAGCTCAGTCTGGAAGGATTTACAGTACCTGGCTGTGCAGCCTGGTTCATGATCCTGATGAGCCGCTCTGCTAGCACGTGGCTGTACGAGCCCGTCTCTGCCTGCTGCGCCGGGAGCTGGATCATCTCCAGCAGCTGTGAGGCGATACCTGGAGAGAGGGCCAGAGAAACACTGTGTGAGAACCAGCTGGGACCCAGAACCAGCAGGGTGGAGGATACAAAGCAGGGTCAGACGACACCGAGCAAAGGATGAAGTGGATGCAGAAACGTCTGAAGAACTGGAGAAGATTTCAACAACCCAAGACGAGAGATATTCAAACTGTTCTGAAACCTTTAAACATGAATGCACTGACACAGTGACAGATCACGTATCTGCTTAAACCCTGGAGAAACAATGGGAACGTACCTTTACTGTGGGACATGGCGTAGAGGAGACAGAGGACAAAGAGGACATAGTAATCGTCCGTTGAGCAGTCCAGTGCATTATAAATCATATCCAGAAAGGGTCTGGAAATGACATGTAAAGCATTATAAGAAGCTCATACACACACACACACACAGTATGGTAATCAGGTTAAAAACACTCTTTACCTGCTATACAGGCATGCATGCAGACTATAGAAAAGTGAATGCGCTCTGTGCAAATTTGTAAGCATCTGTTTTGGCTATTGCTACACAAGCCGCCAAATCCGCTAAACTCAAATGTCATTTTAAAAAGAAAAACAGGGAAGATATGAATTTAAAATCAGATCTAGTCACAATGCAGTTCCAGGCTTTTCAATTGATCATGTGTGTTTACTTCATCACTCCCGCAATGCTCCCTCACTGCTCAGTGTTCTCACGGCCCCCGTGTGCTTCAGGGGGTGGAGTCGGGTCAGCTCCAGACTGACCTCCCCCCTGGGGACCCCAGGACAGTACCTGCTCTTCTGGGCCTCGATCCCAGCAGCTGCAGCCGCTGCCGTCTTCTCCTCATCCGTCGTGTTCTGTTCCGTCAACCCAGATATCTGGGAAATCTTACACCTCTCCATTATCACCATCTCTATTTCTGCAGAGAAGCACAGGGGTTGAGTTTCATTCATTTCGATACAGCACAGAACAGGAGGTCCATTCTAAACACAGCTCCTCTGAACACAGCAGCAGCACCTCTATTTAATTTTAGCAATGTGAAGATGGCAAACAATGTGAAAAGCATCGAGGTTCCTTTCTGTTTTAATGGATACCTGCCTATAAAACATGTTAAAGGAAATCGCATGGACAATCTGAGTATCTGCGACCCCTGGAGACTGGGATTCTGTAACTTTGAGAAAGCCTTTAAGATTTAATTTCGATACAGCACAATAAGGGGGCACATTCTGAAAACTGTTCCTTAGAACATACCATATTCCAGCACACAGCAGAATTGGACTTTAAAAATGTGATAGCGTTTGTATCCGGACCAGTAGTACAGTAATAGCTATGAATTACAAACTATTCCTGTGCACCCAGAAATAAGCTGCTAGTCCAAGTAGTCTTTCTGAAGCTGCTCTGTGAGAAAGCAGCGTAGCGCAAGACAGAACACATTACCCACTTGCTCAATTCAACATACTACACAAAACAGCTTACTTCTAGTGATACTTTATTACTGAATTGTTTTCGGCTTTTGGAAAACCACTTAGGTCAATTAGGATGGAGAGTAATAAGTAGTAAGTATCATAGGCATGCTTGTGTTCTCAGAAACATTAGAGTGAAGAGTGCAGTCTGAACAGAAAGCAACTAGAGTACAAGAATGGAGATGTGAAGAAGAAGAAGAGATTTCAATGGAGACAAAAAAGGAGGTGAATTCACAAAAACTGGTCCAAGAAAAACAAAAAAACTGAACCGTAACAGCTTTATGATCATCAGCTCAGGACAATCATATCATTACTGATAACAGATTTACCAGCGATGTACCAGACAAATACTTCTACTGTAAGTCAGTCCGAAAATAGACCATTACTGGATCTTCCTGAGATTTTAAAAAGCAACAGACTTAGAGTGCTGTTGGGACCAAATCCACTGCAGCTGTTTAAATGAATTAATCCAAAGCATGGTCATGTTCATGCATCAGTATTAAGAACCAATCACTGTGAATGCAGCCCCTGACACACGCATGGCACATCCAGAAGAGAGGGGGAGTCTGGACTCGTAGTCGGAGCACTCACCTTCGCTGTCCCCACTTGTCTTGTTGCTTTTTGAACTAGCCTCTGTACCTTTAGCCTTGTCTGGGTCTTCCTGGGCCTCCTCGGGCCCTTTCTCCTCTTCCTCTTCCTCACCCACATTCTTGTAGTTGGGTCTTTTCTGCACCTTCTTTCGTCCTCTTTGACGGTTTATTTCCAAGGATCTTTCCAAGCTCTCTGCAGGCTTCGTGAAGCGCCGGACGCTCGCGTTAGCCTGATGAGGAGAAAAGAGAGCGCCTTTTTCAAAAAGCGATCCACTTTTATATATGCAGCAGACAGCATCAAAGACCGGATTTTAACTAATAATAATAATAATAATAATAATAATAATGTCTCCTGCTTGGTTTAATTCCAATGGCTGCTCTACTTAGTAACGGGAATTAGGTTACAGATTCAGAATCAACTTAAGGGAACATCACTGGAATATCATCTAGTACTAGCAGTAGGACCGCACCACACTGGCTGCATGGCAGCTGAAGATTTACAGGCACTTCTGGATTGTTGCTTTACACAGAGCTTGCCATTGCAAATCCACCACGAAGGCCTGCTATCAACGTACTGAAACGGGAGGTCAAACCAGCAGTTGCACGTTCTGGCTATGCAAGCATTTTGTTTAGGTCTTTAGTCAGCAGTTCTGTATCAATGTCTTCATCACCACGACTAAAGATACCATCTCAGTTCACTGTAAGTGTGTGGTGGCAGTGTTCTGTGTAACATGCGGTGGTAGGGTTCTCAAGAAATCCGTAAAAGAGAGGCTTCCTCTGCACCCAACACTAAACCACAACTTTCCACCGTCAATTACAGCATGACCACAGGCTTTCCCAACTCCACATCACAGGCAGCTTCCCCTGTATGGAGAGACGCGCCGGCACTCTCGTCTCCGGCTCTGGATCTTGTTTTCCGGCCGCTCCCGACCCTTCCCTTTCCTGCTCTTAGTTCTTTTGCATACTCTCCTGTGTTGGTTTCACAGATCACGATTAGCACCAAATCTAACCTTGCCTTATGAATTCCAAAATGTGTGCTGATAACGATCTGTGAAAAGCAGCCCGCAAGTCTTTGAGAAAAACATTTCATTGCTGTGCTGCAGTCACTATAACAGCGGCTGTGCCCTTTATAAGGTACGCTGAAATGCATCATCATCATCCCACAATTCCAAAATAACCAGATTCTCTGAATGCACAGCCTGCCGGATAGAACAGGAAGTCCGAGGTTATCTTTCTTGTTGAAGCATTAGGTCATGGGATGTGTAATCACAGTGCAAAAAAAACCTTCCTCTACCACAGAATCATTATCTGAAGGCGGCTCAGTTCTACAGAAAGATGATAGGCACAGCCCAGAAGACTCATTACTACTGTAAAATCTAAGACTGGGGAGTTGAGACCGTCATCTGGAGAAATGAAGGCGGCACTTTGCTGCTGCTTGTGGTCTGCCTTTAAAATCTGTGGGATTTCCATGAATGGTGTTTGGATGTTCAAGCTCAGAAATAAAGGGACCCCCCTCATTCTCTTTTACACATTTAAGATGAAAACACTACATCACCCTGTTCATCAGCATAATGCAGCAGTAAACGAACTGTGAAAAAGCAGCAAGCACAACGATTAGCAGTGAGCTTTAACTAGCCGATTACTAACCGATTCACTGTGATGCAGTACTATTTCTAAATCGAAGACAAATCCGAAAAAAGATAAAGGCTTTTTTTTTTTTTCAATGCCTGCCTTCTTAGAAGGCAGAGTTAGTAAATGTGTGTTCTGACAATTGGATTAATTCATTTCTCAGAATTTAATTTGCAGTTCTATAAAAGTGTAAGCCTTCCTAGAAACCACTGCCTACTGATAACCATGAGACACCTTCTGCCTCTTAGTGATGATCACACATGCACGCTCCTGCCTGCACACACTGCTCTAGATTAGTGATGATCACACATGCACGCTCCTGCCTGCCACACACTACTCTAGATTAGTGATGATCACACATGCATGCTCCTGCCTGACACACACTGCTCTAGATTAGTGATGATCACACATGCATGCTCCTACAGGACACACACTGCTCTAGATTAGTGATGATCACACATGCACGCTCCTACAGGACACACACTGCTCTAGATTAGTGATGATCACACATGCACGCTCCTGCCGGACACACACTGCTCTAGATTAGTGATGATCACACATGCACGCTCCTGCCTGCCACACACTGCTCTAGATTAGTGATGATCACACATGCACGCTTCTGCCTGCCACACACTGCTCTAGATTAGTGATGATCACACATGCACGCTCCTGCCTGCCACACACTGCTCTAGATTAGTGATGATCACACATGCACACTCCTGCCTGGCACACACTGCTCTAGATTAGTGATGATCACACATGCACGCTCCTGCCTGACAAACACTGCTCTAGATTAGTGATGATCACACATGCATGCTCCTACAGGACAAACACTGTTCTAGATTAGTGATGATCACACATGCACGCTCCTACAGGACACACACTGCTCTAGATTAGTGATGATCACACATGCACGCTCCTGCCTGACACACACTGCTCTAGATTAGTGATGATCACACATGCACGCTCCTGCCTGCCACACACTGCTCTAGATTAGTGATGATCACAGATGCACACTCCTGCCTGGCACACACTGCTCTAGATTAGTGATGATCACACAGGCACGCTCCTGCCTGACACACACTGCTCTAGATTAGTGATGATCACACATGCACGCTCCTGCCTGACACACACTGCTCTAGATTAGTGATGATCACACATGCACGTTCCTGCCGGACACACACTGCTCTAGATTAGTGATGATCACACATGCACGCTTCTGCCTGCCACACACTGCTCTAGATTAGTGATGATCACACATGCACGCTCCTGCCTGCCACACACTGCTCTAGATTAGTGATGATCACACATGCACGCTCCTGCCTGACACACACTGCTCTAGATTAGTGATGATCACACATGCACGCTCCTGCCTGCCACACACTGCTCTAGATTAGTGATGATCACACATGCATGCTCCTGCCTGCCACACACTGCTCTAGATTAGTGATGATCACACATGCACGCTCCTGCCTGCCACACACTGCTCTAGATTAGTGATGATCACACATGCACGCTCCTGCATGACACACACTGCTCTAGATTAGTGATGATCACACATGCACGCTCCTGCCTGCCACACACTGCTCTAGATTAGTGATGATCACACATGCACGCTCCTGCCTGCCACACACTGCTCTAGATTAGTGATGATCACACATGCACGCTCCTGCCTGCACACACTGCTCTAGATTAGTGATGATCACACATGCACACTCCTGCCTGGCACACACTGCTCTAGATTAGTGATGATCACACATGCACGCTCCTGCCTGCACACACTGCTCTAGATTAGTGATGATCACACATGCACGCTCCTGCCTGCACACACTGCTCTAGATTAGTGATGATCACGAATGCAAGCTCCTGCCGGACAGACACTGCTGGAAGGTGATCATGTAATCAGCATGGAACGAGAGAGTGCTGAATGGAGCCAAAACAGGATTTAAAAAAAAACACACACACACAAAATCAAATCTAAATCGTTCAACACTTCACAAGGCATCCTGCAGCAATGCAGCATGGTGCTCCCCCTTGGTATGGTTCTGGGGTACTACAGATAATACCAAGAAACAACTAAATGGATGCTAACAATTTAATATACAGGACTGTGTACACAGAGACAGCAAGACAAGCAGTCCAGGCTAGCAAAATGATGTCAGACTCAAGTGAATTGTTTTGAATTACATTAAACAAATCATATCATTTTTCTTACCCAAAAAACAATTGCTGTGTGTTATTTTAGTTTCTCTAAAGCACTTAATGTTTCAAACTTGTTTTGTCTGCGATTAAACAAAGCTTCTTTACCGATAAGTGTAAATTATCTTGAAAAGGTAAAATTTGTGTGTAGGCGTAGTATATCCTGTGTTATACACTTGTTGGTTTTTTTTTTAGGAGCTTTCACTAGTTTCAGACGTTCGCTGTCGTGCAAACTTGCAGCCGGAGTTGTTGCTGACACACATACGACTCGCAAGCAATTCAGATCAGATCTCTCTATCAATCAAAACACCTGTGCAGCGGGCCTGAGCAGATTGTGCAAGATAACAACAACAGGCTTGCAGTTTGTTTTTCTCTCTCTCTCTCTCCACACAGCAAGCGAGAAGAGCTAACTTCATTGAAACGGAAATGCAAAGCCACGGACTGTGAGACTCCAGCTTCCCTGTGGACACCGGATATGGACGGCTGCACTGGGTGACACGCTCAGACACGGATAACGGTGAGACTCCAGCTTCCCTGTGGACACCGGATATGGACGGCTGCACTGGGTGACACGCTCAGACACGGATAACGGTGAGACTCCAGCTTCCCTGTGGACACCGGATATGGACGGCTGCACTGGGTGACACGCTCAGACACGGATAATGGTGAGACTCCAGCTTCCCTGTGGACACCGGATATGGACGGCTGCACTGGGTGACACGCTCAGACACGGATAACGGTGAGACTCCAGCTTCCCTGTGGACACCGGATATGGACGGCTGCACTGGGTGACACGCTCAGACACGGATAACGGTGAGACTCCAGCTTCCCTGTGGACACCGGATATGGACGGCTGCACTGGGTGACACGCTCAGACACGGATAACGGTGAGACTCCAGCTTCCCTGTGGACACGGATATGGACGGCTGCACTGGGTCACACGCCAGACACGGATAACGGTGAGACTCCAGCTTCCCTGTGGACACCGGATATGGACGGCTGCACTGGGTCACACGCTCAGACACGGATAACGGTGAGACTCCAGCTTCCTGTGGACACCGGATATGGACGGCTGCACTGGGTCACACGCCAGACACGGATAACGGTGAGACTCCAGCTTCCTGTGGACACCGGATATGGACGGCTGCACTGGGTCACACGCCAGACACGGATAACGGTGAGACTCCAGCTTCCTGTGGACACCGGATATGGACGGCTGCACTGGGTGACACGCTCAGACACGGATAATGGTGAGACTCCAGCTTCCCTGTGGACACCGGATATGGACGGCTGCACTGGGTCACACGCTCAGACACGGATAACGGTGAGACTCCAGCTTCCCTGTGGACACCGGATATGGACGGCTGCACTGGGTCACACGCTCAGACACGGATAACGGTGAGACTCCAGCTTCCCTGTGGACACCGGATATGGACGGCTGCACTGGGTCACACGCTCAGACACGGATAATGGTGAGACTCCAGCTTCCCTGTGGACACCGGATATGGACGGCTGCACTGGGTGACACGCTCAGACACGGATAACGGTGAGACTCCAGCTTCCCTGTGGACACCGGATATGGACGGCTGCACTGGGTCACACGCTCAGACACGGATAACGGTGAGACTCCAGCTTCCCTGTGGACACCGGATATGGACGGCTGCACTGGGTCACACGCTCAGACACGGATAATGGTGAGACTCCAGCTTCCCTGTGGACACCGGATATGGACGGCTGCACTGGGTCACACGCTCAGACACGGATAATGGTGAGACTCCAGCTTCCCTGTGGACACCGGATATGGACGGCTGCACTGGGTCACACGCTCAGACACGGATAACGGTGAGACTCCAGCTTCCCTGTGGACACCGGATATGGACGGCTGCACTGGGTCACACGCTCAGACACGGATAATGGTGAGACTCCAGCTTCCCTGTGGACACCGGTTATGGACGGCTGCACTGGGTCACACGCTCCCTCTAATACTGCATCCTTGCAGAGACTCTAGGATGTCAATAGAACGGGAAAGTGGCATTACGAGTTTACTAACACACTAAATATCGGGTTGTGTTTCCAGCTTCCTGTGCCCTGCATATTTATATTTATATTTATAGCTACAGACCCATTCCTCACTGTGGATCAGGATCCTTTGCACTTACTGAATCCCTGGTCAAGTACATGGCAACAAAGCAGGCCTGGGTTTTGCACAGGTTTCATTTAAAGATACAGAGGTTTTCCTAGATTACAGACACACACATCATGGTAAATGGGTCTTCCTTCTTTAAGGAGGTCACGTGAAGGAGCACAGGAAACACATCTGGTTTTGTTTTACTCTTCCAAATTGTGCAGAGCACATGCTAAAGACATAGAGTTAACCTGATCACATCTCATGAGAGAGAGAAGAACTGGGACGGAATCGGAGAGGACTGACCTCAGCAGAGAGCGCTGCACAATCAGAAAGGCAGCAGGGATTCAGTCGTTACAATCCAACACAGCTCACAGCCTACTGAGAGAGGGGACCCACACAGCTCACAGCCTACTGAGAGAGGGGACTCCCACACAGCTCACAGCCTACTGAGAGAGGGGACTCCCACACAGCTCACAGCCTACTGAGAGAGGGGACTCCCACACAGCTCACAGCCTACTGACAGAGGGGACTCCCACACAGCTCACAGCCTACTGAGCGAGGGGACTCCCACACAACAATGCAGGGGCTCACAAAACAGCAAGCAAAACAATACAGGGGCTCACAAAACAGCAAGCAAAACAATACAGGGGCTCACAAAACAATACAGGGGCTCACAAAACAGCAAGCAAAACAATACAGGGACTCACAAAACAATACAGGGGCTCACAAAACAATACAGGGGCTCACAAAACAGCAAGCAAAACAATACAGGGGCTCA
Organism: Acipenser oxyrinchus oxyrinchus; assembly: GCA_030684275.1. Classification (NCBI taxonomy): domain Eukaryota; kingdom Metazoa; phylum Chordata; class Actinopteri; order Acipenseriformes; family Acipenseridae; genus Acipenser; species Acipenser oxyrinchus. Next base: position 34,448,321 of record CM060262.1, on the reverse strand, counting down.
CAAAACAATACAGGGGCTCACAAAACAGCAAGCAAAACAATGCAGGGACTCACAAAACAATACAGGGGCTCACAAAACAACATACAAAACAATGCAGGGGCTCACAAAACAGCAAGCAAAACAATACAGGGGCTCACAAAACAGCAAGCAAAACAATACAGGGGCTCACAAAACAATACAGGGGCTCATAAAACAGCAAGCAAAACAATGCAGGGGCTCACAAAACAATACAGGGACTCACAAAACAGCAAGCAAAACAATACAGGGGCTCACAAAACAGCAAGCAAAACAATACAGGGGCTCACAAAACAATACAGGGGCTCACAAAACAGCAAGCAAAACAATGCAGGGGCTCACAAAACAATACAGGGACTCACAAAACAGCATGCAAAACAATACAGGGGCTCACAAAACAGCAAGCAAAACAATACAGGGGCTCACAAAACAGCAAGCAAAACAATACAGGGACTCACAAAACAATGCAGGGGCTCACAAAACAGCAAGCAAAACAATACAGGGGCTCACAAAACAGCAAGCAAAACAATACAGGGACTCACAAAACAGCAAGCAAAACAATACAGGGGCTCACAAAACAGCATGCAAAACAATACAGGGGCTCACAAAACAGCAAGCAAAACAATACAGGGACTCACAAAACAATACAGGGACTCACAAAACAGCAAGCAAAACAATGCAGGGGCTCACAAAACAGTAAGCAAAACAATACAGGGGCTCACAAAACAGCAAACAAAACAATGCAGGGGCTCACAAAACAATACAGGGGATCACAAAACAGCAAGCAAAACACTACAGGGGCTCACAAAACAATACAGGGGCTCACAAAACAATACAGGGGCTCACATAACAGCAAGCAAAACAATACAGGGACTCACAAAACAATACAGGGGCTCACAAAACAATACAGGGGCTCACATAACAGCAAGCAAAACAATACAGGGGCTCACAAAACAATACAGGGGCTCACATAACAGCAAGCAATACAATACAGGGGCTCACAAAACAGCAAGCAAAACAATACAGGGATTCACAAAACAATACAGGGACTCACAAAACAGCAAGCAAAACAATACAGGGACTCACAAAACAATACAGGGGCTCACAAAACAGCAAGCAAAACAATGCAGGGGCTCACAAAACAATACAGGGGCTCACAAAACAATACAGGGGCTCACATAACAGCAAGCAAAACAATACAGGGGCTCACAAAACAATACAGGGGCTCACATAACAGCAAGCAATACAATACAGGGGCTCACAAAACAGCAAGCAAAACAATACAGGGATTCACAAAACAATACAGGGACTCACAAAACAGCAAGCAAAACAATACAGGGACTCACAAAACAATGCAGGGGCTCACAAAACAGCAAGCAAAACAATGCAGGGGCTCACAAAACAGCAAGCAAAACAATACAGGGACTCACAAAACAATACAGGGGCTCACAAAACAGCAAGCAAAACAATACAGGGGCTCACAAAACAATACAGGGACTCACAAAACAGCAAGCAAAACAATACAGGGGCTCACAAAACAGCAAGCAAAACAATACAGGGGCTCACAAAACAGCAAGCAAAACAATACAGGGGCTCACAAAACAGCAAACAAAACAATGCAGGGGCTCACAAAACAATACAGGGGATCACAAAACAGCAAGCAAAACACTACAGGGGCTCACAAAACAATACAGGGGCTCACAAAACAGCATACAAAACAATGCAGGGGCTCACAAAACAGCAAGCAAAACACTACAGGGGCTCACAAAACAATACAGGGGCTCACAAAACAATACAGGGGCTCACAAAACAGCAAGCAAAACAATACAGGGGCTCACAAAACAGCAAGCAAAACAATACAGGGGCTCACAAAACAATACAGGTGCTCACAAAACAGCAAGCAAAACAATACAGTGGCTCACAAAACAATACAGGGGCTCACAAAACAGCAAGCAAAACAATACAGGGCTCAAAACAATACAGGGGCTCACAAAACAGCATGCAAAACAATATAGGGGCTCACAAAATAGCAAGCAAAACAATACAAGGACTCACAAAACAGCAAGCAAAACAATACAGGGGCTCACAAAACAATACAGGGGCTCACAAAACAGCAAGCAAAACAATACAGTGGCTCACAAAACAATACAGGGACTCACAAAACAATGTAGGGGCTCACAAAATTCAGAGACAAAACTCTCTCTCTCTCTCTCTCAACCAACCAACCAAAATAAATCTTGTCTTGCACTCAATCTAGATTTGCATATTTATTTACTCCCAATCACACACACTGTGTGCTTCTCTACAGCTGAACAGCATTTCTGGTGTGATCATGTGATCATGAGGATGCTGGTAAGAGCCGGCGGTGCTGGTAAACTTCTCATTCATTACGGGAAAGAGACAACGATGTTAGAAGGCTGACAACCCCAGCAGCAGTATCATCAAACCACATCTACACTTGACAGGAAGCAACTGCCCACCCTTCACGCCATCCAGGAAGGAAGATAAATCCGAAGTTCAGCCGGAGTTAAATAAAGCTCTCTACCGGCACACACCCCTTTCCCAAACACACCAACATCACCAGCGCTCTACTGTCTCCATGGATTCAGGCCCCAGCTGCATGCCGTGCTTCACTTCAAGAAGAACAGAAACCTGAAATCAAAACTTCTGCAGATCTCTCTCTTTTTTTTTTTTTCTAAAAACACCATTTTATTTTGACATGTACTATTCAGGACAACCGAGTATAAATCTACATTTGTTACACAGGTTTGTTTTTTTCATTGCTGCACACTTTTCAGAATATTCCCTTTTAATATATTAATATTAAAAGGGAATAACCCAGCATCACTTCTTCGTCCATCCTGACAGAGCGACTTTCTCAGTGTCTGCACCACGCAATGTTTTCTAAATAAAAACAAAAAACTGTACTGTTTGTTGCACATTTACTGGAGGGGACAGGTCCAACTGCACAGCCTGTCCGATCGGGTGCACGCTGGGTTGCACAGCGTGTCTGATCGGGTGCACGCTGGGTTGCACAGCGTGTCTGATCGGGTGCACGCTGGGTTGCACAGCGTGTCTGATCGGGTGCACGCTGGGTTGCACAGCGTGTCTGATCGGGTGCACGCTGGGTTGCACAGCCTGTCCGATCGGGTGCACGCTGGGTTGCACAGCCTGTCCGATCGGGTGCACGCTGGGTTGCACAGCCTGTCCGATCGGGTGCACGCTGGGTTGCACAGCCTGTCCGATCGGGTGCACGCTGGGTTGCACAGCCTGTCTGATCGGGTGCACGCTGGGTTGCACAGCCTGTCCGATCGGGTGCACGCTGGGTTGCACAGCCTGTCTGACAGACTCAGCATTGTGGATAAAATGTGGTAGCCAAATCCAAAGCGAGCAAGCGCTTCCCTTGCTGGTTTTTAATCAAGTTCTTGGAATTATCAAGAAACCATCAATTGCAGATCTGAGCTTGTACAGGAAGAATTCCACACTAACCAAACTTCTTCAAAACTGATTTCATTTCCACAGTAAGATAAGCAGAGACTGTTAATACTGTAGAGGCTATTTCAAAAAGCAATGATTATGGAAGTGTGAAGCATCAATGTTGTGCTAAAAAATACTTACACAGCTTTTCTGTACATCTTGCTCAGCTTGCAGAGAAAACACAGAGAGATCTCCATTCAAAATAACATCTGCCAAGGAGTTCACCAGCGGAGCATAGTGGATTATAAGAAACACCTGAAAGAAACATTGCTCAAAGTCCATTCACTTGTACAACAGGGAATCCACAGAGCAAGCGTGCACGAAGACATGCTGGCTAATCTAACCTATGTTTGTAGGGTTACCTGAGAGACAGGTAAAGGGGTAGGGTTATCTGCGAGACAGGTAAAGGGGTAGGGTTACTTGCGAGACAGGTAAAGGGGTAGGGTTATCTGCGAGACAGGTAAAGGGGTAGGGTTACCTGGAGACAGGTAAAGGGTAGGGATACCTGCAGAGACAGGTAAAGGGTAGGGTTACCTGGAGACAGGTAAAGGGGTAGGGTTACCTGTGAGAGGAGGTAAAGGGGTTGGGTTACCTGCGAAACAGGTAAAGGGGTAGGGTTACCTGTGAGACAGGTAAAGGGGTAGGGATACCTGCAGAGACAGGTAAAGGGTAGGGTTATCTGCGAGAGGAGGTAAAGGGGAAGGGTTACCTGCGAGAGGAGGTAAAGGGGTAGGGTTATCTGCGAGACAGGTAAAGGGGTAGGGTTATCTGTGAGAGGAGGTAAAGGGGTAGGGTTACCTGTGAGAGGAGGTAAAGGGGTAGGGTTATCTGCGAGACAGGTAAAGGGGTAGGGTTACCTGCGAGACAGGTAAAGGGGTAGGGTTACCTGCGAGACAGGTAAAGGGGTAGGGTTATCTGTGAGAGGAGGTAAAGGGGTAGGGTTACCTGTGAGAGGAGGTAAAGGGGTAGGGTTACCTGTGAGAGGAGGTAAAGGGGTAGGGTTACCTGTGAGACAGGTAAAGGGGTAGGGATACCTGTGAGACAGGTAAAGGGGTAGGGTTATCTGCGAGAGGAGGTAAAGGGGTAGGGTTACCTGTGAGAGGAGGTAAAGGGGTAGGGTTACCTGTGAGAGGAGGTAAAGGGGTAGGGTTATCTGTGAGACAGGTAAAGGGGTAGGGTTACCTGTGAGAGGAGGTAAAGGGGTAGGGTTACCTGTGAGAGGAGGTAAAGGGGTAGGGTTATCTGTGAGAGGAGGTAAAGGGGTAGGGTTACCTGTGAGAGGAGGTAAAGGGGTAGGGTTACCTGTGAGACAGGTAAAGGGGTAGGGTTATCTGCGAGACAGGTAAAGGGGTAGGGTTACCTGCGAGACAGGTAAAGGGGTAGGGTTACCTGTGAGACAGGTAAAGGGGTAGGGTTATCTGCAAGACAGGTAAAGGGGTAGGGTTACCTGTGAGAGGAGGTAAAGGGGTAGGGTTATCTGCGAGACAGGTAAAGGGGTAGGGTTACCTGTGAGACAGGTAAAGGGTAGGGTTACCTGCGAGACAGGTAAAGGGTAGGGTTACCTCGAGACAGGTAAAGGGTAGGGTTACCTGGAGACAGGTAAAGGGTAGGGTTATCTGTGAGAGGAGGTAAGGGGTAGGGTTACCTGTGAGAGGAGGTAAAGGGGTAGGGTTACCTGCGAGAGGAGGTAAAGGGGTAGGGTTACCTGTGAGACAGGTAAAGGGGTAGGGATACCTGTGAGACAGGTAAAGGGGTAGGGTTACCTGCGAGAGGAGGTAAAGGGGTAGGGTTACCTGCGAGAGGAGGTAAAGGGGTAGGGTTACCTGTGAGAGGAGGTAAAGGGGTAGGGTTACCTGCGAGACAGGTAAAGGGGTAGGGTTACCTGTGAGACAGGTAAAGGGGTAGGGTTACCTGTGAGAGGAGGTAAAGGGGTAGGGTTACCTGCGAGACAGGTAAAGGGGTAGGGTTACCTGTGAGAGGAGGTAAAGGGACACCTGAGAGCTGATCCTTGGGCGATCTCCACTCTGGAAAACACAAAACAAAAAACACAGGGATATCAGAACACAAGGAGGTTTCAGTATCTGATTACAAGGAAAAAAAACACACAGAAAAAAAAAAACATTAAATTGAGGGTTTACAAAGAAAACAGGGTCGGGCTACTGGCACGACAGGAGGCAGCTAATTAGACAAGACGACCCTTTTGTGGCTGTTTTTACTTCAGCTATTTGACATGCAGTGTGAAAACAGACCCCTCTCTTCCCACACCCTTCCTGCTTTCCAAAAAAAACTGCGGCAGTAACCGGCAATGATTAAAAATAACAGAGAGGTAACAGACTATATGCACAGCCTCAAAATGTAACGAAAGCTCACATTACATGCACTCCCAACTATCTGAACTGTTAACAAGAACAAAACAACAACAACAATTCAGCTATTAGCTGGATGACGTCAAGTTATATATGTATATATATATGTATGTGTATATGTACAGTATACTGGGTTCACCTGTAGCAGTTGCTTTGTTGAAACATGGAGATAAGGACAGGTACCGTGTCTGGATACCAAAGGGAGAAGCTTGGCCTAGATATCATGAGACGATCACACAACTTGTAAATTCCTTGTTATCACAGAAAAATACAAACCTCTTTTTTTTTTGTTTTTTCTCAACATTTTCAAAGATTTAGGTTTATGTGCAATGGGAAAAGTGGGCTATAGTTTACCTTTTCGTTGTTCTGCTGTGCTGTGAAACGTTGACTACCAGCGCTGTGAATAATGGTGATAGTACCACTGCTGTGCACAATGTACAACAATACTGAGAGTACTGGGAAAATGTTAAGACTACCAGCACTGTGAATACGCGAGGACAGACAGGTCAGCTAGCAAAACAGATTGATTCAACGAGCGACCAGCGTTCTCAGCGTGTCAGGCTGTACAAAGAAGGACCACTCTGAGAACACATCCCCACGACTAAATGCTCACGATTACATGAAGTGATGTGTTGTTTTTGAAAAATTAAACAAATGCTTGCAAACAATAAAAGTAATTGTATAAGCATCGAAACGGTCAAGCGCACTCTTTGAACGACAATTCTAGCTCATGCATTGCAAGCAACCACACACACACACAGAGAGACACACACACACACACACACAGAGACACACACACACACACACACAGAGACACACACACACACAGAGACACACACACACACACACAGAGAGACACACACACACACAGACACACACACAGAGACACACAGAGAGAGACACACACACAGAGAGACACACACAGAGACACACACACACAGAGAGACACACACACACACACAGAGAGAGAGACACACACACAGAGACACACACACAGAGACACACAGAGAGAGACACACAGAGAGAGACACACACAGAGAGACACACAGAGAGACACACACACAGAGACACACAGAGAGAGACACACACACACAGAGAGACACACACACACACACACACAGACAGAGACACACACACACACACAGAGACACACACACACACAGTGACACACAGACACACACACACACACACAGGCACACACACACACACAGTGACACACACACACAGAGACACACACAGAAAGCCTGCATCTCGTACCTGCTCGTGGTTCACCAAGGAGTAAACATAAAGGGGCAGAAAGAGCCTGTTGAGCAGGTGGTCTGTCAGCACGTCATTGAGGAATTCACAGTTTATGATCAGGATGTCATTGAGATAGTGCAGGTGATCCAGGTGCTCTGCCACCAAGTCACTCAGCTTGCCACGGTTTCTGTGCCTGCAAACACCAACACTTTAAAACACAACAGCAAGACTTCCAAACAAAGTGACATCACTGTCTACTGGAGACACAGTATCCCCAGGAATCAATCAACGGTAATTCAATCAAAGCACAGGAAATGCGTGTAACAAAGCTGGAATAATATTTTAACTTTATACATGTGGCACTTTATATGGAAACTACATGATAAAGTTACATTGGAAACCTCCCTCCATTTCCTGGAACTAGCCATCTGAGAGTGTGTTTATTTTTTCTTTTCTTATTTTCTTGGCATGAATTTCGGTGCAAACGAAGGCATATGGTTTTAATTATGTGAAAACACAGGACTTCCTGTTATCAAGCAACTTGATTGTTGGAAGAAAGTTGTAGAACGCCCAACCAAGTGGATTAAAAATATGTATACTTTATAAACGAATCCTGCTTGCTCTATTGAAAACAAATGTAAATCTTATAAACACATGCTGAAAATATCAGCTCTCTGTGGGAGAGTTCTGTTTCTGTAAAGCACCAGGAGTTTAACAAAAACACAGTCTTAATGGTCTTGCATTAACCTGCAGCTTCTATATGGATTGACCAGCAATACGCTTGTGTCCAAACAGCTAAACTTAGGGGAATGCAAACAAATGATGGAAATAAACTATGAATGTACGCCCTGCACAGGTAGTCAAAGAGACACTGAGGGATGTTTTACTGAAGTGTAAAACTGAACAGGATTGTTGGAACACTGCGAATGGAATGCTGCGTGGACGGCACCACACTGCCATCTACTGGAGATCTTAGGTTAGCACGCATTTGAAGAGCTGCTTATAATGCATTATAATTATATTATATGATAGATAGGTAGAGAGAGAGAGTTTAGCAAAAGATGCCCGCCCTTACTCTTCATCTGTCTGCACACAGTTATCCAGCTCAATCACATGGCTTCCTATGAACCAGACCAGGTTGGAGAAGTAGGGTACAGCTGTCTTGTCTCGGATATAGTGCAGCATGAGCTGGTTGTCCACTGCAGGGAAGAACACAGAACAGGTTTGAGACACAGAATCAGAATCCGGAGATCTCTGGAAATGCAACAGTTCACAAAAAAAC